>OZ038490.1:27044872-27439872 GCA_964036315.1 Acanthosepion esculentum | reverse complement strand
CTTTGCATCAAACCTCCTGATGGTAAACAGCCTTCCTGTTGAATGATAGCGAATGTAAATACCAAGGTTGCAATTCTTAAAGGCATGTTCAAAAACGATAGAGAAATACAGGGTAAATAGGGTTGGAGCCAGAATGTCACCCAGCTTAACTCCATTCTCAACTGTCATTGGCTCAGAGAGCATTCCACCAACATTAGCCCATGCCTTCATATCATCATGAAACAAGCGAAGAATGGAAACAAACTTTCTGAATATCCCAGCTTCCCTAAAATATTCCACAAAGTCTTTCTGTTTACAGTGTCAAAGGCATTTGTCAAGTCAACAAATACCTGCTAGAGATTCATATTCTGCCCGACACACTTTTCTTACAGTCGTCTGGTTGTGAAGATCATATTTACCGTCTACATCGAGCCCTAAAGCCCAACTGTGACCCTGGAAGAACTTCATTAGTGATCCAGCAGAACTCCACAAAGAACCTTGCCGACAACAAACAATAGCAATATGCCACGATAATTTCCACAGTCATCCCTGTCCCTCTTGCCCTAGTACAAAACAGCCATGACAGCATCTTTCCAGTCATCCAGAACATTATTATTACTCCAGGCATCCAGCAGCAATGAATGAAGCCAATGTAAAATACTTTCTCCTCTTTGCTTAAAAATCTTGGCATGCAGCCCATCCATTCCAGGTGACTTTCCACCATTAAGCTTTCTGACAGCACTTTCAAACTCCTCAAATGTTGGACGCTCTGTGAGAAATTCTTTAACAGGCTTCTCAGGTAGAGACCTGATAAACACTTTGTCAACCTCTGAGTGCTTATAGAGAAGCTCCTCAAAATGTTCACACCATCTCAACAGAATATCATCGGGATCTCAAAGAAGTTTTTTGCCATCCTTAGTCCTTAGAGGAGCAACAGATGAAATAGAAGGCCCATAAATTTCACGAAGTAGATTGTACATGGCCTTAGTATCCATTACATCTGAAGAAAGCTGTTTTTCATCGGCTTTGTCACTCCACCATTTGTTCTTCATTGTGCACAAATTTTGCTGCATATCAGTTTTTACTGTCCTTAACTTGGCCTCAGTTTTCTTCTGATCAGGTAAATCACTACAGAGTAATGCAGAGTGGAGTTTATTTTTCTCTTCGAAGAGATTTTCTATGTTCTTCTCATTCTGATCAAACCAATCCAGATGCTTCCTATTAGTACACCGCCTCCTTGAAAGAAGTCTAGTTATTTTCACTTACTAAAGCATCCATCTTACTGACTAGATTCTGTCTAACCTTAGAAACTTGCAGATGACTAACATTCAGCCTCTTTGGAAGTGAAACCCCTCCCTGCCTTTTTATGGATAACACACTTGATTCTTGCTCATACCAGACAATAGTCAGTCCAACATTCAGCCCATGCACAGTACACAGATCCTGTAAATCACGATGTCTCACAAGAACATAGTCAATCATGTGTCACTGTTTTGTTCCGGGATGCATCCATGTTGTCTTATATTTGTTGAAACATTGTGCTGCCAATGAACAGGTCCAGTTCCGTGCACATTTGCAACAACAACAGACCATTGCTGTTGCACTTTAAAACCCCATGTTTACCAAGAACTTTCCATGCCTCACAGTCACAATCCATCCATGCATTAAAATCTCCAAGAATGAAAATTTTGTCTGCTGCAGGTACTTTCCTTACAAGAGACTTTAGTTCATTATAAAAAGCTTCCTTTACTACATCTGTGGAAACCAAGGTCGTTGCATAAACACCAATCAAGGTTTCATATCTTCCAAATACTAGAGGAACTCTACATAGTGATCATTCTATCTTTGACACCTGTTGGAAACTCTTCCAACTGACTAGTTATTGATGTCTTAATGGCAAAAGCAACACCTGATTCTCTCATTCCTTCCTCTCTAGAAAAACATATAGCCACCAGATTTCTCCATTTAATAACCCTCTCCAAGAAATCTAGTTTCTGAAAGGGCCACAACATTCATACCATATCTTTGGAGCTCCTTAGCAACCAGTGCAGATCTTCTCTCAGTTCGTTGTACATTTGCTTCAACATCAAGTAACATATACACATTCCAGCACCCAAAATTGAGTGGTTTTATGTGTGTGTGTGTGTGTGTGTGTGTGTGTGTGTGTGTGTGTGTGTGTGTGTGTGTGTGTGTATATATATATATATATATATATATATATATATATATATATATATATATAATTACATAGAATAGAAATTCAAAATTACTCCATTTGAATAGCTATTTCACCCTATGAGAGCTTCCATGTGGGATTTATCAACACCAAGGAAAATAAAGAAAAGATGGAAAGTAAAAGAAAAAAAGGAAAAAACTAAAAGGAGAAAGAAGATTATAACAGATGATGCAACAAATCCTTTAGACAAAGCTTAAACCCAATTTCATGGTGGTGGAGGGGGAGTGTTTGGATTCATACACCCATTAATGTAACCTTGACCTATATTTTAAAATATTAACATCTATTTTCTATAAGGAAAATTACTTAAAGGAAATTAAAAATTTAAAAATTAGAGAAGAGTTTTTAAATTTTATTTTAATAAAAAACCTTTAAGAAAGTGTAAGTAAAAATGTAACATCTAAAATAAGTAATACAAAAATAATAATACATAACATATAATATGATAATTAAAATAATAATTAATGAAATGATTATTAAAGTCAAGTTATTAAATAAATAAATAAAAAATATTATATATTAAATATAAATTGATAGGTAATAAATATAAACTAATAAATAAATAAAATTAAAACAATATATAAGTGAAATAAAATTAATTATTAAATATATATTAAAAAATGAAACCATTTAATAAATGTAAATATAAATTAATTATTAAATATAAAAATAAATTAATTAATATAAATAAAATTAAATATTAAATATAAGTATAACTTAATTATTAAACATAAGTTTTAAATATTAAATCTAAAGTTAAATATAAAAGTATAAATTAAATAAAATATAAAATAATAATTAAAAATTAAGTAAAATAAAATAATACATAGTAAGGACAAAAATAATAAAAAATAATAATAATAATAATAGTAGTAATAATAATAACAACAACAGTAATAATAATAAGGATAATAAAAACACCTATGTATGACAAAGTTTATTTGATAAGAACGAGAAGGAATAGATATTACAATACATGTGTTAGGTGATAACAGATTAAGCAAGATCAATTATATACTAGATCATTTTGAACATACTTTGGGGACAACATTTGGAAACTAACTTCTTCCTTTGATTTAGTAGTATACTTTGATTATCAAATTTAATTATTCTAATCTTCTCTTCTAAACACTGGTTACATCTACCCTTAAAATTACTAGGAATGTGTGCAAAACCTATGAATTTCCAGTCAATCTGAGGGTTCAGATCTTTCTCCCTCAATTCTCAAAATCTTTTGGAAGAGCAGTCTGGTATTTTAATTTTGGGTTGAAAAAAGAGTGTCTATGGGTATAAAGTCTTTGTTTTCATTCCCCCATGGAAATCCCAATGTAAATATGGTGGTTTAACTTATTTTCTTTGGTTAGTAAATAATATTTGAAGCTTTGCATTTTCCTTTGACATGACAATGTTTGCTATTTCTATAATTACATACCAGGTGTATTGTTGATACCATAGAATTTATTTAGAATATAATTATTATGGGAGTCAATAATTTTGTACATGTTATTTGTACTGGAATAACTCATTTTGATGGTTTTCCTATTGAAGATCTTACTTAGAGGGTTGTTATTTTAGAAATGTTTATTTATAAGCTTCAAAAAATTGTCTGATATTAGTTTGGGATAAATTACAGAAGGTGGCATTGAACCATATTATAATTCTTTTACTATTTTTGTGCTTACAACTCATCTTATCCTCACTAGTGTTTCTCTTGGGGTTTAAGTAGGATAGTGTATTTTTAAAGCCAGTTTTTTGGAGAGCATTGTCACACAATTCTTTGTTTTTATTAAAAATTTTGCACTTAGAATAACTGACTATATATGTGACAGAATCATTGGTCCTTTCATTGTAATCAATGAAAGACTCATGGATTTAATCTTGATAACTATATGAAAATTATGTTTTGATTTACTTATATAACATATATCAGTTATTTTTCACAGACAGATACATTTAAAAGAAAAACTATTACAAATATTTGTTATAAAACAGGTTTTGTATTAGTTTGAAAATCAGATTTCATATAAACTTGACTTTGTATACCTCTTCGCTAAGAAAATGGGACAAACAAAGAGAATTTTATGCAATCATCTTTAATTGATGAAATAATAAATACAAATCCAAGGTGATTAAATCACACTGGCTCTTGTTTGTTTATCATTGCTAATGCTTAACTAAATAATAAATTTTCCTGCTCACACCTTAAAACATTTTGAGGGCAAAAATCTGACTACATATATAAACTGATCCAAGTTTGCATACAACGATACAACATATACTGTTAAGCATAGAAATTACTGTGAGCAGATATTTTTATCTTAATCTTTCTTAAAGAGATCAGTGTGCATGTGAACTTACACAATCATAAATTCAATCATACACACATGCTTACATACAGGCTCCCTCAGAAGCATTGTTATTTTGATAATGCACTTCCTTAAAGAAGAGAGAAAGAGGAGAAATTCAATTACAGATATATTTCCCCACTACCTGAACATACCCACTAACCTTTTACTCTCTTTATGCTCCCCATCTTCTTCTGACCCCCTCACCACTCTACTGGGGGTGAAGGTAGCTCAATCAGATCAGCGAAAAGTAAAAGACTGTATTAAGGAATGTATTGATCATATCATCAATATATTGATAAGCAGAGTGAGATAAACGTATGGCATAGAGTTGTGGCTCAGAGGCAGCGTAATTGCATTATCAGATGCAAAAATACAGTCACTGAATCAGGAATTTTGCAGTTGATGCAGAGTGTGGAATTGTAAAGTTGGGTAGGGCAAGAGGTGGGCAGTAAAGTTGAAGAAAGGAAACAAAGACCTTGGGTGCTTAGAATCATATCAGATGCTTAAATGTGATATAATATCATTGTAAGTGAAGAAATATTTCTCTTTCTCTTTTTCGCTTATTTTACATATATGAATGGCAAAGAAAAATACTGCCTTGAAAATGGAACACTTTCTTCAAAATGATGATGAGGATGATGATGATGATATCTATATTGTTTTGTATAAGCTAATGTCATAATGTTCACTTAATACAGAGTATATAAAGGCTTTCAACCAACATATAACAATCTTTTATATATATAAATGAAAATCTTTGCATATAATAAAAACATTATCCTCAAATAATAATCAATATAATAAACATTTTATTTATATACTCATACAGAAATTATATATATATATAAAATTCTCTAAGAATTAAAACATCTTTGGTTATAATGATAGAAACAAGTCTCTTCAAAATATGTTAAAGTAGTAAAGTATATTGTTTTTAAAAAATTACTTTCCAAGTGATTTATTTCAATTCTTATATCAGTAGTTTATATGCTAACATTCATGATGGGTGATGATCAGAAAATGGACAACTTGTAGACATAGTAGATTTTTAAGTGCATACAAAACAGAAACACATAACTAATCTCTTGCTTGCAAAAAAGCCTCCAGATATTTTAAAAGTATGAAATTGATTCTTAAACATTCATAAACCTGAACAAATAAGAAGCAGTATTTAATTTGGCTTTCTCTTATTTGTTATTTAATTCAAGGAGCTGCTTTGAGAAAAAAAAACACCTTGAGAATAAATTTTGGCATAGAATTAGGAGCAAAATGAAAGAAGGAAAAGTTTTTTTTAAAATACCTAAGGGAAAAAGTATGCCTTTTCATCAGGAAATCCCAATGAGATGTCTAAGTTATTTGACTTTTTGATTAATGTTCTCTTTCTGTCTCTGTTCATTCAAAGCCTTGCAACTTTGCAGAATCAATGGCCAAGTCACATCACACTGCAAATACAAACAATGTCAGTGAAAGTGAGAACAATTGACAATGCATCTCTAGTCACTATGCCATGAAAGTCCCTGTTTTTCATTTCTTTCTCTCTTTAATTAAAAAAGAAAATGAAAAGAAAAATATTGTTATTACTTGATACTTCATTTTTTTGCATAATTTATTAGAGGCACTTCAAAGTTTTTCAAAGGGAGGGGACGAAAATGTGAGTTTATTTTGAATTACTTTTTTTTAACTGATAAAAAGAAAAGAGAATATTCCAGAAGCATAGACATTATAATGCAGAAGAGAAACCAGGAATAATGATAAATAAACAGTGAAATATCAATTGGTAAAAGATAAACAAATAATAGTTAATCAAAAATTTAGCTCAAAACTTTATGATTGACTTTGAATAGAACGGAATTTATAATAAGGTTATTTTGCATATAATTTTTACATATGAAATCTGATAACACAACAAGAATTTTGATGATATTCATGAAGTTCTAACCCCTAAATGGAACTGAATACATTATATGGTAGATGTTCATAGGCATGTAAAATACATCATTAAACTGAATATTTTTTATTGTGAGTTCACGCTACACAAACTTGTTAACACTATTTTAATGTCCAATAATTTGAAAGTTAAGTCCTCAAACAGTTATGAGCAGTATAATATATATTTCTAAAAAAAAGATACACAAATTCTTTCATAAATTCATATGAATGTGTTTAGGCATGTTGAATACTCAGAGATTTACAAAAATATATGTTGTCTGTGTGAATATATATCAGATGTTATTGACACTTGTCATGTTCCAGAATCATTGGCCCTCAATGACCACATTTTTAAGCAGTGAAAGACTCATAGATTTAATCATGAAAACTATATGAAAATTATGTTTTGATTCATTTATTTTATATATATATCAATTAATGTTTCTTGAAGTTTCAGTAACCTGGGTAATAATGTGAAATTTGAGAAAAATGATAAAACAGTTATCACATTATAATTGTGACATGCAGTTTACTATAATGATGCATATTAAATGAAATATCCTTCATATTAATAAGGCATATAATCCATGAATTTCTTCAGCAAACGTACTTCCATAGTGCCAGTTTCAAGGTACAAAACACTATTTTTCTTCTTTTTTTGCAGCAACAATATTATTTTCCAAAAAAATTTATTTGCATAATCTACCTTTCACCAGGCTGAATGTAGCTTGTCCCATACATAAATTTCACCTAGCTGTTCTTATATACACTGTTTGGTTTCTACAAACATTGAGAAAATGTTGACAAATATCAATAGAGATTTAATTGCCTGATTTCCATCTTATTTTCTGAGACAACATAAAACAACTGACCAGAAAAAAGAGGATATATCATTAAATGTGAAATTCAATATCCATTGAAAATTATTAAAATTTAAAAACGATATTTACATCTGTGCAATTTTTAATGTTTTGTTTTAATCATATTGTCATGATGGAAAAATATCTTTCTCTCTCTCTATCTCACTGATGAATAGATGTAGGTCAGCTCTTCACAGGAAAAAATAGTAAAAGCCTTCCTGTTGTTGTTGTTGTTATTATTATTATGATTTTGACTAATTTGAAGATATCTGAAATCTCTATTTTCAATAATTTCATAATCTTTTAAAATTTTCAATTAAAATATTAATTTAAAAATAGCCATTTTTCATAATATTTATTTCATATCACTGATAGTTTTAATGGAAGTGTAAGTTGTAAGAATTAAAGTATATTTGAAATTTTATAATTGATATTATGCATAGTATATGTGAGTTGCTTGATCTTAGAGGATGGACATACATACACACACACAAACATATTGGGAGCTGTTTACAAGTGCATAAAATTAAATGCAAAATATTGAAGAATATTTCTTAAAATTTATATAAGAATTATACATTCATAACACAGCAATAATAGAGACTTCAGATGTTAATGCATTCCAAATGTGTGTTTTTATGGCACACGACTTAGTTTTGAGAGACAGAAAGAGAGTGAGGGAGAGCAAGTGCCCAAACTTGATTCATTAATATAATTTTTTATTAATATAGATCATGCACACATAGTTTTATCTTTATTGGCTTTTATGCAATATAAAAATCAGTTAATAATCAATTCAGCACTTTATTCAATCACTAAATGTCAAATCACCAATCCCTGTTGCTACTTAAGCTAAAGAAAATAGGTGCACTTTATAAAATAACTAATTAACACTGATATTTCTTTTTTAAAATCTCACTAATTAACTCTTTATGCTTTTTTTCAATAGTAGCCCAGGAGAAAGAACACTATCAAATTTAGTTTAATTCTTTCCAATATTAAGGCAATTCACTTCTTCCAAAACAGTATAGACAAATGAAAATAATAGTGTATTCTATTAAAATCACTATAATTTATTGCAATAAGAAACATTAATCAGGAATAAGAAAACAATGTTCATTAGCTTTCATATATATAATTTCTATGGAATTAATGTATATTTTGAAAAATTCGATATTACTACTTATTACTTAATATAAATATTTAATGGATTCAATTGTCCAAACCAGTAGAGATCAATTACACTGTTAAAAGAAAACAGGGATGTTTACTCAAACATTTGTTCTCACTAAATATATGTAATGCTTATAGTAATGAGTATGTGTGTGAACAGTAGTAGTAGTTTGGCTGTTCGGTTCTAAGAACTGAGATGGTGCACCTTCATACATCAACATACGAGTCCATTATATATATATATATATATATATATATATATATATATATACACACACACACACACACACACACACACACACACACACACACACATATATATATATATATATATATATATATACACGATTGCATTTAACCATGAAACAGACTGTTGCCACTGAGTGTTAACCTCAATGTGAGACTTTTATTATCCCTTTAGCAAGAATAATTAAAGTCTCTGTTTTCTTATCATATATATATATATATATATATATATTATTATCATATATATATATCTATATATATATCTATATATATATATATATATATATATATATGATAATAAGAAAACAGAAACTTTAATTATTCATGCTAAATGGATAATAAAAGTCTCTGTCTTCTTCTTATTACAATGCTCTGTAGTTTACATTGAGCTCTCCCTGGATTTATATCCTCTTCAGAATTATATTCCCTCCAGTCACAAACTGGTAAAATGTACATATGATTTGGTTATGATGGTGAAAGCTGTTTTGGGAGGGGTGCATGCTGCTTGAGTGTTTAGTTGGAAAACATGTGTCGACTGGTATATTTACCCAACAACAAAAATGGCTGACTTGGAATGTGAGTCTAGGTAATAAAATAACAAAGTAACACAAAACTCTCTCTCTCTCTCTCTCTCTCTCTATATATATATATATATATATATATATATACAAATGATAAGTATGTATTAATAAAACAAAGGTATGTATAGACACTTGAAGATTATTGTGTGTTACAAAACAATGAATACAAATGAAGAAAACATTTAAACTAAAGAATTGTTTATGTGTGTGTAGTTTGTTGTAGGAGAATGCCCTAGAGAAAATGAAGTGAAAGGTGTATATCTGCATGCACGTGCGTTTCCCAGAGCGAAAACATTTTCCTTGTTCAACCTATATCTTACTGTCCCAGAGTGAAAAAGGAAAAAGAGGATGACCAAGAATGTCACTGCCTATTTACAGGCTCAGGGAGCATCCTCTAGCAGCAGTTTTTTTTAGAATCTAGTTTTGCAGATCTAACCACACTTTTATGAGGAACCAAACACAGAGAACTGGAGCACAAACAAACTTCCTCAGGTTTTAAATTCAGAGTTGTCCTCCTTCTAGACCGGTTGCCAACCAAGGCTAGACTAGTCTTCCATATTATTTAACTAGCAGTAGATAAAGAGATGGAATTCATACTTTTCCCAAAAGGGTATTTGTGTCTAAGTAAATGTAATGAACTTGACTGGAATTCAAACTCAGGTCTGAGTTCTCATTCCGAGTCACTATCCATTACACTACTTATATATATATATATATATATATATATATATATATATATATATATGATATTTGTCATAGCATGAAACAGAGTTATGATTTGGATTGGAGTTCCCAAGTGCTGGCTGGTGTCGTGTTGCTGTTTGTGTGTATATATATATATATATATATATATATATATATATATATATATATATATATATATATATATATATATATATAGTTTAAATGTCAGAGAAGTGTTCTATTTGTAGAAGCTCAGAAATTTATGACTATTATATATCTTTTAAGCAAGGTAGAGTAACAGATTGTGGCTCGGGGAACTGAGTTTGAATTACAGTTGAGTTTGTTACATTCACTTAAATGCTAATACCCTTGGGAAAGGCATGAATCTAACTCTTCTCCACCCCCGCCCCAGTTATGGCTAAATAGTAGGACAGACTGGGTTCTATAACATTGCATAGCAATAGGAGAAGGGAAACTGTATGTCGCTCTGGCAAAGCACATACTATGCAGCTAAGGCAAGGATCGTTTGCATTGACTCGATGGTTCTGACTACAGTTGACTACTCATATATCTTAGGTTTACAAATCCATATTTCTATAATGAAAATTGACAATCGATAAATCTAGTATGGTGTGTATTACAGAAATTAAATGAAGTGAAATCTAATCTCTAATTATTATTGAGAAATTAATTATTATAATCATGTGATTAGAACAGCTTGCTATACTGTTAATCTTTGAGACTTATTTTTCCAAGTAATGGTGTTACTTCACACAGTGTTTAAAACTATCTAATTTGAATATTGGAAAACCTGTAAATGAATTGCTTTCAGATGTACTGTTCATTGTAGATTACTAATGGAGCTGAATTAAAACTCCCAATGAATAATGGAAGGTCACAGCTTATGTTTGCTAATAGAATGTAAATATTTATTATAACTATTATTTTATTTTGAGGTTATGGACCATTCTTTGTGTTTCAATGATCATTATAATAAATAGCAGAAAAGTCAGTTTATTTTAGGAATAATTATTCTGGAAATATTTAGTCAACAAGTTAAATTTTGGCCTACAATAATGTTTAAAATAACATTGACTCTAAGAAAAGAAAAGTATAATTTTTGAAAGAGTTTGAAATGAAAAGTTATTCATTTATTTTTTTTCTTTACAACCTTTCCAATTTATTTATGGATACTGAATCTAACTGAATTTGAAAAATGAATTTGTAAGTTTTGTTGAGAAGTGCCTTCACTGATTATTACAACATTAGTTTTAAAACAAAACTCTCAAAGCATTGACTTTGCATCCTTCAATGGAATTGTTAAATTATATTAAATTGTCATCATTTTTTAAATTCCATTATCAATTTAGTGTGCACAGTTAAAATCCAAGCAACCAATCTTTACCAATTTTGACATTCTAGTCAGAGATTGAATGCATTTTGCATGGTAGATCATTTGAATGACTCCAAGATAAGGTTTATACTCTTAAAGACCTGTAGAAAAAGTGGCCTTCCTTTGGTTTAAATTTGTGAAAAATTAGAGACTGAAAGTTCAATATTTAAAAGGTTTTCTTTTTGCAGTTTTGTTTTCTTACTCTTTTCTTTCTGTAAATAATAAACTTCATTAAATAAACCCCAAAGGGATTTTAGAAGATCTCTTTGTTGTGTTTCAAATCATTCAATGTATTCCATAAAATTCCTGACAGAATCACTTGCACAGAAAAACTGTTGTGGATTAATTGGTTAACATGCAAAAATTCTGCAAATTCAAAACTTGCAAATTAAACTCCATTTCTAAAAGAACCAGAAATCCATGACTTTAAATCCAGAAGGTGTGTGTATGAGTCAAATAAATATTTATTTACCATCTCCAACATGACACAGCCTTCAAAGTGTTCAAGTTCAATCTCTTTGGCTGATGGAAGGCCATTATGTGGCCTGGCGCTTACTGAACTGGTATATTAGAGAACTGACATGGTAGTGCTGTAGTGATTGTAGAAAAGGACAGATCTAAGAGCCTCCATGACATTATTAGGTCAAGCATGAAACTCATTTTTATTTTAGAAAGATTGAACAAAGTGGATTGTTTGTAAAGTGAGCAAACAAATGGAATAAGTGCAATAATAACTAGAAAAGAAAGAAAGAAAAAAAGATGAAAAGTGGCAAAACGAAACTATAACAGAAGAAACAAGATCTTATATTTAGATTATTGGTTTTCAGAAAGTGACAGCAGTGAGAATGACAGAGAAGTGAGAAATATATTAAACAACAAAGGTGGCTGAAGAGTTCTTTTCTTTTTTCTTTTTGTTAAGTTTTGGATTGCCAACAATTTGGAGACACTGAGAGAATTATTACCAACATGAAAGATATAAAGCTTAAAATGTTTAAGTAATGAAAATAAAAGAAGATCAGAAAACAAAGAATATGAAATCAAAAATAAGAAATTATAATGATTTATTTGTTAAGAAGCAGTTTCTTCACAAGTAGATTTAGTTTGCCATCAGTAGGAAATCTATGGCATAAAGCTTTTTATATACATTTTCATTTGTTATACTGGAAGTTTAAAAAGAAAAGTAAAAGAATTTGACAATTGAGCTATTTTCATTCTCAAATGGTTTAGAAGGAACAAATGAATATAGTTTTATGCAACATCAATTTCTATATAATGGTCATATTGTGTCAAATTTAAGTAGAATCTTAAATAAGTAACTTATTTGAATTTTTTCAAATTTAAAAGTTTTAAATTGCTCTTAAGAAATGGTGATGGATATTATATCATTCCATTGTGTGTTACAATGAAAATGTTACAAATTATAAGAACTGATAATCAATACCTTCCAATCAAAATAGTTCCCTGATTTTAAAAAGTATATTCTATATTTTTCTGTTAGATACTAATATCAAATCATAGCAATTGCTATCTGAACATCTTTGAAAACAACAAAATTATTAATTTGTTGAAGAGGACCTGATTGCTGGAAAGAGAGGAATATGCAAGAATAAAATACTGTGTTAGAGTGATCATCTCAGCAAAGATTTTAGTAGCATATGAATAATATTTCATGGCTGGAATGAAGAAAGAAGTTATGCTAAATGTATCAAAGTGAGTATGGGGATATACAAAGTTGAAAACTATAATGGAAAAAGAAACCAAATGAAACTTAATTAGAACATATAAAAAAACATTTATGGCTTTATATTGGATTTGGTGAGAATATTCCTAGCTTAAAAGGGTGCGTATGTGACAAAATCCTTGAATAACTGAGTGAGAAAAATTATCCAAATATTTTCCTATTCATTCAAAATACTATTAAAAAAGGCTATAAAGAACAATTGTAAAAAAATAACCAATAAAATCAAAACAGATTATTTGTTCTTTTTAGTTGTATTGCATATACATATAAGACTAAAGTTAAAATGATGGTTATTTGAGAAGTGACTTTTGATGAAACTGCTATGAAAGATTTTAACCTATTCATGTCACATGCCAAAATGAATACCCTTATTCGAGTAAAATATATTCTTATGAATTTGTAAGTTATAATACGTTCTCATGTATTAGTTAGTGGCTATCTTAAAGAAATGAATAAGCCTGAATATTCTTCATAGATTCAAATGTGTACACTTACCATTCATGTGGGATCAATCCTTATCCAAATAAAAGAACTGAATGAATTTCCTACTTGAGTTGTTATAAAAAGAGCACTGTCTCCAAGCAAGAACATATTTGAAATATACAAAATAAATCCAATATAATGTTTAATTTAGCTGTATTTTTTAGGAACAGGAACCAATCATCCAATAATTTCATGAAATGACAAAAGGACAAAGTGAAATTAAATGGTGCACTTCATCTATTTTCTCATATATAAGGCATAGATTTAACCTTAAGAAATAAAAATGTTACTATAAATTTTTAAATGATGAGTTCTTGTTTTATAGTAACAAGAACATCTTGTATACATGGTAATATTAAATATTTTTATATAATGCATTTACAATAATGAAAGGAAACTTTTAAGTCAAGAAGCGAGAAGAAAGTTCCTCAAGTAAGACCTTGTTGCCAATCTAGCACTATGTTTAAATTCATAAAGTCTATGTACCTTCATCAGAACAATTACCATGCAATTATTTAAAGAAAAGGCCCAAGGAAGCTACATTACATTGATGGGAAAGTGACTGAAGCCAAGATGCCAGGTCAGGACTAATAATACCACTAATTCTTTTTTGGATTTTTTCAAGAATTTCTAAATAGGAGCACCAGGCCAGATGTGGCAGCAATATTCAAAATAAGGAATTAGTGAAAATGTCTTCAAAATTGTTTCAGCTGTGCAAAGAATAAATAAAGTGTATATGTAAATTTGTAATTTTTTTTTTAGTTAAGAAGGTTGAAATAAAATAATATTACAATGAAGTATGTGAAGAAAAATGATAATGAAAAATATTAGCAGAGTTAAAAAATAATATATTAAAATAGAATGGTAACATCATAAAGAGAAGCAAAAAGAGTTCATGAATTTTAGAAGATAACTCAGAAAGTAGAGGGAGATAAGTCATAAATATACAAAATGAGTAGAAATGTTTGGTCATCTTCCAGTTGCTGCCAGTAAGATTAAACTTTGACTGATTTGACAACTTAAATAAATTTTTAATGTATTTAGCATCCAATTAGACGTTTACACAGACACAAGTGTTTAACCATTTTATTTGAATGTAAAACAGTTTAAAGATGAAAGTATCCCATAGTCATCAGATTTTTTTTCTAGAAGATGCTAGTTGAATACACAAATTTAGACATTTGTGCAAATTTGAACCTTTCAAATACGGATTATTTAGAAAACAATTAAAAGAAATTACATCTGTATGTACAGAAAGAAAAAAAAAGTTAAAAGAAAAATAAACTATTTGCATGTTAAAATGTTTGCTGATTTAGCAGCATTCTTGAGTCATTTTTGTTGCTTGGAAAAATGAATCTTTGTTAGGTTGAAAGCTGTAATGTCTAAAACAAAATTAAAATTAAAAAGTGAGTTTGAAATAGTGATCTATGATTAGAAATGAAGGACGATTTAATCAGGTGAGGATAGAGTTCGTAACTAAATGAAAACAATAAAATAAATAAAAGGAAGAAGAAGAGGTAAGAGTGAACTCAAAATAAAATATAATGTTCTTAAAAACAGTAGAGAAGGGCACAAGCAAAATATCTGCCATATTCCTCTGTTAACTTCCACCATATTAAAATACGTCCAACATTACTGCTATAATGTTACTACCTTAGTGATGACTTAATGATAACATTTTCGACCATTCCTTTAATTGCATTTGGAATTAATTATTATTTACTTTCAACTTTCATCCCTTCCCAAGTTACTGACAAATGAAAAGACCTTCTAATAATAACAAAAGAAAAAACTTTGAAAGATAAAAAATGAAAAAAGGTAAAAATAGATTGAACTTCTTGTCAAATGTGTGCAGGCAGAAACTGTGATGTTAATAATTATATTGTTCAGAGTGTTATCAATGGATAGTAATGATAAAGTCTAGTTTGGGAAATGACATGGCAGAAAAGGTGAAACAGAATTTACTTGGTTCACACACACCATTTTCAAACATGACCCTGGGACATTAGAATGAAAAAGAGCAAAAATTTACATCACTTGAGTAGTGTAGATTCCACAACTATAAAACTGGTTGATGAGAGACACAAGGTTTTTGAACACAGGTTTGAAAAGTATTTCTATGAGGATAAAGTGATGATAATCTCCGTTCAATGTTCTCCAGCTGACCAGATCTATGAACAATGGTTTAGAAAAGATTTAATGATTCTAAAACAGACTGAAAAGAGGAAAGATATTTTTCCCTTTGTGCTCCTAACTCCTGAGTGAGTTTGTGCTTGTCACTTCCTGTAGACTTGATAATAATCAAAATACATGATCTATTTTTATTCAGTTAAAAGTTTTTATTAGTTCCTAGCAATAGTATTCATATAAAATATACTCTAACAGTATAGAAGAGAGAACACAACTTTATAGGTTGATACAAGAGATTGAACAGATAAGCTACACTTCCTTGCCTATACACAGGTTTATTCATTTGCATAAATCTAATAATAATAAAAAAACACCAGGAATCGAAATCAAAGAGTCATTTTTTGTTATTAGCAATAGTATAAGGATATACTACTAGTTGGCTGCAAATAAAAGTGTGTTTATGTTCATGCAAGCAGCTACAAATTGGATGTGTCAAAATCAAGCAAGTATGAAAATTTATCTTGTTTTAATAGACAATGGTAATTGTGGCACTGAAATCCAAAGACATATTAGAATAGCAAAAGTGACTTTCAAAAGCTAAAAAAAATTATTAAGAAACAGGGAAGTTTCTTTAGAATAAAGGAAAATAGTGCTGAACTGCTATGTGATATCAATCATTCTATATGCCAGATACTTACAGATGAAGAGGAAACTTCAGAAAACAGAGATATGGTTCTATAAAAGGATTCCAGGAATATCATGGATGGACCATGTAAATAACAAGGAAGTTTTAAGAAAAATGGAAATAAAAAGGATACATATAATTAGAATTGGAAAGAGATAGTTAAAATTTTATGAATACATGGGGGAAAAGAGCTTGGAGAATTTGACACTTACAGGACATATTGGCCAAGAGAGGCAAAGGGAAACTGAATAATCAACCTAACAAGCTTGTGTAAATGGATAGCAGAACATGGATTAAGAGGGATAATAAGGGGATAAACTTTGCTCAAATCTACAAAGGATAGGAGGTTGTGGAGAGCCATGAAAGACCATGTCCTCTTAGAAGATGACACATTAAACATGATTAAGTGAACTGATAGTACTATTTTTTATTACTAAAATATCCTCATGAATTCTATTGCTGCAGTTTATTGCAAAAATGTAAGTTCAATTATTGAAACTTGATATGAGAATGTTTTAGACAGAAAATTAGGCATAGCTGAATGATATTTTCTATATTACAAAGATTTGTTCAAAATAGTTTACCATAAGTGATAACTGGGTATCATTGATTTTACTGGTTTTACAAGTATTTTACATACAAATTCTGTTCATGATTTTCATGTTTGTTCAGATGTTTCAAAAGAGATATAAATCATATATTCTAGCAAATATGTCTTTACCAGATGTGCAATAACATCTACCCTACAGGTGCAGAACAAAATTATATCAGTAGGTTCTGCAGTTCAGAAGCAAAGAAAAAAAAGTGAACAAAGGAAGTTTAATCATTTTAAACACATTATAACCATTTTGATGCGTGTTTGCTTTGTTTTTTCTCTTTAGCAAGGTGAGGGAAGGGAGAGAATTATTTCCTAATCTTTATCTATTTTTATCTTTTCATCAGCTTTCCAAATATGGAAACAACTAAGCAACAATAGATGGAGTGACTTTTTTCTTTTTTTAAACATTTAGTTCATTCACTTACATTTCCTTTTCATCCTATAGTTATTAACATTGCCATTGCTTTATCATGGATAATATGGAAACCAGAGAAGTAGATCTCTTTTCAAATTAGGGTAAATAGTTTGTATGTAAGTTGTCAAACAGTAAAATAACTTGTAAGTGTTTTCTTCTCTATGGTAAATTATCACACAAAAATGAAAAAAATACTTCTATATTTCTATCAGTCTTAAAATATGATTATATAACCCTTTGAATGTTCAAATAGTATTCTACAATATGAATATTTAGTGAGTAACAAAACTCCTCATATTTCATTTCAATCATACACAAGCATGTTTTTCAGACTTACTTTCATCTTATATATTTTGAAATATTAAAGTGAAGTAATGTGTGCATGTATATATATATATATATATATATATATATATATATATATATATATATATATATGAAATGTCATAAGAATGAATCAGTAAGTGTATAGCCAACCTGATAGCTATTAGTTCGATTTTGATCTGAAATTTTCATTGCATAATATTCAATCTATGTGATTAATAAAGTAAAGAAGTGTTGGGTTAATTGTATTGACAAAGAAGAAAATTTGTTAAAATGCTTTTTTTTATTATTGGCAATGAATTCATTGATGTATTTAAATTTCTTTGGCACTGCAATTAGCCACCAGTTTCAGTTTGTTTCCTTTTTTATGAGTAGGGAAATTCTTTTCATTGTGAGTTGAAACTTTTAGTTTTATTAGTCTTTACTAATTACTACTGCTAAGTGGTTCTTGATTGGAACAGGCTCAATGCATAATGGTGTGCAGTACAGCTTTGAAATTGTCTTAAGTGACTTGAAAAAGAAAAATGAAAGTGTTTTCAACCAGACAAGAAATGATGACTAAATGTGTACATTTTAATGGTGTAAATATTCTTTAATAATACTATTATCACAATGATTTTGAAGGCTATATTTGATATTTAATATCTTTATAAAATATTGCTTACTTTAGTGTGTATATTATTGTGTAGGTGTTTGTTTATTTCTTTCACCCTTTTATATATATATATATATATATATATATATATATATATATATATATAAACATTAAAATTAGTGAGTACATGTGTTTGCGTAAATCTCCATGTTATTTTTTTTTGAAACAATGAACTTAATTTCTCACTGAATTTCTAGAATGAGAAGTCATCATTATTTACACTATTTACATGCAGACTCATCTTTCTTGTTATGACAACATTTGGCCATTTTGGCCTTTATCACATACTGGTTGATTCAGGTGACCTTTATTTAATCTACGGGATTAGAGCTGTGCTAAATAAAATCTAGACAAGATATCCTTAGTCAGGATCAGTGGAATGTGAACAATCTACTCCACATAGGTTAAATAAAGGGCTCAGTTCAAAATTCATTGATGGTTACCTGGATCAACAAGCCTCTGATGAAGATCAGAAGGCTCAATGGCCAAAAGACAAGGACAATAGTCTGCTTGTAAATAATGAAATTAAATGTCTATCTAGAGACTGGTAAATATTTAATTTCACTGTTTCAAAAACAGAAAAAACCAGTAAGGTCTATACAAACAGATGTACCTCAAAAGTTTAATGTTTATAGAATCTGAAATAGATAGTTGAAATTCCTAGGGCACAAAACAAAGAAAAAGGGTTTGGAGAATGTGACATTCACACACCATATTGAAGACAAGAAGGACAGAGAAAAGCAGTGAATAGTGCACCTAACAAGCTTGTGTAAATGGCTGACAGAACAGCAATTAGGAGAGATAGCAGAATGACAAAACTTATAGCTACAAGGGACAATCGCCCATGTGCTGAAGGCAGATGGCATAAAGAAGTAATAAGAAATACGTTGGATTTAAAATTCTATTAATTGCTTATATATATATATATATATATATATATATATATATATATATATATATATATATATATGTGTGTGTGTGTGTGTGTGTGTGTGTGCGCGCGTGTAGTTTAAAATTTGCTATATTTATGGAAAAATAGTGGGCAATATCAGTGATGGAAGACAGATATAGGGATAGTGACTGTCAGTTTCATGTCTAAAGTACTTTTCAGATCATGTGTGAAGATAGTTTGAAGTGTGAAACTGGCAGTCACATCATGCAGTATTGATTTCTATGTTTTAACTGTCTATTTATTTTCTATATCTAGATATACAGGGTACACCATGTATTTGAGAATGCATCTTTAGCAGACCATAAATCAAAGATAACTTAAGGTAATGTTCCATAGCAAGCATGAAATTTGGACATTTTCATGTCTCTTTCAGCGGTACCGAATGTATTAACAGCAGCTTTCTGACACAGAGACAAAGAATCTTTCTCTCTGTGTATGTCTATTAGACAGAGAATAAAAGTTGTAATTATTATATCAATGTAAGTCGAGTTAAATATGGATAATTGTCAATGAAAATACTTCACTACCATTTCCTTTCAGTGTAGAATAGAATCACCAAAAACAATCAACTACATTGAGCAACAAAAGATTTTGCTGGTGGCAAAAAACATAAACTTGTGGCTAATTTTGGAATCCATACTAGAACTGTTCTAACATATCAAGATTTAGTGTTACGTATATGTACATGACTGAGCAGAGTTTGTCTGATATTAATTATACTGGGCAGAAAAATAAACATATCTTCTACCAAAACAAATGATGCTGTACTAGTTTAAATTAAGTATGCTGATTCTGAATTTGTACTCAGATTTGTTCAGCATGTTAAGTTTCTAGATATATTTATGTTCAATGTAAATATTATATGAACTTGTTAAATTACCCATGCCATGATACATGTCACACATTTTTTGTAAGGAAATGATGATTGATTTTAAATTATTGTTATAATTTGTGGTGAAAAATGATGCATTTCACTATTACTCAATGATCTTGCTGATGTGACCTCCATCTTCTGGCTTTCTCTTCCTATATTTTGGATAGGAGTCATTGTCTTCTTCAAATTTAAATTTAATTTAAATCAAAGGGGAAAAGAATTTAAGTGGGGGATTTATGCAAAACAGCTTGATCTGACCCCTTTGATATGTATTTGATGCAATACTTGATTGAATGAATTCATGAGCTTGATTTTGTAAGGAAATGATGATTAATTTTGATGTTGGTGATGTGACCTCCATCTTCTGGCTTTCTCCTTCTATATTTTGGAGAGGAGTCATTCCCTTGTTCAAATTTGAATTTAATTTAAATCAAAGGGAAAAAAATTCAGTGTTTTTTTGTGCCTCACCCAGGACCCCCTTTGATCAAAATGAAGTATTCTTCTCCAAGTAACCTGGATAATGAAGTTTCAGAATATATATATATGGTTATGGGGGTCTATCTCCAAAACCCTAGGAAGAGTTCAATAACAAACAAATGGACAGACAGAGTCTACAACTATATATATATATATATATATATATATATATAGTCTGTTAGTATACATGTAAGCTGGTAGCATGAAATTTCTTTGTGTTAATTGTACAGATCTTTCTTGTGTCTCATAGAGCAGAAAACTATGCTGATTTAATTTAAAACATTGAAATGATAAATGTCTCTTAAAATATCCTTTTTGTGTCCTTATCTTCATATTTTCTCATGGGTGTAACTGCAGTAAATGATGAGCATGGTGAGAGGTTGCACCAAGGATATACCTGAGATGGATATGATCTATCAAAGCAAATTCAATACAAACAAAATGGATGATTATTACTGATTCTACAAGAGAAGAGAAGTTCAACGAGTGCAACATTTTTGAATGTATCAAAAATAAAATATTTTTTATTTATTTCTCATGATTGACTAAACTTTCATTGATTACAAATGTACTATTTGCCTTGGATATAAATACTATACACCACTAATATACTAACATCTGTCTAGAAATCAGAAATCTAGACAGATGTTAGTATATATATATATATATGGCTCAGTGGATAAAAGCATTGGTTGAAGTAATCTATTGACTTGACCCAAAGAGTTTGTGAGTTCAATACCTGGCCACAGCAGATATGACAGTAAAAGGAAATAACTGAAATATCCAGAAATGTGGACCTAGAACAATCTACACCAGTGGTTTGATTTGAAATTCCAACATATATCACCTGAAGAAGGCCAAAGTGTACAATGGCTGAAATGTTGTGAATATGACAATAAAGATGAGGACAACAGTGCAAATAAATAGTGTAAATACTAATATACAATTAATATAATATTTTCATTTCATATCTCAAAAATCTGTCATGCTAAGTTAATTCTGATATTTTTGAAATGTCATGTCCCCTCAGGACATAGGTACACTATTTACATTATTCGGACTATTGTCATCATCTTTGTAGCCATATTTATTACAACGTTTGGGCCGTAAACCTTCTTCAGGTGGTTGGAATGTTGGACTGAAACCTTTATTTCACTCACTGGGTTCCACGTGCCATGTCTAATGGATGTCAGTTATCAGTTATCTGCTGTTAATTCCCTTCTCCAAGTTCTCCACCACCTTAACCAGGTATTGAACTCACACTCTTTGGGTCCTGCCAGTGGATCTACCTAACACCTTTATCCACTTGTGCCATGTGTCCTTGTGGACATCTGTGTATGAATTTCTGGGTATTATAAACGTAATGTCTTCAAACAATTTTTTATTGGGGTCATATTGCAATTTTTGCTGTTATCATTGCATGTTTTTTACCAGAACTCATATTGCAATTTTTGTTGTTATTATCACTTTTCTCTGGCACTCCTTATTACTGGTTGTAATAAATATGGTGACAAAGATGAGGACAATAGTCCTAATAATGTAAATAGTTTACATAATACCTCATCTCAGAATATAGACAGATACTGAAGGACGTAGGCAGTTATGAAGTTTTACGGCTTTTCATCTTTAAATTTGCATGGTTTCTTGGGAAAGGTAGAGGAGACGCTAGCCACTGAATTCTTCATGGTTTTGAATCCAGAACTGTCCTTCTTGACTATGGTCAACCAAAGCTACTATGCCCACATCTGGAAAGAGAAGTGGATGGATTCACACCTTTTCCAAGGACATCAGTACAAAGGGAACATAACAGGTTCAATTAGAATTTGAACTCAGCTTGCTGATTCCACTTTTCTGTGCCAATATCCATTACATTACTCGTATATCCCAAGTCTGAGAACAGATCTGGAATCGAGAGCATCCTCCTCCTCCTCCTCCTCCTCCAGTCCTCTTCATGGGCTATATTCAGTAATAATTCTTTTGAATAACCCCCACTCAATTCACATAATACTTATAGTCTGAGACATATGCCAAGAGGGAGGCAAACATAAATACATATCATAAAAATAAAAAAACATTATTCATTATTCAAACAGGAAACAAACACACATCCATATTTGAAACAAATTATTTAAAAATAAAGTAGACAAAAACAGTTTTCAAAATGAACTAAACAATGAAATGCAATCAAATTAACAGCATTAAAAATCTAATTTGCATTGAAAATACTTTATAAAAAATCACCTTTCTAAGTTGTACCTTTATTAAAATACCAAAGTGTAGCATCTTTTTTCTTCAATGAAAAATAATTTTAAATTTTACTTGCTTCCTTTAAAAACATAAACACATATAAAACAAAGTGTAAATGAAGGGAGACATGTTTACATACAAATTTTATAATTTGTACACTACATATACACAAACTAGAAATATTAACTCATACAGTAAGCACACAAGAACAAAGTAAACAGAACCTTTAAGATGTACCAGAAAGACTTTAGTGTTAATTCTCATACTCTGATCAGTAGACAGAAAGAGAATATGAAAAAGAACATTGAAACATTTATACGCTCACACATGACATAAAAAAAGGATCTAAAAAGTGTAACAAAAATTGTGATGATACACAAAAAAATTTCAGAAAATTTCTCCAGGGACAAACATAAACTTGCATGTAATGAAGATGCTTTATCCAATAACTGGCTTTTAAATTTCTTTTTTATTTTCTGATATCAATTTTAATGTAAAAAAAGAATCAAATTTTACAAGCAAAAATATTTAAAAATAGTTTAATTTTATATTATTCAGCTTGTCACACAGGTGTTCACATGAAGAATGTCCTTTAAGGTATTTCTATCAGTATATTTCAACCAATTTCTTTGGTTACAAAAATTATATAAACAGTTTTCCATTTCAGAGAATTTAAAAATGCATAGAAAAAATTTGTTTATTTCTTCATTCTTTACTTTTTTCTTTTGATATTTTTTTTAATTATGCTTAGATTTTTAAAATAAGTTTTAATAAATTTATAGATTTATACAAAGTAAATTCTATGTCATCTGTTTTCTACCATTGCAGACACATTTTGTAGTAAATGTGTACTTGAAGTTATGAGACATTTTGATCAGCATCACATACACTTCCTCATGCATTGGTGGCATTACATCAAAATAAACTTTTCTAAAATTCATTAGTATATTTTGTAGATTAAGTCACTTATTTGTTGCTGAATGGATTTCTAGAAAATACTTTAACTAATTTAAAAAGAGTTCCAGTCCTTTTATGAAAGTGTTTTTAAGGTGTTAGTTAAATATAATATAAAATATCAGCAGCCATTGTTCTTTCTCTGGCATTTTCCACAATCTGACAATTTCATCCTTCAGCATTGAGTAGTTGCTTATCTTTTGTATTTGTTTTGCTGTTATATTGTAGTCAGCCATATCAATTATTTGGCATTCATTTTCAGTTGTGTTGAAGGCTTGATAACTTGATCTGTTTGAAAGTCATAGTCCCTTATCATTATTATTCCTTCTGTTTGTTCTTAGTTACCTGGCAAGAGTTGTTAAACTCATTATTCTCTTTATTGCCTTGATTTTTATTATAATGGTTGAGATAATACAATCTTCTTCAGGTGTGCAATCCATAAAGAAAGAGAAAGGTATTTTTTGGAAATGGTAGCGCAATCATAAAGGAATAGCAGCAAATATGCTGATCAGATCTGCCTATTTCCAGTAATGTGCATAATACAAGAGATTTCATTCTCAGCAACCTGTTCAATATGTGTGATTCCATGGATGTTTCCTTATTCTTTCTTTGCTAAGCAAAGAAACCCACACCACATTAACCTGACTTATAAATTTGTCCATTAAGTTAATGTATGCCACTTCCTTTAACTTTCTTCATCTACACTCCTTATCTATGATTTAAACCTCATTCCAGAAAGGGTAATACAAACTCATTAAATATTGTCTATTATATCAGACTTTTCTATTTTGCCTTTGGTGACGGCTTTTTTAAATTCTTTGTCTCTGACTTTCAAGGGTGGACTGATTTCTTCCTTCTGTTCTACAATTTTGGTTGAATCACAAAAATAACCACAAACAAAAAAGAATGATTTCAAATCATCTGAACAACTTGTGGAATGATAATGATTTCTCTTAAAATTACAAAAGATATTTTCATTTTTCATTCTTCTCATTACAATGCGGAAGTCATGCTCTTCAGTTTGTGAGAAATAAAAGGAGTTTACTTTTAAATTAATTTAAATAAGTTATAATGGAATTTCTAATGATATTTGGATATTTTATGATCTTTACACCATTGAAATAAACTATTCAAAGTCAAAAATACTTCTATCTTTATTTTACTAGAAGAAAACAATTCATCTAGTCATTTTTGTATCATCATTTATGACTAACAATTCCTTCATAGTCTATAAAAGGCAATTTCAAATAACCCATTCATTATTTTTACCATGGATATATTGAAAACGGAATAAAAACGCTAAGATGCATGACTGGATAAATAAATTATGAGTCACAATAAAATAATTTTAAAAGTATCAAATGACTTCTTGAATACGCTATGCTGGTCATATATGTATGATTAAATAAATTCCCTATTTAATCATTTTGTCAGATTTCATCCAAATCTTCAATTCATGTACATATATATATATATATATATATATATATATATATGATAACATGAATAATCCACTGTTGATGTCTGAATTGGCACTCAGAATAAGTGAAGTTCTGATCATGAGGGTGATTGCCTTCAATATATCAAAGGCTTTTGAAAATGTGTGGCTACACAATTCTCCAGTTATGACATACTTGGAAGAGTTTTCTCAATTATAAAGTCATTCCTATCAGGTAGGTCCATAAATGTTGTTGTTAATGACCAGTCTTCTGAAGTACCTGAGATCAATGCAGGTATTCCCTGAAGCTTCCTTCTTGGTCTTACCTCTTTCTTCTTTAAGTTAATAATCAAGAACATACTTAGGTCTCTAGTAAATAGTTATCCAGATAATACAATTGTATATAATTGCACCTCTAAAAATCTAGATGACCAGAGATTGGCAGCTGAAGTCTCCTCCAATTTAGCTCTAGCAACTCAATAGGAGAAAAACAGGCTTGGAAAATTCAGTACTTCCAAACCAAGCTAGTAATGTTCCACCATCACTGAGCAGAACTTTCACCTATCATGATTTCTTAGTTACACCAGTTCAGACCTTCACAACTAAATCATGCTATGCCATGTACATTGGGACAAATTATCTCCATTCTCTTTGTGTTCTGTTAGTAAGAAGGAAGTAATATTGAGACAGCTTTTTTCCCAAGAACTTCTGATTTATGGAACAGAAACCCAAGTGGATGCTTACCTGATCACTACAATCTTAACCGTTATCCTCATAAGTTCTTACCTCCTCCTCCTCTTATGGTCATTCAACAACTTCACTCAGTAACCATCTAACTTGATTGGCTATTGGACCTTGTATTTGATGAACAATTAATACAAAAGAAAAAATATGAAATATGTGAACAAAGCATGTAAGACAGAATTTGTGAAAACCAGTTGGATACTAAAATGTTTTATTTTGTTGTCAATGTTTTGCTCATTAAGTACATCTTCAGAAAACCTTAAAAATCTTTTGAGAGCCTTTATATTAAATCTAAGCAGCCTTCTCTCTCTAAGTAGAAGGTTACTTAGGTATAAATGTTATGTCTGTGATTTATATTGCTGATTCTCTGCTTGTATTTTTGTTCTTTCTCTTTTTTTAGTTGTGCACATATTTATGTTTCACTATGGATTGAGTTCTGGGAGGTGAGGAATGATAACGGGTTGTTTCTTTTTGTTATACTTTTGGATCTACCACATTTTATATGTTCTTGCCTCAGATTATTTAATTATTAAGAGATTATATGAGAATAGAAACAAAGAATATTTATGCAAAGAAGCAATAAAAATTTCTGAAAGTAATGTTAAAGCTGAAACAATAAAAAAGTTAAATTCAATGATGAAACTGATGAAGGTTATTGAATATCAAAGATTCCATACTGACATGAAAAATAATAAAATCATAATTTATTAACATATAGGATATTGCTTTAATTAAATATATATTTCTCTGGATTGTATTTTTGCATTAATTTATAAATAAAAATTCATGTTGCCCTTTGTATAATAAAGCCTAAGACTCCCAAAACATGTTATTGTCCATATTTTTTAATGTTGATTGATATTAAATGGCTGGCTATTACTTATTTCCAAGCATACATCTGTCAGTGTGACTAGCCAAACACTATTACAAACATCTGCTCAATCCACAGATCATACCTGTGGTTTATATTACAACTATGTTGAGTGTACCCTAGTTACAGTTTCTGACAGAGAGTGCATAATGTGGAGAGATCAATTTCTTGAACAAGGCCAGTATACTCAATTCCACAGTCACAATATCTTGTGACTCCATGCTTACACAACCATTGGTGGCTTACAACAGTTCTGTCTACTCAATTTGAATCACAGGACTTGGATTAACCTTTTCTATGGTTTTTGGACACTTTCCAAAGGTGCCATGTGCTAGGATTGCCTACTATAGCGAGATTTGAACCTGAGTCTCATGGTCAAAAAGTGAATCATCTCACTACTCAGCTAAGTTGAAATTCACATAATTTTTTCATTATGCCCTGAATATTTTCCCCATCATCTGTTGTTTAATACTAATTCCCTTCTGAAAATGTTAATTTGCATAATAAAATCTTATATATATATATATATATGCATGTATGTATGTATGTATGTATGTATATATATATAAGATTTTATTATTATAAAATTAAAAAATATATATTATATATATTGGGTATAAAATATGATTATTTTATACTGAATATATACTAATTGTATACATTGAGTATAAAATATATATGCAATTTAATACACACACATATAAACAAAATATGCATTAATATTCTTATGATTTCATAGCTTTAAACTTAGATCTGCTATAATTTTCTTTAAGTACAAGTAATCTCATCTTTTCATAATTCCTTATTGTGAAAGTTTTGGCAATGCAGAAATGATTCTCAAAGTTTGGTTGAATTTGCTCCAGGCATCCTAAAGAAGAAAAATTGAAAAATACTTCCATATTAATGGTTTAGATAATCTTTTTCTTTATAAAGTGATACAGAATTTCGAAGAACAAAAGCAGGTATGAATCAAAAGGATAGAACTCTGTTGAACTTGGAACAGTTCCAAAGAAAAATAACACAAAGTTAGTTGCCAAGTTCGGCCTGACAATTCTAAGATAGACAAACCTATACTTTGCTATTCAAAATTGCTATATTTTCTTTGCACAATAATAAAATCTGTCTGCATCCATTTCAAAATGGCTGTCTAATGTATTTTAAAAGATGAGAGAAAAAGCAACAAAAATGGTATTTAAAGATGACACTTGGCATCTTACATATTACAATACTGTTCTCAGCCTTGACAAGTCCACTAGCACAAAAGACAGTCAGTTTAGGCAAAGTAAAGCTGACCTTTAAATAGATAACTGGCCACCTATACTAAGTGTACTTTAGTCTTGGTAGTTTGTCAAACATTACACAAAACAAAAAGTACACAAAACAAAAAGTACACAAAACAAAATACAACAAAAAAGTGTCAGAATACAAAAACGAAGCAAAAACAACAAAAAACAAAAAGAAAATAATATAATGAGCAAGAAAAAAAAAAGAACAATTAGACAAAAAAAGCAATAATGTTGAGCCTGCTCTCAACAACAACCTGTCAGAAAGCATCCCTTAAAATTGGTTCAACATTCTCAATATTGCCCTGGGATTACTGTGCCTTGTTTCATTGCACATGATGGATAAAAATGAAGGGAAAAACACCTTTACTTTTCTATTTTCTCATTCTCTATTTTTCTTCTAACAAGTATTTTAAAAAAAAATTCTTTGCTTTATCTTGATCACATAAGAAAAACAAGGGTACTTTCAGAAAATTTCTTTCTCACTAAACACTTATAACATGAAACAATGTATTGAAACTCATGAGAAGAGAAAGAAAAGAAGATGAACTAATTAATACAGAGAAAAAAAAATGCAGTGAAGAAAATTGAGAATGACAACGTGTCAAAATTAGAAAATAAAAAAAGAGAAAAATCTGAAAACTACATCAATAAATATTTTTTCTTTCTAAATTAAACTTTTATATAATAAAACCTCAAGTGGATGAGAGAGAAAGGAACAGAATGTAAGGTACTACTACTACTAATAATAATAATAATAGCAACATAAAGTATGCAGAGACAGCAAATAAAGAAAGTATATGAGAGTAAAATTAAAGAAGAGAGAGAGAGGACAAATAGTTATTGAAGGAGAGACAGGGAGGAAGCAAAGAAGTTAGAAAGAGAACAAAATCCAAGACTTTGAAATTTGCTTTAGTCAATATTCTTGTCAGTTATGTTAGAAAACAAGTCATCATATAAACTAATTGTTGTGACTGTGTTGTCAGTGAGTGAAAATATATTTGTAAATATATATGAGGTATTACTGCAAATGTGGATATATTTATACATTTATACCTTTTGATAAATGTTTACATTACTTGTAGAAATTAAATATGATTAAGTAAATTCTAAATTGAACATTTCTGTTTGCTTGTAGATATTTTGATAATTGAAGCTATAAAAGATTACCATGCACATGGATTCAAAGAAACATAAGTTCAAGTTTTTACTGTTTTTGCTTTGTTTCATGTAATTTTCATATATTTAGTGTGTCCAAGAGGTACCTTAAAATGATCTCCAGAATAATTCATCAAATCCTTAAGTTTGGAATAATGGTAATGAAATGACTAGACCTCATTTTACCAATTTTGTTCTTTTTTTAAAATATTTATTATTCCCATGGGATTTATCTTGCTTTTACTACTTTTTCTTTGTTTTATTTTCCCAAGACTAAGCTTTATCATGTAAAATTTTGAAACTAAAAAAAGCTATCTCAAAATATTCTATAGATACTATTCCTAGTTTTAATTTCTTTCTTTCTTTTAATTGGTTTCTATTTTTTTCAGAAGATGCACTCATGCAGTCACTCTCTCTTTGAATTAACCAATCTATTTCTGCTCATAATATCATTTTTTATGATTTTAATTAACATTACTAAGTTTTAATAGATCAGTTTATATGTATATTTTGTACATGCATTAGAGTGAGTTTGTGTATATTCATCTATGTGCAATATATTTTTTTTTCATATACTTATATATAAATTAATCCTTAAGATTTTTTTATATGTATCCACTGGATATGTATAACATGCAGATAGAAAAATAAAAAAATTGTGTAATGGGAGTGTGTACAAGTCGTTTGTGAGAAAAAATGCAATATATTTATGAGCAAATAAAATCTCAAGTATTGCAAAAATGATCTTTTAAAATTTTTATTAATCAACCAATTCTAAGGCATACAAAATTTATCTGACTCAGAAAAGATGCCTGTAAGTTGGCAATATATGATTGGCAAACAAGCAGGTGTGATTGGATGTTTGTTATTTGATGTCTATTCACATATATCCTCTTCAAAATAGAATTTATAAAAGAATTACTTACAGGCATGTTTGCTGAAGGTTGTTTATACACATTTTTTAACCTTTGTATATTTCATTAAAATTTGCTCTAGTTGTCTGTGTGTAGAAGAAAGAGAATCTCAGAATGAAGAAAGAAAGAAAATTGAGGAATTACTCTTTGTCTTATCAAGCAAAGCCATGTCTCTATTTGATTGTCTCTCTTTATCAGTTAACATTCATATTTACATTATGTGCTACAGAATAAAGTAGTATTTCTATTTTAAAACCAGATTACGAATTAATTTATTCAACATACTGTGATCATGTGTAAGAGAAACTTTTGAATTACCTTTGTAGTGAATAGTAATCAATTTATCTTTGGAAATGTAAAATCAAGTATCTATTTTTCTTTTACTGCATTAAATCTGAAAAAAAGGACTCTGGTTCCTTGTATGTGTGGAACCCCATCCCATATTAAGAAATGTCTTGTGCCAGATTTGGAATGAGTGGCTGTTCTGTTAAAATAATAAATAAAGTATTTGGCTATATGTTTGAATAGTTATGCACACTTGAGCAGGCATTGATTTTCTAAGTTGTGTAAAAATGTTGCACAAATATTCATAAGAAATGTCAATAACTAACGAAAAATATTTCAATTTGTAAAAATATCTGTGTATTGAATGAATAATTTTATTTGTCATTTAAGATTCATGCCTACCTATAGATGAAAATGCTTAACAGTATAATCTATTTTTATGTATGCATGCCTGCATACGTATACATATCTAGGTTCATAAATCTATACCGAATTATATAATGGAGGGGTATGTATAGCTTTGTTTTTTGAATAGACATTTTTATGAACAAGTTTCTTTGTGAAAATGCCTGATTATAAATATCTGAATGGTAATAAAGATAGAAATGTGAATGCATGGATTTCAATATTGCTTCGTGTGAAGTTCATGGAGTTTGTGCAATATTCAAATATTTAGCTTCCAAGTATTTCAAAGAGAGACAGAAAGAAAAAAAAGAATGCAAAAGAATAAGAGAATGTTACACAGTAAGAAAAAATGTATGCATAAAATATTTATATATGTATGTTTTTATCATGATGTACAAGTAATGGAGCCAGAATATAAGAAGTTAAAAAAGTTTCAATGTGTGAAAAAGTGTTGGATGGCTACAGCTCTGTTCAATATACTATGCAATCATTAAAAGCATAAAAGCACAACCTTTTTGCATAATTTAGTTTTGATGTAAATAAGCTCATAAAATATTCCCTAACTTTTTTTTACTTTGGTAAGTTTTGGTTGTTGCTAGGTTTACTTTACAGTCATTAACATAATTTTTTTTCACATCTTTCTATATCAGTTATTATGTAACACCTAACAATATTTTACTATATTAACAATGAAAAATTGTATGAACAATTTCTAAAACACTGATTATTGTCAGATACAATGTCACAATAAGGATTATGGCTAAATATCATCAGATATTATACTGTTTGATTATAATCGCACAATATTATACCATTAATGAACAGATATCATTTTCAAATATACTAACACCTACAGGGGTCATCTGACACAAGTTTTATTTGCATTCTTGTTTGTATCAATGACAGGATCATAATAATGCTAACAAGCAACTATAAAAAAAACTGCTTCTTTTGATAATTGCAGATCAAGAATATTTTTCTGACAATCTTACATTTTACTATAGAATGAATATAAGTTTCCATTTTACTGAATCATATAGTGTCCTTTTATGTCCTTTTAGGATATGAGCGATCACGGCTCTCCACAACTTCCTTTTATTTTAGATCTTACCATTTTTGTCTTTTTACTATCCCTCTGAGCTCCTGTTCTGCTATCTATTTACACAAGCTTGTTCAGTAGATTACTCACTGTTTTCCATTTGCTTTCAACATCCTATGATGGCCAAATTCTCCAAGCCTCCCATTTTTCATTATGTGCCCCCCAAATTTCAATTGTGTCTTTCTGGTTCTAAGTATAAGTGTCTGTTTTATTTTTGTTTTCTTTAAAACTTCCTCATTGCTTATATGGTATGTTCATTAGTATGCTCAGGAACCTTCTGTTGAATCACATCTCTGTAGTCTCAAGTTGTACACTTATATATAAGGAAATTATCCTGCATTCACTGCCATATGGGAAGATTGATATTACATAGCAGCTCAGAACTATTTTCTTCGTTTCCAATGAAATTTTCCTGTTTCTTAACACTTTGATCAGCATCTTTTATTAATCCAGTGCATCATCGGATTCCTGTGCCTTATTTTCTGTTGCCGAAACACTTCCCAGACAGATCAGTGTTAAGAATTATAATTCAGTTCATATAAATGAACATACTGCCGAAGCCCTGTTGTCATTTAGTTTTCTTTCTTAGTGGCTTTCTAAAGAAAGCATGACAAATGACAGGTCATCTTCAACAAGAAAAGAGTAAGCTTCAGTGAGTGTAATCAGGCATGAGGAGTAGCAGCACTCATCAGCAGGCAGGTTAGGTTCAAGGCAGCAAGTTCTCCACACAGAGGAGCCTAAAGGATTAAAGTGTTGGTTTGTGACATTGGTGATATAGTAATTGTGAGACCAATCCCTGGGCAGCGTGTACTTAGACTCAGTGGAAACAGGGCAAACAATAACTGAGCTAAGGGCTAGACAAAATATCCCTAGATCTTGTGTAGTGGAATGAGAATACTATGCAGATTAAAGGATTTAGTTCAAAATTCCCTGTAGGTTACTCTACAGGTAACCTGATGAAGGCAGGAGAGCACAACAGCTGGAACATTATGATAAAAACAACAAAGACGAGGACAATTGTCAGCAAGTAAATAAGATTAATAAAATAAAATATTGTTGTTGTTCCTACTCCAGTGATTTGTTAATAAGTTAGCAGTTATATAAATACAATGATTCTTTTAGTCTTAGGTATGTGAAATATTAGAAATTCTGTTGAGAATCAACTTGTTGAAGGATTAAGGAAGAATTGTCTAAAACCAATATTCATGGGAAATGCATATCTTTTTGAGTTTTAGATTTTGATCAGAAGTCTAGAAACTCCTTGGCAAGACATATTGGAACCAAAATAAGTTTACATTATTAAGAATTCAGGCTGGAATGTGTATTACATTTGGAAAATTTCTTATATACAAGTGAGTGAATGTTTACATATCCATTGTCTAAATAATATAAACAGCTGTTATATTCACTTCCACAGTGAAGAGCATGTCATTTTTAAAATCCTCAGTTTCATTTCTTAGTTTCCTTAACTCTCAGTAACTCCTTGTTGCTTGGAGGTGAAATTCTCTCTCTCTCTCTCTCTCTCTCTCTCTCTCTCTGGTACTGATTCTGTAATTCTTAAACCAAGAACACTCTGTTGTAAACTATGGCAAGGATGTGTTGGGGAAAACACCTAACTGATTGTTTTCCCAAAAAGTATGGGGGTAATAGTCAGAGGAGGGGAAAAGATGGGAGGTAACAAAATAACACTTCCTCAAAAACCATGGCACAGCAACTTTAATGGGGACTGATTTCACAAGATACTGAGTCTCGTTAACTGTTCACTACTGACTGCTGGTTTACCTGTTGCTTTTATTGACAGGACACAGTTGAGAAAAATGTGAATTTAGACATGTTGTAACAGATGTAACTGGTTTTGATAGACATGCCTACACATGATCCAGGACCTCTTTTGTATCTATATTGATGTGCATTCATCACACTTACCCCTGACCTGTAGACTTGATTTACAAGTACAATAAGTGGTGAGGTGTCATCTTTTATATTTTATCAATATGTGGCTTTTTTGACAGTACATTTCATCCTGGCTGCAATCCTCTTGACACTTTTGTGACACTGCTCAATTATTCCATTTCCTGCTGAGATATGCATCTATTGGAATTGCAAATGCACATCCCATCCTTCTGCAAATGCCTGAAACCCTCTGCTGAAGAATATGGTGCCATTATGAGTAACTCATGTGTTAGTCCCATTTTGACAGAACACAGACGCCAGCTGATATATGATACTCAATGAGTCTTGGTAGTGTAACTGAACCACACAGAAAACATGGCAGGCCATGGTAGAACGTGATATCCATTCTGAGCTGGTGCCAAATACTGTCCAGACCCTTTGCTGGTGGTTAAATTCCACAGAAAAGTCAGGTTGGTCAATATGGGTCACGACATATGTTGGTGTTTCTTTGCTGCAGAACCATACAGCTCCAATCTGTGTGATATTTTTGCCACCTTATGCAGTTATTGCACTGATTCTGGCAAGTAAATAAAAACTGAGCAGTTTATCATGCACGACAAAGACTTCAACTTTAGTTGAGTTGTCACTGTCTGTGCAGATATTAACAACCCTGACACTGCAGCATGCCCTCTTTCTGCCACCCATCATCTCAATATCCACATGCTTTCTGGTCCACAACTGGCATCACTCTGTACTAACGCTCCACTGAGAGCAGCCAGAGTCAATGAGAGCTGAACACCATTCTCCAATATGTTGACTACAGGCAGCATTACATTTATATCTGGACAGGGAATGAGATTGGCACTGTTCCCCTGATCTGTTTCTCTGGGCATTTCTGTGATATATGTCCCAGTTTGTTACAGTGATAGCAATGTACAGCTTTGTCTCTTCACTAGCTCTCACTTTGGCCTGCTTGTTGATTTAAACAATATCTAGTTAAGTGATTAGCACCACTACATATGTAGCAGATGATATTGCTCTGTGAATCATTGGCAGAAGTTCAGTCTGTACCCAGTTTCTCAGGTTTTGCAATTGCCACAATCAAATCTCGACAAGCGTATTATTCTTCAGTATGGCTCTGGCTTGCTCTAACAGCTGGTTGACATCTAATGCATCCATTCAAGTGGAAGTCTAAAGCAGCCTCTTGACATGCTCAGGCAACCCTGCTACAAATGCACACACAAGTCCATGGTCAGAGACTCTGCTGTACAAGGTTGACAGTTTGCAAATGTCTGCCAAATAGACATCCATAGATTCATTTGTATGCAAGCACCTAGCTATGAATTGGTCATGGGAAAGGCAATGTACAGGGTGTTCCTGATATGGCCTACATCTTTACTGTCTTTTTATTGTGTGGGAAGCTGGTTGAACATCTATCCATGTGTGTATGGTTGCATGTAATGACCAGGTTTATCAAGTGGTGAGCAAACACAGTCACAAAGGGATGGGATGACCAATTTGATGACATGCCCCTCAAGCAGATGGTGAAGGAAATCATGGACAGAGTGTGACAGGAAATCCTGCCCAGGGTGACTGGTGTGTAAGTGGATTTGAAATCAACAATGGGTTGATGCAAGCTCCCTAGCAACTAGAGAGGTGCAATATCCATGCAATATCTATGCAACAAATATGACTAAAACTGTCTTGTATTGAAAAAAGTAAAATATAATGACAGATTGTAACTTTGCAGATATGATAAACCCAATAACACAATGGAAAAAACAATAAAACATCAGACAAATCCTCATCAATAACACAGAATTGCCATATCACAAAAACTGTAAAAATATGACTATAAATATTAAAAGAATTGAATATAAAATACCTGACATCCCAACATCAATAAAATGATATAAGATTTAGGAAAAAAATAATATTAAAATAAAAAAACAAAATGACATGAACAATCACATGAATGCATAAAATAGAATTTATTTATATTCAGACTATTGTCCTCATCTTTGTTATTGATATCACAACATTTTGGCCATTGTTCCCTCCTCCCTTTTGCAGGTGTATATTGATCTGAGTAACCTACAAGGAATTCTGAACTGAACCTTTTGTTTAATCTACAATGGTATACTGCTCATGTCTAGGGAGATTATTCTTATTTTATTTAGTACTGTTACTGGGACAATGGTCTAGTGGATAAAAGCATTGGGTTTTGAATTTTGTGACATAATAGTTGTGAGATCAATCCCAAAGGTGGGCAGTGTGTTCTTGCACTCAGTCGAACAGGTAAGATGCAGTCTATCCTCATAGATTAAATAAAGGATTCAGTTCAGAATTCCTTGTAGGTTACTCAGACTGATATACCTGAGGAAGGCTGGAGAGCACAATGGTTGAAACATTTTGACGAGGACAATAGTTTGAATGTAAATAGTGTAAATAAAGATAACTTACCATCTCAGAAATTCAGACAAAAAGAGAATTTGTTCACATGTAGTCAGTGTGTGTGTATAATATCTTTATTCTGTCTGTCAGTAAACATTTTTTTATGATTGTCAATGCATAATATGCAGTTTAAGATGCAAAAACTGTAAAATAAATTTTGGGTCAAAAATAGTAAAATATAATACCTAGTTCTGTCAAATATTTGCATACCATTAGAAATAGTTTATTTATGCAGAAAATGACTAAAACACAGTAAATGGTTCAGTAGTGGTAATGTCAGTGGGTATTCATATGAAATGCTGAAAACTTGCCAATGTATACCAGGTTCAATTGTAGTTAGCACAGGGATTATTGTACCATTTTCTGCTGTCACTATTCTCTCTCATATACATACATATATATATATATATATATATATATATATATATATATATATATATATATATATATTATTATTATTATTATTTCAAAAAAATTTTTTCATCGCCACACAGAAATTTCTATTTTGGAACATAAAATTTGTTCCAATTATCAAGCGATATTCAGATTTACTTTTGAAAGCAGAGTGGCATTATATTGAAGAGTTTAAGTAGGAGGGGGCATAAGATTTCAAAATTTTTATGGGTGTTGTCTTGTTTGATGAATCCAAAGACAACTCTATGCTAAAGTAGAAAATTGAAAAATTTAGGTTAGAGGTTAGGTGTGGGTATGTAATTCATGCTTGTCTAGATAAGCCATCATGATAGATAGGTTACTATTGCTTCTGGTTAAGAATATATTCATAAGATACAAAGAAATAATATAGAGCGATCTATGGATCCAACAATGTGTTGATTTTCAGGATTTTATTCTTTTTAATTATTTTTTTATATACTTTAGGACTGTCTAGTATGATTAAATCATTTTTTATATATTTAACTATTATGATTTAAAATACAATACTTATTATTTTCAATTTTATGGCAACGTTAAAATTAAAAATCAAGGAATTAAATATTATATGTACCATTCTATGTAATCAAATAGTGGATATATAATTATAATATATAGATTTTTTCACGAAAAAGCCTATTAACAATGTTTTAATGTAAACATTGTACAATGCCTACAAAAACAGTTTGTTTTGTTGATTTAATAAATCATTATATTTTAGAAACTTAATAATATATAGCTTTCATGTAGACATAGAGGACATGCATCATTTAATGACCTACAAATTCTCATTTTTTAATAATTTCCATTTTACTGTGGGTTTTCATTTGTTTCTTTTAAATACCAAAAATATTTAGAGAGGGATGTTCATTTATGATACCTATTGTTATTGAAAGAAGAAAATTTTCAACACCTGGATTTCAGTAGATGAAATAGTACATTGGTAAACTATAGTTTCTGAAAGATTTATTTTGCAATGGAAAATTTATGGGATTTCTACAGTTACATAATTTATTATTAATATTATTGATTTGCTTTCTGGAATCACTATTATTTATATTTTGGTTTAAGTGTTTATTTAAAATTTTATTATTTTTTTAATAATTTTTTCTATATTATCAGTACAACTATAACTTAATTTTGTCATATTTTTACTGAAAATATTGCTAAAAGAATTATTACTTGGAAAATGTTTTTCAATCAAAGCAAGAAACTTTTGCCCCAAACTTACTACTAACCATTTGGTTAAATGGGGGTGTGTACCAAATGATTTTTCTATTTCTATTTTTTCTCTGGCTATTTTTATTATCCTTTTTATATTTAATATCAGGGCATTTATAGCCACTATTTTTTAATGCTTTATCATAAAAATTGCAATGTTTATCAAATATATCTTCATTTGCAGAGTTAATACTAATTTATTTTCCTATGGATGAGGGTACATGTTTTATTATATATAGAGGGTGATTAGACTTCAGGTGACTATATAAAGGATTGATATTCGCTTTCTTATCCTTTATATATCCACCTGAAGGATTGGTATTTGCTTTCTTATGGAGGAGGCATGGTGGAGTAATGTATAGAAGAGGAGTGTGAAAAGCCCTGTTTTCATTGGCTGACGCTGACTGACATGTGTCAATAAGAACGGGTGAAGTCTGGCCCTTGCTATTGATTACTGTTTTTTTGCAATGTCATGGTGCGTAGCACGATGCTTTCAAGGAGGTGGCCTGTTTCACCTAAAATCAGGTTGGGGTTGCTGTTGGAGCCGATATGATGCGAAACCCGAAATTGGCGATGAGAACAGTGCATCACTGAAGACCACCCTTGATGCATCTAAAATGTATGATTTAACTAGCAGCTCAGATTGAGGAATCAGAGAGCTGAGTTTGAATTCCAATCAAATCCATTATCCATTACATTCACTTACATGCTAATACCCTTGGGAAAGGTATGAATCCTCTTCTTCTCTCCCCAGCTATGGGTAAATAGCAGGACAAACTGGGTTCTATAGCCTTGGATGGCAACTGGTCTACTGCAGAAAGAAATGGCAACCTACTGTAGGAAAAAATCTGACTTGTCAGTCATGTATTTTTTGATACATGATTGCCTAAGCATGTATCATGCATGGCACATAGCTGACTGATTTGCTTTCTTATATGCTTGGTATATATTATTGATTAAGTCTAATGTTACATTGAGGAAGTTTACCTTTTTTAATTATGTATTAATAGTAACTTTTAAATTTAGGCACTTAAACTCTCTGTATTAGTTTTCTAATCATGTCAATTTTGAAGTTAGTTGAATTCCTCACAACAATAGGCCCATCATCCCTATATAATCCAATATTTTCTATATTAATTTCACGATGGGCAGTGAGATTGTATAAAATAAACAATCCAACAAGATCGGAAGACCTCACAGAGTCCAATGATCCCATTGTAATATCAAAATGGTCTCCAGAGTTATTTTTCAGATGCTATTCTTTATTATGAATGATAACTGATTTTTTGACATTCATAATGATGTTACTTTCATCCTTAGACAGATCCAAGTATACAGTGGCAAATTCTAGAACAGCTGTAAAAAGTTCCCTTGAGATAGACGGGTAATATTCCTCGATGTCAAATTGGATTAGGGAACAGTTGGTTTTATCCTTTATATTGCAAAACTAATTTGTAACCTGTGGAATTAGTCCATTTCATCAATCCAAGGTGCTCCTTAATTTGTTTATTAACCCTTTCCAGGATTTTTTTACTTAGTCTGCTAATCTCAGGCCTAGTCTGATTTATAATCCTGGTGGTAGGATTTATCTCAAAGTCAGGTTTATGGTCCTTGATGGTTATGTAACAACCCTTTGTGGTAAGTTTACCAACTCTATCACTAATTTTTAGTTTATCTGTGATCATTTTACCAGATATATTTATACTTTCTACCAAATTAATATTGTTATTATTTGCATTTTTTATAGTTTTTTGTTAATTTTTTTTTATTAGAGTATTATAATCCTTGGCCATTATTTTATAAAAATATGCTGTTTTATCTGACTTTACAAACATTTTTTTGGTTTTATTTATATCCTTTACTATCCGGTCAAGATGTCTTTGGAAATAATATTTTCTTTTATGAAAAGAGATATTATTTACTATATCATGTCAATCATTTTCAAACCCAAAGAACCTTTCAATAAATGGTGCAGCTTTTTGTATTTTATTTTTATATATTGGAGAGGTATGCAATTTTATTTTTTATATTGGAGAGGTATGCAATTTCATGGTGTTGTTTGATGACATATTACCCCCCCCCCCAACTATAGGCTAAATAGTAGGACTTGTATCTGAAAAAATCATTGTTATTCTCAAAAATATTGTTAATGCAATATTCACTCACAAAAACTAAGATTATTTTTTAAATCCCCAAATTTGACTTTGAATAGACTAGAAATGTTAGCCATAAGAAATCAATCAATTGATGACATAATATGTCATTATTGCACATCTTGCCAGAATGAGAGCCAAAGTGAATCATCAGGAGTTGACTTTCATTGAATGGTGAGAGCTTAGTTAAAGCAATGTTCACTAATACTTTCATTATAATGGATCCAGCTGAGATACCTGTATACATGTAAGAGTTTAGTGGATTACCTTTTTGTTTCCATCATGCATTAATATGAGATATACTCCACTGCTTTTGGATACACTTCTGATTGCAGGCTTTCTTCATGAAACTGAGAAACTTGTTTTTGAATTTTTCAAGAGGGTATGTTATTTTCATTGTAAGGTGATAATTTATTATTCTTTATATTTTTTTTTATAGCTTCCTTGACTTCATTATCACTAGGTTCATTATTGTTTATATTTGAAAACAAACTTTGTAATACTCAAATATATACTGGTAAATATTCATATATTCTATTTCATCTGGCATCTTCAGATTAGTAAAGTCATGGTTGAAATGTGACTCAAAGTATTTTTTGAGACCAGGACATTTCTTCATGTCATATTCCTTCAGGATGTAGGTGATCATGACATTTTTCTTTAATATCGGTAAATTGCTAAAACATCTCCAAAAGATTGTTGCATAATTTCCTGTTGCTTTCTTGATAATTATGAATTTAAATATGTCCTTCTTCTAGAGTGGGTGCTTCACCTTATGATGGGGCCTGCTTATAATTGGAAGAAGAAGGAATAGACTCACACAAATCCTCCACTGGATGAATTTATGCAAGATGGTTACCATTTCCTCTCAGCCATTACTTTAGTCTCTTTATTTTAGGATGTTCAGGAAGTAATGATGTATTTCACTGCAATAAATTATGAGTTAACCAAGGCAGAAACAAAGTGGTATGGTAGGAAACTGCATCTAGAATTCAATTGTTATATCTTCTACCTAATAAGGTTTCAACTGGAATGCATTTCAGTGTTTCCAAGGCTATCAGTGTGAGAGTGAAGGCAACAAAATAGGATGGGGCGTGGTCTAGGCTTGCCAATCCCACTTTCTAGCTGCATATCCCCCATTGTATCGAGAGCTCTTTTCTGAATTAACGCTGTGAACGTTGGAATTTATATATTACTTTCGTTCTCATCGCATCGGATATATATATATATATATATATATATATATATATGATAAAAATATAGTTTTAATGTATGCCATATTTATAGGTAAAAGTGCTCAAATTCAGGGATAGAGCATATATAAATATAATATAATTTTGTTTTCTTTCAGAAACAAGTAAAAAAAATCAGAACAGTGACACTTGATTAATATTAGTAAGTGAATGACAATTTGCACATTCATAATGAATTTGGGTGAGGTTGTGTGTCCCTAAATATTTCCGCCCCAAGAGGAAATCATTTACTATCCAGATGAGACCAGAACTACAGCTTTATATATTTGATGTTTATAAATGTTTTTTTAAATATTTTTTTTCATCTTATATGCATAACCATATATATATATATATATATATATATATATATATATATATATATATATATATATATATTTCACCAGAAATTAAAGCAAACATGAACAGTTCATAATGAGACATAATAGACATTCATTGCCTGTTATATTTAATAATATATGTTTATATATATATATATATATATAGACAGATATGTTAATGTATATGATATATGCACACACAGGATATGCTATAAAAATTTCTTACCTATACATATATTTACAGGCTTCTGCACATGTGTGCATTCTGATATGATCTCACACACACACACACACACACACACACACTTATATATATATATATATATATATATATATATATATATATATATATATATATATATATATATATATATATATTCTATATTTACCCTTCATAGATGGCCATATCAATCTACCTGTGAACTTTTTTATCTTATGATTTTATCTTTTAATTTTATTTTGAGTTCATATAAAATATGAATAAATATTTCAAGTGTTTGCAGTCAGCCCATTTGCTTTATTTATTCTACTCCTCTTTTCTCAGTCCCATTTTTTCTCCCTCTAGTAAACTCTAAGGCTGCATAATAAGGCTTGATGCAGAACATTGCACATTATCATCAAGCAAGTCATATTTGTTGTTATCTCTGGATATAAATGAATCCATAGAGATATGCAGGAGAAATTGAAAGCAGATCCAAAGGATAGTCAGTGGGTGAGAAATACCCTGGTAAAGCAAAGCCCAAAATGAATGTTGGACTGTGGGGAGAAGGACAATGGGAAGGAATTGTAAAAGACCCCAGTCATTATACAGCCAAGTTCCATTTATCCTCTGTTCTTTCTCTTCTGAAGCTACTGATAATGTTGTTTTTGCCCCCACTTTTACTGCTGTCAAATGTCATTGCTTTGATAATTTTTATCTTTTCTATGAGCACATTTTACATGTGACTCTGCACCATGGCAGGACCTCAAAAGACAGTGTTATCTAAGCTTTCTCTTCATACTGGATACTATGAATGCAAGAAAAACAAGAGGCAACATTTACTTGTTATATAAGATATGGAAAAAATAAATAATGTCTATCTAAATAAATGCAACTATCAACATGAGACAAATATTAGTAGATAATATAAACATACTATACAGTACTCACTGCAAAATAAATATAAATAACCAAAAGTAAAATCTATTTAGCTAGATATAGAAATAGTCTTTGTAATAATATAATTATATTTTATAAATGACCTTTGGTAGATCTGTGTTTTATGGTATGTAATTGTATACATATCTATTCAGATGAGTTCCATTTTTTAGTTCCATGAGTTCAGACCTTTACTTCTTAGACATGCCATGCTACTGCAGTGTAGTTAAATCAACCTCATCTCCTCTGTATTCAAAATATAAGGAGAAAGTCTCCCACAGAAAGCTTCCCCCCCACTAAGAACTGCTATGTTGTAGAATAAACTTGTGTCGGGATGCTTCCCTAACCACTACAACCAAAACCTCTACAAGTCAAGGGTCAATCATTATCTATCCTCCCTATTCGCATGCTCTTCCTTTTCTATCACCACTTCTTTCATTCATATCACACATTACATTCATCATAATCATTTTATCAGTTTTCTTTACTTTGAGTGGCCCTAGTATAAAAAATATTATGGTTTAAAAATAGATACTCTAGATTTTAATCTCTATCTATAAAAGGCAGGATGTGTGTGTGTGTGTGTGTGTGTAACAAATGCACGGCCGCAATTTTCGATGGATTTGCACCAAAATTTACATGTACATGCTCCAAGTTAGCGAAAGACCAAGACTGACTTTGCATTTCCCAACTACCATCGATAGTGGAAATAATCAATTTTTTCATGCTTCTATGGCAGTTTTCATGTAGTTTGCAGCCATTTTCTACTGGCCAGAGTGAGAGCCTATAGCTGGCTACCACAAATAGGCAGGAAGATTCTTTTGGCCAGTGTGAGAGCCAACAGCTGACTGACACGAATGTTAACTAGCATGCAAAAAAAATCGATAGCTGCATTCGTCACAAGTTGGAAAAATTTAAATCTACATGGCACTTTACTCCAATTGGCTCATTCACTTGCTTAAACTCAATGTTGATTCTGATTCCGCAGAACTGGTTTGGGGGTGAAAAAGTATTTGTTGTTAACATTCTTTTTTCATTCGTTTTTTTCCAGTTACGAGTCCTATTTTAAAGCTGATCGTTTTGTGTTCATTTTGTTTAGTTCTTTTTCGTAACAGATTTAATGTTTAGTATAAAGCTTAGAAAAAATTTGCAGTGTGAGATAGGCAAGAAGTAAGGCATGTAGGAACATCAGCACGGCAAAGGGCACTCCTTTAAAGGCAAGGAAGGGCAAAAATATTTTAAGTCAAGTGATAGCGATTGCTGTATGAGTCGTACGATTTTTTAATCAAGCACGGGAAATGCCGGGCCATGCTGCTAGTGATGTTATAATTACTGATAAATGGAATATAAAGTAGATATATAATTTTTTTAAATTTCTTATTATACATAATTTAGCATTTATATTGTAAAATATACATTATTATTATATATATTGTTATAAAGTAAAATCTAAAAAATGAATACCTTTAGATGCAACAAAAATATAAAGACAAATAAAAACCTAATTGTGACCTAAAATTAAAAAAAAACATATACTGATAATCTAAAAAGATTATTTTATCAGTATAATTTGTCCTGATAGTTTTGAGATGTTTAATTCATAGTGAAGTTTTCCTTTTATTGAACTTTTTTTGCTGTTAGTGAATGTGCTGTGCGCATGTTATATAATACATTTTAGCATTATTGAAATAATAACATTATTGAAATAATAACATTATTGAAATAATAACATTATTGAAATAACAACATTATTGATGCTCTAAGGTTTATATAATTTCAGGGTTTATTTACTTTCTTTCTGAATATTCCCTCACTTTTGGAAACTTTAATCTCAACCACTAATATAAGAAAACTTTAATGCTATTTATCTATATTCATTTGGAGAATGATTTTGATTGGGTCTCCTTCATATATTCAAGCAGACAAAAGAAACATTCGGCATTCATTGACCAAGTAGTCGGTCCTGCTTTTGCTTCAAATTTATAAAATCTTTCACTTAAAATTTTTTTCAGGAAAATAGGTTTCTCAAGTTCAGTAGCTGTTATCACTCTTTCCAGTACTGACAGGAGTTTCCTTCCTAACCTTTTATTTAAAGTGCTGTGGAATGTTAACATCTTGATTATATCATTATTTTCTCTTCAAGTTACATGTGATATCTATTTTAGTTGTTGCTGTTGTTGAAAGAACTCAAGTGATTTGGTTTCTGTTATTTAGCACAGTTCTTTGTTTGTGATTCTGTAGCACCAGTCCACAGTGTTTGAAGAAGGATGGTGTTTGACAACATCCACATGCTTCACTTGCTCAAAGCTATTTTTAAGCATTGATCTTAGAAAATGGTTGTGTTTATTTAGTTTATAATTGGTATCACCCCCAAGCAAGGTAGTAATGCCATGAAAACACAAGGGGCTACAAGGTGTGGAAGAATTAGGACCAGAAACATTAATGATGAGCAGAAAGAGAAGAGAGTAAACAAGAGAAGTGTAGATAACAATTGACATTGCATTTAAATCTTTGCAGATGAAAGTTGGCATCGAGCTGGAAGAGAATTCCACAAGTGGGAAGTGCGAGAAAAGAAACTGTTAGCATAAGATTTATGGCTACATTTAGCCAGCTCAACTGCAAATTGATGAAATCTTGACAGTAGTGTAGTACTGTGTTTAAATTTAAAAAAAGTTTAGGTACCATATTGAAGAGTTTAGATGAACAGAAGAAATTTAATATTTCCTCCTACTTGGATATTTAAGTAGTTTTTAAATAATTAAATTGCATGCATTTCGATATGGTTCTGACATATTACAAAATTTACAAGTTCTCAAATTTAAAAGAAAAGGAATTAGTTTTATAAGCATGACTGTTATGGGATCCTGATACTTTTTGTGTCTGTGTCTATTCCCCACCCCGCCCGATACACCTGATTTTGCAAGTACACAGAAAGTAACTTAACTATCCAAATTATAGAAAGCCAATTCAACCCTACAACCCATTTTCCCAACAGACAGAATATTGCAATCCTATTGCTGTTTCCATAACAAGTATACAGATGTTTTACATTCATTAGTTCCACATGTTAGTTAGGACCTACTATGCCACATACACAGGTTGAATCATTCTCATTCCCTTTGTATTCCATTGATAAGAAGGAAGTTCCACTCTGACAGCTTCTGCCAGTAAAACACTATTTTGTGAAACAGATTCTTGAGCGGATGCTTTCCTGATTACTAGAACTTAACCTTTCAAGACTAGAATCAACTGTTATTGATCCTACATATTTTAATAATTTGTACATACTTCCTCCATTTATATCTGTATAGCAACCTCACTCAGTAATCCTCTATCTTGAGTGGCTCTTGAGTCTTGTGTGAACATTTAGTAAAAAAAATTATTTGCTAAATTATATTTTTATACCTAAAATAAAAACAAAATAATACACACAATTTATTTGTTTGACCCTACAATATTTCATATTACCATATGCACAAAAATATGAACAAGATCTGTACATTTCTGAAATAAGCTTTACATTGCTGTAAGGATCTCTATGGCTGAAATGTCTGCTTTAATGAAATAGGGAATGCAGAGAATTTCAATGATCTAGGCTGGTAGATGTTAATTCCACTGTGTGTAAATAAATGAGGAAGTCTACTGAAACATGTTTATCCATTGAAATAAAATTTATAGAAATAAATATTGCCTAATTTGAAAACCACTTATTCCTTTGTTTACATTCCAGCTATGAAAAATATAAATTAGCAAACATGTGTACATAAATGAGTAAAGATGTATGTATTTCTTTAATTACATAAAATAAAGTAATAACATTTAAATGCTATATTTTAATTAAAATGTCAATAAAGCTACACTATTTTTTTTATTAGGATTAAGCAATATGTTAGTTTTTTGTTAATAAAAGATAACTTTTCAGTAAATGAATTAGAAATACTAAGTGGATAGAGCATTGCTTAATTTTAGTGATTAGTTAAGTTAGAAATGAAAACAAGGATTATTTAAAAATTTACTGCAGATTTTATTTGGATATGATAAAGTTTTTTACTAGAGACATGGTGTAATTGTATGCAGTCTAAAGACTGTTACTGGCTGTGAATATGACCAAAGAGAAGGATATCCACCTGAAAATTAAATTTATTGCTTAAAAACAATTAATTAAATGTTACTTACATCACATTTACTTTCACAGTCAGTCAGAACCCCTCCTGCTAGGCTACATGGTTTCATACACTGAAAGAAAAAAAGGGAAGAAAACACTTTTATTACAGAAGAGAAGATTGTGAATTTAACTTGGTTTACCTATAAAATATAAACATTTTATAGAAGCCTGTATTGAAAATACATTAACATGTTTTGAAAGAAAATCCATTTTAAATAAATAAACACATGAATATGTAAGAGTATTTAATTAATAATAGACAGTAATCTATAGCATAATATATATTTCCAAATTTCCAGTCTATGTTCTCTATCAAGAAAGATGCTATAATTTTTTTTTATTCAGGCTATGTCATTTTTGGGCAGCAAGAATGCGTTGAAAAGCTTGAGCAGCAAAACATGTGAAACTGATCATTTAAAAGAAATCCACAGGGAAAATCAAATGAAATACATCAAGACCAATTTTTAAATCTTTCTTTTCACCACTAAATACTATGCTACCACCTCTAGGTCAAACAGCTGGATGGTTAATGTCAACAAAGTAGAGTTAGTGTGATATTGTGGGCTTGGATTAGAGATGGTTGAATAGTTGGTACATGACGAGATTCAGATGGTGTTATGATAAAAGCTCAGGTATACATTGTTTTTTTTTAAGGTATCAGATTCAGCAAAGAAAGCTAATGGATATCTGAATAAAACAGATTTCACTTTGATGAAGTGGCTTCTTTATTCACCTGACCATGACCCAACTGAAAACTTAAAAAGCAGATAGCAATTTACCATCAAAGATGAACTCTGGAATGTTTTCTTGATGCTGTGCAGTCTGTCCCATATGAAGAAAGGCAACAACTGACAATAGATATGTTTCTGTACAAAGAGCATTAATTTTTACATTAATATTGCATTTATAACATTGTTATTACAAATTTTCTCTTCAAGTTACATGAGTTATCCATTTTAGCTGTTACTGTTGGGCAAGTCCTCAAGTGATGTGTTTTCTGTTATTTTGTACAATTCATTGTTTGTGATTCTGTAGCACCAGGTCACAGGTTTGAAAAAATGATGGTTATCACTAAGACTTACCGGGTTCATTCACTCAAAGCTATTTTTAATCATTGATTTTAGAAAGTGCTTGTATACAGCTAATAGTTCAGAATGGGTGTGGTGACATGCATGGAATCCATATGAACATCCTTAGGTTAATGTTTTGGTTTTGTATCAATATGTGGTGATGGACAAAATTACACATAGAAAAGCCTATTCTATATTCAATTTCCTTCTCTCTTATACTAAATTCCATATCCTTATTTTTTATTATGGGTTCATTATAGATTGTTTCATTTCATTCAAATTCCAGATCATAGTTTCTGTTTCGGAAAGGTTTATCTTGAGTCTTTTTATTGGAACAATTGGTAGAGGATATCACTTGCTTAGCCCACTTATACATCAGTACAATGGCCTTGAAAGGAAAAGCAAGAATGCTGTTTACTATGGGTAGGTTTGTTTGGAAAGTGATATGAAATGCTTAAATGATCAGGGCCTATCTTTTCACATTTATGATTGTATATGCGCAAGGCATAGTCTAGGAAATGATTAAATAGATTGGAGGCCCCGTTTCTTCCTGATGAGTTTTGAAATGTTTTGGTATTGGGGTCCTCACCAGACATGTATGAATTTGTGGACCAATATAGTTCCACTATAATATATGTAGATATTCAGTTGAGTTGAATGTTGGAAATTATTTTTTTAAAACATCATAAAATGATCTTGGTAAAATGTTATTTATCCATTAATCTATTCAGACAAGACAAAGTATTAATATTTATATAAGTATATATTTTTTTCTTTTAAACATTTCACCGCAAGCAAGGCAATAATGCCACTAGGATGCAGGCAGTTACAGAGATTAAAAGAGAGTAAAAGAACTTCAGTGAAGAGGAGTGAGGAAAAGGACAATACAGGACCAGGAATTAAGAAGGCAAAAGATGGTGATTGAGGTTGCATTTAAATGTTTGAAGATTGTAGGTAGCATGGAAGCAAGAAATTAGAAGGGATTTTCTCAGGCAAAAAGTGTGATGAAAACACTATTAGAATATAAGTAATGGTTGTGTATAGCTAGTTCAGCAGTAAAATGGGGAGACATAGTTGCCAATCTAATAGCACACTTAAATTCATGCAGTTGAGGCACTAAAGAGAACAGGAGCTCATCAAAACAATTGCCACAAAAACATTTGTCGAAAAGACAGAGGGAAGCCACGTTGTGTTGGCAAGAAAGGGAATGAAATCAAGATGCCAGGTTAGGATTGATTACATTACAGACACTTATTTGAAATTTGTCAAGAATTTCAAAATATACAGTAGGAGTACCAGATCAGATATGGCAGTAGTATTCAATGCACAGATGAATGATAAATTTATAAATGTGCAAGAAGGATTCTGACAAGAAGAATTGTCTGACACAATACAGTGAACCAGTTTTCCAAGAAGTAGATCTAGCAAATGATTCAATATAACCATTCCAGTTCATGTCAGTGGAAAATGTGAGACCAAGAAGGTGCAAACTGTTGCTCTCCTGGGGTTTAGCATCAGCAGAGAGAAAAAGGTTCTCTGTGGTGATTAAATGAAAGCAGTTTTGTTTTGGAGGTGTTAAAATGTACAATCCATTCCTTGCCTCAGTGAACCACTGATTGGAGGTCCTTTTTGAGAACAGTTGCCAGTTTTACTTTATCAGATCTGCCAGACTTGCTTAAACAGGAGTAAATAGTTGTGTCACCTGCATAGATACCTAGTTAGAAAATGATGCCATTGGGAATGTCGTTGATTGAAGATCAGAAACAGCATTGATACTAGGTTTCACTATTTTACTAGAAACTAGGTAAATGCAACTGTCAGCTCTATCTTAATAATTTCTCTCCTCACACTTCTTGCCTGTGGAACTCACGATTTCTTGCTTCTTGTTAATATTATATACAAATATAAACACTAATAATAAAGTTCAGAGAAATGTTTCGTAGATAAATGTTACACTCAAAAAAAATGAAGAAGTAAGTCAATTCTACTACACTTTACAAAAGTCATAAAACAAAATGTAATGTACTAGCAACTTTCAATGACTAAATGAAAAGTGAAACTCAGATGTTTATATTTAATATTTTATAACAAATTAAGAAAATTTAATCTTTATTGCATGAACGAGTGCAGGATAGTAACCATTTCCCTTAAACCATTTTAGTCTCTTTATAACTAATGCATCTCAATCTATAATCTCTCTCAGTGTATACCTGACCTATGTATGTTATTCTGATCATATCTATCTACTGAGTAGCTATTTAACTCTCTGTTTTCTTAGAAATACTTCTCATTTTCTGAAGATATAGGGTCAGTAAAATGTTTAAAATGTGACATGGTGACATTCACTTGTGATTTTCTATAAATTGAATGTTGTTGTTGTCCTCCTTCTGTTTATTCCATCAATCCATCTTGTTACATAGACACTTCACTGAATTCAAATTCTCATGACAGGGAAGGTGGCCACAATAGTTTAGAAAAACTCACTTCTATTCAGTGAACCAATCCCATCTTGTCTTGTAAAGTGAAATTTACAAGTTATTTGTAGATACAGCCATGAAGTTATTCCCATCTTGGGTTAGAATTTGACATTCAGAAGAATTTCTTTAATCGACACATTGGGAAGGAGTGGATCAGTTTAGCCAGAATAGCAGAATGAAATCTGTATTAGTAATTGGTTTCAGAAAAGGACAGAAATGGAAGGAATATATCTATTTTATCTAACCTGGAATTAGGTTTGTGTTTGATATTTGCTTTTCAACAGTATTTTGCTTTCTAAACACAAACTAAAGAGGATCAATATATAAAAGTTTATATATATATATATATATATATATATATATATATATATATATATATATATATATATATATATATATATATGTATATATATATATATATGTATGTATATATATATATATATATATATATATATATATATATATATATATACACACACACACACACACACACACAAGAAAAATATACTTGACCATGTGCATTCCTATTTGTATATTTATAAGGGGTACAGAAACTTTCTAGGTAATGACCAAATATCAAACACTTGGGCAGGATGAGGGATGAGCTTCTATTTGGCACCCCCTTTTATCTGTGCATTCAGATAAGCATATATACTGATAGGTAAGAATGTTAGTATATATAAATGCAATAGTAACTAAAGCATAAACAAATTTTAGCTGTTAGAAGAAATCTACTTACATTAATTATAATGATGTATATTTATGAGTTAAAACTAAAAGCTGAATATTTTTATTCAACTCACTGAACAATGACTTTCTTCAGGCATTGGTGGCATTTAAAATTATATTATTTCTCTGAAAAGAATAGTGAATGTTCAAGGCATACACTGATGAAAATGAATGAATGACATAAGTAAAATTATAGAAATATTTAATATACATGGGAAATACTGATTGGAATATCATCCATTCCAGATTTAATCAGCCAACCAAGTAGCATTTGTGTAGGAATTTTTATGAATTCATTGTCTGTTTTTTGCCATTGGCAATATTTTTTCTTGGACAGTTTGCCTAAGGAAGAAACAGAAGCATTAACATATTAGAGTAAAAATAATTTAATATTGTTGATAAAATGTGATTAAAAAGAAAATTTCATGAATTGCATTCTCATGAATATTTCTATTTTGATTGAAAAATATTCTTATGCTTTCCATATATAGAAATTTATTATTCACAAATTTCTGGTTCTTACTCTAATTTGTTTCAATTTCCACAGTTGTATTCAGGTATATTATCAGTTTTATATTTTCAAAAGTGAATGGGTTTTGCCATATGAGGTGTATGTAAGACACCTATTGTGGCCCTTGGTTCTAAAAATGCTTGATACGGCTTTTTGATTGTACATTGTTTCATGACTACTTTGCAAAGTGGTTCATTTTTCGTGTATCACTTGCATCTTTGAGAATTTTTATTTGACAATATTTCAATTGTGCACTATTTTTTTAGCAAGTTTCACATTATATATAAGATGAATTTCTACATTGTAATTTGACTATCTTTTAAGTGTTTTTAATCTTGTAGATGAATTATGGGCTAGAGAATATTCTTGCATTTAGAAAGCCTCTCTATTTTGACTGTTGTATTTTTGATGTGTTTTACATCTTGAATCCATTTTTTTCATTCTGAAAATGGTCTTGATAGCTCTATCCCACTGCAGGAGCTCACAATCCCAGGCAAATCACCTTTAATAACTAACAATATCATCAAAAATGCCACAAACTCAGTGTCTGTATTAAGGATGGGTTTCTCTGTGACAGAGACCCCCAAAAAGAAGACCCTGATCTCCTGTATATGTGCTTCTGTGTAGCACTTATCCCCAGTACCACTTTCATTTTCACCCTGTATCATCCTCAGGATAGTGGAACTGTAATGTTTGACTGAATATCTGAGACAATTGATAATATCTTTACTGAAATTTTCTTGGCTAGCTTCCATATTTGAGGTGACTTCAACATTCACCACAAAAAATGCTTAGTCCACTTAAACAAAACTGATGAAGAAGGCAGATACTGCAGTGACTTCTCCATTGCTTACAAACTAACACAGATCATTTAAGAACCCACCTGCATTCCTAGTGTAATAGGATATCAGGCAAACATCCTTGACCACATCCTCATATTCTACCCTGAAAAATGTCTCACAGAAGTTTTAACCTTGCTGAGCATTCAGATCATTCCCTAGTAAGTGACAAAGTTGATACCAAACCAAAGGCAACCTCTGATTTAAAACATAACACAGCAAAAAATAGTCATCTTGAATATAACATTTAACTGATTGTCTGAAATATTTTAGGGAACAGATAACTTATGGGACAATGTTTATAGCAATGTATAGTTAAATATTTTCTCAGAATTGACATATCTGTATAAGATCAAAGAGAATATAACCAAATTTCAGGTAGAAATCAAAAACAGAATTCAAGCTTTGTGGAATTTTTGTTTAATCATTTCACCCCAAGCAAGGCAAGAGTGCCACTAGAAAGGAAAGAGGTTACAGAGAGTAAAAAGTGAAAAGACTGGTTATAGAGGGGATTTAAGAAAGGATAAAAGATGAACAGGGTTTAAGACAACAGAAGATGGCAATTGATGTTGCATTTAAACTTTTGAAGATTGTAATTTTCAGGGAAGCAAGTAAACGGAAGGGAGTTTCACTGTTGGAAGTCCAAGAAAAGAAACTGTTGGGGTAGAAGTGGTGGTTATTTAACTATTTCAACAGTAAAAGAGTGGGACTGAGATGTTAATCTACAAGCATGCTTAAATTCATGTAGCCAGGGCATCAGGAAAAAATCTTGTCAGAGCAGTTACCATGAAAATATTTGTAGAAAAGAAAGAGGAAAGCCACATCACATCCGTGAGAAAGTGACTGAAGTTGAGATGCCAAGTCAGGATCTATTACATTGCAGATCTTTCTTTGGATTTTGTCAAGAATCTTGAGATGAATAGCAGGAGCACCAGACCAGATATGGCAGCAGTATTCAATGCACGGACGAATGGTAGATTTGTAAATGTGCAAGATAGACTCTGACAAGAAAAACCTTCTGGTACAACACAATGAACAAACTTTACTTACAGTAGATGCAGCTATTGATTCAATTTAGTTGTTCCATTTCAAGTCAGTTGAAAACATGAGGCTAAGAAGGTGCAGTGAGATGCTCCCCTGGAGTCGAGCATCAGCCATGCTGATGGCAGACAGGGAAATTTCTCTATGGTGGTTAAATGAGAATAGTTTAGTTTTGGAGGCATTAAAATTTACAAGCCATTTCCTGACCCAGTTAACCATTGATTGGAGGTCCTTTTCAAGAGCAGTGGCCAGGTTAACTTTGTCAGTTCTGATGGATTTGCTATTGAGACAGGAGTGAATGGTAGTGTCATCAGCATAAATAACAAAAATAACCTAGAAAATATGGATAGCAAATTGGCAAGTATAATTAGGGAAGGAGCCGGAGAGAAAACAAGGAAAATAAATGGAAAAAGCAATAACAAAAGGGAATGCTGAAAATCATTATAACTGATGAAAAAACAGAAGAAACATGTTTATAAATACAAAAATACAAAAAGATGAAATTGAAAATAGAGAATTTCACAAGAATTAACAAAAGAAAACAAGATGAAATTATAAAGAACTAGCAGCATGGCCCAGCGTTGCCCGTGCTTGATTAAAAAATCGTACGACTCATACAGCAATCGCTATCACATGACTTAAAATATTTTTGCCCTTCCTTGCCTTTAAAGGAGTTCCCTTTGCCATGCTGATGTTGCTACATGCCTTACTTCTTGCCTATCTCACACTGCAAATTTTTTCTAAGCTTTATACTAAACATTAAATCTGTTACGAAAAAAGAACTAAACAAAATGAACACAAAACGATCAGCTTTAAAAAAGGACTCGTAACTGGAAAAACCGAATGAAAAAAGAATGTTAATAACAAATACTTTTTCACACCCAGACCAGTTCTGCGGAATCAGAATCAACGTTGAGTTTAAGCAAGCGAATGAGCCAATTGGAGTAAAGTGCCATGCAGATTTAAATTTTTACCACTTGTGACGAATGCAGCTATCGATTTTTTTTGCATGCTAGCATGCTAGTTAACATTCATGTCAGTCAGCTCTTGGCTCTCACGCTGGCCAATAGAATCTTCCTGCCTATTTGTGGTACCCAGCTATAGGTTCTCACTCTGGCCAGTAGAAAATGGCTGAAAACTACATGAAAACTACTGTAGAAGCATGAAAAATCGATTATTTCCACTATTAATGGGAGTTGGGAAATGCAAAGTCAGTCTTGGTCTTTCGCTAACTTGGAGCATGTGCATGTAAATTTTGGTGCAAATCCGGCGAAAATTGCGGCTGTGCATTCATTACACACACGCACACATCCTGCATTTAATAGATAGAGATAGAAGAATCAATCAGGAAAAGGAAGAGCTTGAAACATACTTCATTTGCCAGTCACAAACAGCCATAATTTGCACTGAAAGTCTAAAGTAGTAGAGGGACAAGGTGTTAAGGAAAAACAAAGGAATGCTATGCAAACCTTTATGATTTGAAAGTAAAAATAATATCAACAGTCAGTTTGGAAATTTGAAAAATTACTTTTGATTTTCCTGAGGTGTCAACAGATGAAATAAAGTTTGTGTTTCAAAATGTGAAATGAAATAAGCAACAAGTGAAGATAACATACAAACAGATGCCTTGATAGAAACCAACTACACAAACAAGCTAGTTTTAGAGGGGCTACCGAACAATAGAGTATCTATAAGCAATAGATCACCTGACAGAAAAACCAACAGAGTATAACAAACCATTTTATTTAAGTATCTTTGACTACCCCGAAAAGGCATTTGACTCAGTAGAATACACCGTGGTTTTTAACTCACTAACAAAACATGGTATTAATGAAAGGTATACGAAAGTCATTGAGAATATATATGAAAACAGTTCTGAAAAAATTTGATGACAAACATACAGATAAGATAGGGAAAGGAATGAGATAACAAGTTAGAATTTCAACAGAACTATTTGCTGCAGGCTTTGAAAGTAACTTCTGGAAAATGAATTGGGATTGGAGTAAACATTATATAGAAGAGGTTTAAACCATCTACAACTTGCTGATGACATTTTATTCATATAAGAAACATTGGATGAATTACAAGAAATGTTAAATGACCTTAAAAATCACAATGAACAAAAATACAACAAAATTAATTGTCAATCAGTTGTGATGTTCTGAAAAAGGTTATAGATATAGAAGATGAAAAACTGGAAGAATCTCAGGAATACATACACGCAGGAGAGGAGATAACATTAAACAAAGACCTAAGAAATGAAACAAATGATGTATAAAAAAGGTGGAAGGCATTTAACAAAAATAGAGATATAAAGAAAATCATCTTTGCTAATGCTTACCATGTAAAGAGTAATGTAAATGAATGTATAATGTCAGTAATGAGGTTCAGGCATGAAAATAAAAATTAACAAAATCACTTCAAAACAAAATAAAACTTGCACTAAGATTAATGCTAGAGAAAACTATAACAGACAGAAAGAAGCCAACATAAATAAGAGAATGCAGACAACGATAAGAGATACTGTGGAAGTGATTAAATGAAAAAAATGTAGGTGGACAGAACTCATAGTAAAAAGGAACAATTACAGGTGAAATAAAGTTGCTTGATTGGTACTGAGTTGATGCCTTTTTCTATAATTACTTTCATGATAATTGTCGTAATGAACTTTCCTCTAAGGTACCTAGACTTTATGAACTTAAGCGCAGTACTAGATTGGCAGCAAGGTCTCATCATTTTACAGTTGAAATATCTAGAGGCAAATATAAGTTCTATGCTAAGAGTTTCTTCTATCGCACTTCTCACTTGTGGAAATCTCTTCTAGTTTCTTATTTTCCAGTCAACTTTGAGCTTCAAAAATTTAAATGTAATGTCAGCCATTATCTTCTGTCTTCTTAATTTCTGTTCTTTTATTGTTTTTGCTCCTTTATAATGTTTTTTTTTAGCTTATATTCTTTCCCACCCAGTAACTCCCTGTGTTTTAGTGGCTTTGTTGGTGAAGAAATGATAAAAAATGTCTTTGTTCAGTGGTTGATGATTATTGATATTTAAATAAAATTTTATTTAGCGACTTTGAACATAACTAAAAAATAAATTAAAATTCAGCTTATTGGTTTGATAAAAAGCATACATTTTATTTCTTCATTGTTAATTAATACAACCTTTTTAGAATGATATGTTAATTCAATTTGTCTACAAAATAAAATCCTACTTTAAAAGAAAAGAAAAATGCTTTCTAATATCTTCTATCATCATTCAAAAAGAGGGAATTTAGAAAAACACAAACACATAAAAGAATTTAAAATGAAATAAGTAAAAAGAAAACATATGAAAATCCTAAAAGTTAAATAATTTAAATTATGAAGTTCATTTAGAAATTGTTGTTTTTATTTTCCTCTTCCATAAATCTTTACAGAAAAGAAAGTAGAGGCATTGTCCCTTGAATGTAATCATCAGGGTATTAAGATTCAAGAAATAACACTTACCGTTCAGCTGCTAATACCAATAATCAAAAATAATAAAATGAAAAAAATATTTTTAATTTAGTAAACTCAATGAATTCTTATCTATTTCTTTATCCTAGTTAGAGAAAAGTAATCTTCTTGTAATAGAAGTGAAGTGCTCAGAAGTTAACAACACATACAATCAATGCCTGCAAACATTTTGTGAATAACAGACTATCACATTTATGCATTAGTTTCATTTACATGAGAAATTAACAAAAAATAAAAAAATAATCTTTCTCTTCTGATTTTTCTTATACAGGGTTTATTAATCATTTTTTGTGGTTTCCTTTAGACTAATATCCTTATCTTTGTTGTTATTTTTCTTCTCACTATTTAGTCTTTCTCTGATGCTTGTCTGTTCTAGAATATTGTTGAATCCTATTAATTTGAAGGAAGACAATAGGTCAGACATTTTTACAGGTAAAATTTATGTTGAAATTTATTGGTGTGTTTCTGCAAATATCATAATTTGTTAAGATACATCTGCAAACAAAGTAAATATTTCATTTAAAATTGTTTATTAACACTTTATCTATATTTTTCAGTATTTCAGTTTGTTTTAACTTTTATTATTATTGGTTTGTGCAATCAGTATTCTATCTGATTATTTTCATTAAATGTGTATCTCTATAATATATTGTAAGTAGTTCTTGTTTATTTTTGTTTGAATGATTGTGATATTTTTGCTTATTCATCAGCTAATAATAAAAGTGTTTCACAGAAGAAAGTGTATTAAAATATATTGATATAATTCTTGATATACATTTATGACTACAGTCAATATTTTAAGTATTATCCAAAATTCAAAGAATTTGATTATAAGAAAAAATCCTTATTTAATTTAAAACAGTCCTCTTATGCATATTTCTAATATTTTTTTCTAATTTAATACCTTTGCTACTGGGCCAAGTTTTGAGAATATTTTACTATTTGAACTAATTTACACTATTTTGATATAAGAAATGGTGGTGCAGACAGCCACTATAAAGACTTTTCTTAACATACTGCAAAATTTGAAAAAAAGCCGGTAATTTAAATACAATAAAAATGATGATGTCATTTGAAATCTATCAAAAGCTAAAATAAATGTTTACTTTGACCTTCAGGAAAAAGCTAAAATAAATGTTTACTTTGTCCTTGAGGAAATAATCTTGGCTTAAAGAAACAGAGATATCTGACTTTAAACTATTTGATATTAGGTACCTTAGTAATTATCTAATTTGGTTAATTTGGACTTGAAAGCATTTGGAGGATAAAATGAACTGAATGGGTATATACTGTCATTTTGTCAAATGTTACAGAAGTTGCCTATAAAATTATAAATCATCAAATCAAATAACCTTTGTGTATTCAGTAGATAAGAAGTGTAGAAATAAGAAGAATGCATAGATGGAGAGCATTTTCAGAAAAGAAAAGTTCAATATATTTTGTGTAATTTTATATCTAGAATAGGTTTTTTAAATAAATATCTTCATTTTTATTATTTAAATCATGCTTTTGCTTGCTAGATATGATATACATGTGAAGCAGTCTAAAGAGGAGATCAGCTGAAAGATTGGGATGAAAACATTGTGGATGAAAATGGATGTCTGAAAAAACATAGAAAAGTACTTCATGCAATTTGTATATCTGCCTGTCATTATACAGAATATATTTTCCAACAAGGTAAAATGAAAGAAAAAGTCTTAAAAACTCAGTGATGCAGTAGCAACGAAATTCAACTGACAGTGATATACTTATATGTCAATTATTAATGGAATCAGATCCTCAAGATAGATAAAATTACAGCATTGACATTCTTCTAGCATTCCTTAAAGAAAAAAATAAGAGAAAAAAATACAGAAAAACTTTTTTCAGTTTCTTGTTCTTTCTCCTTTTATAGGATTCTTTAAAATGTTGACTTTTGATATTAGAAAGTTGGAAAATAATAAGTGAATGTCATGGTCCTGACTCTTGATTACTGAAGACTTGACCTTTCCCAAAATACAAGAAGAATATGCATTCACTCTTTCTTCACACCATGAGCACTATTATTCAGTTCTTAACACAACGTGATCAAACAAAATTCTTCATATGTTGCTTAAAAAAGAAGGACTGACTTAGTGAACATCAAAATTCATTCCCTAATGTCTTTATCCTTGTAGTGGAATCAGGAAAATATTTTCTACAGACTTTGATTTATTTAAAAATTACAGCAAAATATATTATTTTGTTGGTTGTACAAATTTTCTTAAAAGTAGAAAATCATCAAAGAAGTAATAAATTGTGAATGAAATTGAAGAAATCACAAAAAAAAAGATTAAAGATGATCAGCATAACTATTTTGTTGGTTAAAATCAGTTTCATTCATAATTCAACAAGGTAAGGAGAAAGAGAACACAACACAAATTCAATGCAAAAGTATTACTCAGTATGCAAGCTGTTAGCTTTATACATAACAATTCCAATGAATAAGGTTAAAAAACTAAAACAAGCAATTAAAAACACAAGAGAAAAGCAACAGATAAATTGTTTATAATAATCATTCTTAATCCAAATTTTTCTTTGATTTGTGAACATTTTTGCACAAAATTTCAAAATGTTGATGAATGTTATTTTCTCTTTGAATTCTGAAAAGAGTGGAAAAGTCATAAGTTTAAAAATGTACAAAATCCAAAATATAAAACAGAGAAATTGCTATTTACCATTTGAGAATGGTAGGCTTAAACTCATAACTATCCTGTAGATGATGGAGATAACATGATTTTTTAGGACACTCAGTGTATATACTATAAAGTTTCTTTTGATTCTTACCATGAAATATGCCTTTGGCATTCTAATGTTTTCTGCAATGTTTAAAATGTTATTAAAATAAGCAAAATTTAAAAAGAAAAGCTACCTTGATAATATAAAATAGTAGTTTTAAATGTCCGCCAGTTTTATAGGAATCCTATTATAAAAGCAGACATGTAAAAAAGAATGTGTGTATCTGTGTATGAATGAACTTTAGTTTTTGTGTGCTTATATATCTTGCAGCACTTGTCATTAAGGAGACAATGTTTAATCATTTGCATATAAATTGAGGTGTATGACAATGTGTAATGCTAGCATAGATATAGGTACCTTATAAGGAATGCAGAAGAATGTTTCTGTATTATGAATATATGCTTTTTTATATTACTGTGAGTTTAGACATAATACATTTGCATTCAGGATAAGATTAAATTAGAAGATCATCAAAATTGTCCAATTGATTGCTTGACTGATTCTGAGAGAGAGAGAGAGAGAGAGAGGGAGAGAGAGATTAAGAGATGAATGAAGTGATAGGTAGAGGAAAGGAAATGATGAAAAAAAAGAAGAAAAAAAACAAGTCAAAGGGTAAAATGAATGAAAAGTAAAAAAAGAAAAATATAAGAAGAAGTAAAAACAAAATGTGGCTAAATATATAAGTACAGAGAGAGATATAAAGAGAGATATAGGGGAATAGAAAGATGGGAAAATAGTTGAAAAGTCCAGAAGACAGATGAATAGAAAAAGATAGACATAAAGAAAGATAATTAGTAAAAGTGATATAAAACAAGATCAACATGGACAAAAAATGTCAGAAAAAATAAAGGATGATTAGAAAATAATAAGAGAGAAAATTAAAAACAAAAAAAAAACAGAAATTATTAAATTCTTTGTATTGAACTGAATTTTAAAAAAAACAAAAAAACTTTAAGATAAATTAAAAAATGGCTATGGATAAAGTTGCCAGTCAGCAATAAAGAGAGGATTAAAAAATAATAGAACTATTATCAAGCTATTTCATTTGGATAACAGTGAAGGCTGGACGACAGTGATGATCACTGTAATATGGCAATGATAATAAAACTGCCTTGTTGTAGAAGTTGTGATGGTGGTGGTATCAAAAAAGCAATATCAGTCATGGAACTGGTACTGATGACAATGGTATCTTGGTTCCACTGTCTTTTATAATGACTTTGAACTCAGCTCCATGATTATGGAAGCCCATTCAAACAAAGATTGCCACACAGAGAATAAAGACTTAGCAACGAACAACACACACATAAATAAACTCATTCAAATTGACAGCATTGATTGGGAATTAAAAAAAATTAAATTCTGTAAAAGAATAAAGACAAGTAGATAAGAAAAAAGTTATTTTATTTTTATGATTAAAAAATTATCTTAATCTAATAAAAAAAATCATTTCTTTGAATGGTAGCATGCTTTAGTACAGTCTTTCTTTATTTTTGTGTTCAGAATTGAGAGTGAGGGTAGTTTTCCTCTTTGCTTTTGCTGTGGACATTAATACAGAAAATGGCTGGGTGTGGCATGATATGAATTTCATTGTTTGGCAAAAATCTGATCAACATTAAAAAGCAGCCCTTTCAATTTTTTTGCCATTAGGTCTTCCTGTCGCCTTTCACTTGAGTCTGTGATGTGGGCAGTCATCTCCTGATGTGTCCCCATCAAAATTCTAATAGGATATTGAATATTAGACACTCTTGAATTTAGCTGAAAGGATATTACTTTCTAATTATTGGCCCAATATTCAAATGTTTGCACACCAAATCACTTGTAAACAAAGAGTGTGTGTTGGTTGAATGCATTTGGGAATTGAAGTGTCTGTATGTATGAGGTTATTGTGTGCACATTTGTTTTCAATATCTATGTGCTTGGACATACATAAAGAAAGACTGAATTTGTATGCTGTGGGAATGTATACACATTGCAAACACTATAGAAGCTCATGAATGTCATTCTGCATGCAGGTTATGATATACATGAATTTTAATAATTATATATATATATATATATATATATATATATATATATATATATATATATATATATATATATATGGGTGCTCACTTTTACCTCTGTATATCTATATTATTTGAGTGCATCTACATATATAATTTTGTGTAAATATAGAGATGTGGTTAAATGGAGATGCTTAGGCTGTATACAAATACATGGTTATTTTTGGAATTTTCATTTAAATCTTTCATTGTTTTATGAAAATGGAAATATCATCAAGCTGCCATATTTAATAACATTGACAAAAATTATTTTACTTAGCTAACTTCTAAGATCTATCAATGATCACTATTTTAAACTGCATGTATATTCAATGTATATTCAATTAACTGTCATTTTTAATTTTCTATTTTCAATGTTCGAGCCCATAGTTGGTTAATGTTCAGACAATTCTAAAAGAAACAGAAGACCTACCAGAATTCGTTATCAGCAGACATAATCTTAAGATATACAAATGACACTGTGTTGATGGCAGATTCAGGAGTAGTAAGGGAAAGCAAGAAGAAAATATGAACTAAAAGTAGATAGAATGCATGGTGTCAGCAAAATTGACAGCCCAAGGTATGAGCTAAGTTTTTTTTGGGGGGGTGTGTGTCAAAATTAAGCAGATACAGTAAAGTTAACTAATCTGCGTGTTGTCTGATAATAGATGTTGGAAAATGTGACACAGAAATTCAAAAGCATATTTTTTTTATTTTTTTTTAATTTACAGTAAAGTTCACCTTTTACAAGGCCCCCTTCACTTGAGTTAGAAGGTTATGATAAGGGGTAGTTTATAAGGATAGAAGAAGATAACTCTAGACTTGAACAGGCTCAGATTGTAGTGATTGGGGAAACATACTCTAGGCTGGTGGTTCACAGGAAGAAGCTGTTTGAGTGGAACTTACTTCTCACTGATGGAATACAAAGGGAAAAATGTGGGTGGTTTGCTACAATTTGTGTGGCATGCTGGGTTTTAACTGTGAAGCTTAGAACTGGTGGAACCAGAAGATGCAATTCATCCAATCATTTTATCTGCATCTTTAGTGATGGATTGTATATAGGAATTCCACTTGAGGTTGGATATGAGTTTGGGGCCCAATATACTCTTGTGGCATGAGGCCTCCGTTCATCATGATTGGCAGTAGTTCAGGGTCTGATTGGCAGTGATGGAATGTGACCAGTTTGGTTTTAGAGGCATTAAATGTAACCAACCAGTTTTTTTCCCCACTGGGAAGTTAGTGTTAGATTAGAAGAGAGATCAGCTGCCAATCTCTGATCATCAAGACTTTTAGGGGTGCACCTGTATATTGTTGTATCATTAGTATAGACTTTTACAAATGATCAGAGTATATTCTTAGGTAGATCATTTATGTAAATCAAAAAGTGGGTTGGTCCTAGAAGTAACTGCTGGGGGACACCTGCATTGACCACTTGGGCCTCAGAGTACTGGCTGTTAATAATCACCTTTAGGGATCTACCAGTTAGGAAGGATTTTGTAATAGAGAAAACTCTTCCAGTGATTCCATAGCTGGAGAGCTTGTGTAGCAAACCTTTGTGCCACACCTTGTTGAAGGCCTTCAAGATATATGATGCTATGGCCCTTGCGCTATGTGTGTCATCAAGGGCTTCACTAATTCTGTGTGTAATGGTAGTTAGGACATCAGCAATGGATCAGACTGATCGAAACATACTGCTTGTCACACAAGAGGTTGTTTCTATCCAGGTGCTCGACAATCTTCTTGTTGATTAAGGTCAGAAAAAGCTTACTAATGATACTGAGGAGACTAATGGGGCTATACTGGGAGGGAGAGGATTGGTTGCCCGTGTTCTTGAAGACTGGGCATACACTTGCCATCTTCCACATGCTTGGGAAAGATTTCTCCTTCAAACAGCGATTAAATAACTTTTCTAGAATAGGGGATAATCCTGGGTGAATAGTTTAAGGACAACCACTAGAATTTTGTCTGGGCCAGTGGCATTTTTGCAGTTGAGGTTTTTGATAAGTCTAGAGACTTCTCTTGCTGAAATGAGTATATTATTTATATCTTACTCAGTGTGATGTGTCATCTAATGTTGAGTTTGAGGTGAAGAGCTTCACCTTGTCTTTCAAGGATGATATGACCTTGGAGCTATTTATAATAGTGGGAAGAGCCACTTTGCCTCTGTTCATAATATGATTGGTGATGTTTCATAATTTACAAGATCCAATTTGTGTTTCTTTCAACCTTGGCCTGGACAGATTGTATGAAGCTGCACTTTGTATTTTCCAGGATTATTTACAGTGAATGCAGGCAGTTCTGAAAGAAGTAAGGACCAGACTATACTGCTCCTTGAGATAGATTTTGAAGTCATGGTTCTGGTAAACAAAAGAAGAATGAAGGTAAGAAGAAAGAGGGTAAAGAAAATTTAATTTACAGAAATAGCTGAAGATTAGAGAAGCAGAGAAAGACTGTGAGTAACTTACTTAACGAGTTTGTGTGAATGAGGGACAAAGTGGGATTGTAAAGGGTCACAATTTACTTAGAGCAACAAAAGACAGGACATTTTAGGACCTGAAGGGATATGGCGCATAATAGAAATACCAGAACCAGTTCAAGGTAACTGTACTTGTTTTTGTCCTCCTCTTTTTAGTATAATTATTCAAAATGGAAGAGTAAAAGATTTATGAAAACTATCTGAAAATATAATTTCATTCTATATCACTGGATTGGGGTTGAAGTACCAAGCTGCAGACAGTGTGACAAGAAAACATATTTGTATGCATTTCTTGTATGTATTTAATTGCATATCTGTACAGATGTCAAAAAGTGCAAATTTGAGCATATATATAAGATTTAACTTGAACTAAAATGATATGGGTTGGAAAAATATTTCTATATGAGGTTTTACGTTGTACATTTATGAGAATATCTAATATATGATATTTCGAGATAACTTATAAAAATGGGTCTTTGGCACACATAGACTCATAAAATTATTGAAAATAGAGATCACAAATTCTTGTTTTTTTTTTTGCATTATCCTTGGTAAAGGGATATACTTGAATGTTGTGGTATTTTGCCATTTTGTTAGTCTTTTAGAATGTTCATGTGAGTAAATACTAGTGCATCATATACACCTGAATTAAATTTTTTTAGTCAATGTATATTTGCAGTATGGTTGACTGAATCTTAAGATAATAAAAATAAGAAGCCATTTTAAAATCATCTACAGCTGCCAAGTTCACTTTGTACATCTTGCTAGAAGAAAAAAAAACTTCTATTTATTTTGTTCTGTTATTAGTCATCACAACTTTGTCTTCTGATTAGCCTGACACAATAGATCTTAAGTGTGATCCTGAGCAAGTCTTTATTATAATCCAATTCTATAGGAAGCATTAATCTTCAGGTAAAGGTTTAGCTTCAGTCATACAAGTGATATATGAACTAAAACAAAATATTTGTATATTAACTGTAGCCGCATGAGAGACTAAGCATATGTATCATTATACTTAATTATTTACATGCTTATAAGAAAAGAAGCAGAAGCCATTTTTCATATGAGTAAATGTAGTGAAAAACAAGTAAATGTATTTATTTCACTATTTTAGCATTCTTCATTCAGAACTGTTATTGAACAATTTCTTTTATATCATCCAGTTTTTTGTCTACATTGGCACCTATTTGTCTTGTTACTGTCACTTTTTAAAACCTTCCTGATTCAAGTTTCTTCTTTCTTTTGTATGGTTTCATGCCTGCTAGTATAACTTTTAGATGTTTAATTATTCACAGCTCTGGTTTTTCTAGGTTTACATTATGAAAAACACAACAATTGACTTCAATTAACTCCTACTTAATGCAATCAGTTATGTTTGTGTGCATAAGAAAAGTGAATAAAAGCATATCTCTTCACTATGATTTATGTTTTTTCCACTAATGTTTATGCTATACAAGGTTCAAGAGCCACTCGAAGTAGAGGGCTACTGAAGGAGATTTTGTCGGGTGAGTGGTAAGATGGTAAGTGGTATGAAGTACGGTTTATGAGTATATATGGGAGAGAGAGTGGTTAACCTCAGTATTAAACAGGTTAAGTTTGTAGTGATTGAAAAAGCATCTTCTTGGGAATTGGTTCCACAAAGAAGTGATTTGTGGGAAAAAACTGTCTGAGCAGAAATTACTTTTTACTAATGGAATACAAAGGGAATGAGGATGGTGTGGTGTGGCAGGTCTTAGCTGTGAGGGTTAGAGTTGGTGGAACTAAGGAATGTAACTCATCTGAACATTTTCCATGGAAATAGTGATGGATTAATGAGAGGCTTGCAATACTTTGTCTGTGGGGAAGGAGTTGTAGGGTGGAAAATATTTCATCAGCCACAAAGCTGTATAGACACTTCAAGACTGGAAAATGAAGACCGAGCAGCCCAAGCCCAGATATGGTAGCACCACTCCATTTTCAGTGCAATCTGTACAAATTTGAATCCTCAAAAGGTATTAATGTTATAGTTGGATGCGAGTACATGAGAAAATGAATTCTAAATAGAGATTATTTTGTAAGGCTTATATATATATATATATATATATATATATATATATATATATATATATATATATATAGTAATAAGAAATAATGTCAGATAAAGAAAACAAGTGGTTAAAAATTATTTTGTTTATATTTTGGGTACTAAAATAAAGTTAGCAGATATACGTTTCAAATGTCACAATGTGAGATACTTTTTAAAAAGGGTAATTGAGCCTTTCTTTGTTGTGAGATCTCTTGTGGCTGAGCAGTTAAGCATGCATAGCTTAAAGGCAGTTACATTGAATAAAGGGAATGCAAGTTCAATACTTGTTAAGAGGCACATTTTCTTTAATAAGATTCTTATTGCCAAGGCTGATCAATATCAATTCCACTGTTAAAAAAACAGAAGAAAATGAGGGTATCTGCTCAGTTGTGTACCCAATAAATAAGATTATAATAATAAGTATATATATATATATATATATATATATATATATATATATATATATATATATATTATTATAAGAGATTATAATAAAAATGTTCAAATTGCTGAAAAACATATATATATGTATATATGTATATATGCATGTATGTGCATGAGTGTTGATATTTAGATATAAGTTTTTGTAATTATTAGAATTTGTTTTTACAAACATAATGCCAAATAAGTTGGGAATCTTGTGCATGTGGTAAAAGCTTTGTAAATATAAAATTGTTTGTGAGAATATGTCTACATAAGGTATATTTTGTGTGTATATTTTCCCTTCCAAAATGTGTATGTAAGTGTGTGTGTGCGTGTGTAAAGAATCCTATGAATCAGTTCAGAAGGAGCCTAGAAAACATGTCGAAAAGAGAAGTAAACAGAAAAGATAGGGAAGAGGAAAAAAATTGTATGTAAAATAACAGAAAAGAAAAAAAGAGAGACCAAAGTAAAAAGCAAAAGAAAAATAGAGAAAAAATCTCAGATAAAGTTTGTTACGAAGAACAAAAGAGAAAATGAAAGGATAAAAAACAGATGTGCCCTTTTCTCGCTGTATTTGAAAAACTTTTTAAAAAATGAGACAAAAAGAAATTTATTTAATCTCTCAACTTCAACCAACTCTACTCACATTTTATTCTCACAGAATCAAACCGATTGTCATCAATTTATAAACGAAACTTCAACAATGTATAAAAATAAATAAACAAAAAAGTCATCATGCTTCATTGAACTTTGTGGCCTTTGAAGTTGTCTGCTGTGTAAAGGCAACAATCTCCCTCCCCTTACATTGTCTAACACACCCAATTTCTCTAGACTCACCCTAACTCCAAATCTTTTCTTGCTTGCCTTTGCCATTCCATCCACTTTCTTCCCAACAACAAGAACAACAAAAGGATGTTGAACTGATTTCAATGATGACAATATTATCAAATAGAAGTTATTAAGACATCAGCAGATTTTGGTTGGCAATCACAGGCTCCTTGATTGATTCACCATATAACAGCCTAATCAATAATCTATCTATTGTTAGATTTAATTAAATGATGCTCATACTCCACTTCCTTTCTGATACTAGCTGCACATTTGTACAAACATTGGGGCCACTAAGTATTATAACACTATGTGTTATCACATGGCTGAGATAGCTGATATCTTTTGTGATACATTCATGGTATTATTGTCTTTTCATATCTTACTGCAAACTTAGAGATTATGTTATCTGATGAAACACTTTGTTTAATACATCTTTTAGTTGTTTAAACTCAGTATGTTTTTTGTGGCTTAATGTATGATTAGTGGTTTCTTCTTTCTGACACTGAATTTGTGCTATACTTTATACAGACAGGATCCTCATCAAATTCAACATTGTATTCTTGCAATTTTTAAAAGGATGCAAATTAATTCTTACATTTCAAGAATATGGAAAAGTCTTATTATTTTAGTAGAAAATCTATGTAGAAATTGTTAATCTCGGAATCCTTAACCTGTATTCATGCTTAATGTATTGGTGATTTGGAAGAAACAATGTTCCTTGAAAACTTTACATTATGAAAATTGCTTGAAGGCAAAAACTTAACATAAAAATCTGTTAATGGGAACAGATACAGTATGTGTAAGTCTTTCTACAATCTGCTCAGGCACATTAACTCTGCTTTAACATTGTTATCTTTCTACTAATGGATATAAGCTATTAGTATTCATTTTTGTGTGTTATCCCTGAAGCCAAAGGAGAGTTGAATCATGAAAAAAAAACCCCAAAAAACACTTTATTGTACAAGAAAACTAAACCCACAATGACAATTGAAAATTGTCTTGGTTTAAATCTTGGAGATTATGGTAAGTCTATATATGAGGTGCATTTCAGGAGTTTTGAGACTTTTTAGGAGAGGCAGTTATTGCAATTATAGTATATCATTACCATTAATCTAATAAGCTGACCTGCCAATTTTTTTTTATTTTATTTCAGATTGAAAAAGACAGCTGTAAAAGCTCTTTGAACACACCCTACTAGACAATGCTTGTCACAGCTGACTAGTTTGTAGAATGCAGTCCTGACATGAAGACAATTTAGAAGCTCTCTATGCAATAAATTTGTGTGTTAAACTACATAAACTTATGAAATGCTCTAGACTACTTATGGATTAACTTGTATGAGATGAGCATCTGTTTTTCACTGGCCCAAGAGGTTCAAGATAGTAGAGGAGGTGAGAGATGATGCAAGATGTGGGAGGAAGAGGGATATCTGAACATCAGAGCTAGTTGAGAAAATCCACAATTTTCTGAATGAAGACTGTTGTGTGTCCATGAAGACAAATTTACTGCTTGGAGCTGGTATGGAAGCAGCACACGGAATTATTCACAAGGAACTGAAGATGCGCAAAATTTGTGAAAAGTTTGTTTTCAGGGTGTCCAGTATTAAACCGAAATACCTCAGGGGCAGTCATTTTCAAGACATTGAGAAGATGACAGAGACTGTTATAAAGGTCCTGGACACCTGTGACTCTGGGTGACTTCCATCAGGCCTTCACAAAATAGCTGGATCACTACAATTGCATTGAAGTCAGAGGATCCTACTTTGAAGGAGATTTGAGTTTTTACTTCTTTGAAATTAATAAATGTCTTAAAAAAGTTTTAAAACTTCTAGAATGCACTTTGTATGTGTAAAAGTGAAAGTATACAAATATATATGCATGTATTGGAGAATTATATATATATATATATATATATATATATATATATATATATATATATATATATATATAACCATTAATTAAGCACACATTCATGGATATACAATAAAAGTTTTACATATTTTTATATGAGTGCATATTATGAGAATACATCTAATTCTAATATTATTTAAGAAAGATATGTTTTAATCTAAAAATAAAATAAAGAAATGCCAGTAGGAAATAACCAAAGGTGGAACAAATGTTTATTTTTAATATTCTTCATTCATGTGCCATGTCCCTTCAGGACATGGGCTATCATAGCCTTCCACATCTTCCTGTCCTTTGTAACTCTTAATAATTTTGTCTTTTTGTTATTTGTACCAAACTCTGTTTTACCATTCATTTATTCAAGCTCATCAAGTATGTTATGCTCTGTTTTCTCAGTCTCTTCCCTCTATCTATTCAGTGAGTATCAAATTTTCCAAGCCTTCCTTCTTCCTTATGTGCCCCAGAAATTTCAGTTACCACTTCCTGATGTTAAGTATAAGTTACCTTTTTATTTCTATTCTCTCCAAAACCTCATTGTTGGTCACATTTTCAGCTCATGGTAACCTCAGCATCTTTCTGTAGAACCACATTCCTGTTGCTTCAAGTCTCTTCTTCATCTTTGGGGAGATTGTCCAGCATTCACTGCCATACAGGAGGACAGATATCATGTAACAGTTCAGTAGTCTTTTCTTTGTTTCCAACAAAATTTTCCTGTCTCAATACTTTGCTTAACTTTTGGAATGTATGTTTGGCCATCCTAATAAGTCTTTGGATCTCAGTGTCTCAATTTCCATCCTCTGTTAGAACACTTCTCAGATATTTAAATTTCTGTACGTTTGATTTTAGTATTTCTGACATGTAATTTACATTTTGGGCTCATCATTTTGTTGATGACCATGTATTCTACCTTCTTGTAGATTATATTTCGTCCTTACTTCTCAGTTTCCTTCGCTACCTTGTGTAGGAGGCTCTGTAGTTTTCTTTCTATATCTGCTATCAGCACTGTTTCATCTGCATATCTTATATTGTTAAGATTGTGGCTATCAATAATGAATATGGGTAGGACTTCTAATTTTTTCAGAATTACCTTGCTGTATAGGTTGAATAAATCTGGTGAGAAAACATCCTTGTCTTGCACCCCTTTCTATTTTTGTATATATGTTGAACTCATTTTCTGTCCATATGCAGGCGGTTTGCTGCCAGTATAGATTCTTGATAATGCTAATGTCTTTTCTGAATATGTCGGTTGCTGAGCAGCTCTTACAGATTTCTGTGGCATATTTTGTTGAATACCTTTGTGTAGTCTATAAAACACAGGTACACGTCCTTCTGCATTTGTATTGCTCTTTCTGGTAACTTTCTGAGCATAAATATTGCATTCCTTGTTCCGATGTCTTTGAACCTGCACTGTTCTTGTCCTATCTCTGGCCTGATTCTGCTACATGCTCTATTCATCAGAATTCGGATGATGAGTTTTGTTATGTGGCTCCTTAGTCTGTTTATCCGGTGTTTTTCATATTCGTTTGCACCTGGTTTCTTAGGCAGTGCTATGAAAATAGCTCTGCTTAGGTCTTCCAGTATATCATCACTGTTGTAGATTTTATTTATTATTTCTGTGTTCTTGTCTATATCAAAATCATCTACGGCTGCCAGCATCTCTATTTTATTTTTAAAGTTTTTACCCCAAGCAAGGCAGGAGTGCCACAAGCACGCAAGAGGTTACAGAGAGTGTGAGCAAGAGTAAAGAGGTGTGAAAGAGGAAAGGATGAAGAGAAGGATGGGGAATAGATCAAGGCATCTGGAGATGTTGATTGACATTGCATTTGAATAGTTGGAGATTATAGCTATCAGGGAAGCAAGTAAGAGGAAGGGAGTTTCACAGATGGGAAGTGTGAGACATGAAGCTATGAAGAGATGGCTACATTTAACTGTTTTGACAGTGAAAGGGTGGGACTGAGATGCCAACCTAGTGGCACTTTTAAATTCATGCAGATTGGGAACCAGCAAAAATAGCTTGTTGGAGCAGTTACCATGAAAGTATTTATAGAAAAAACAGAGAGAGGTGACGGCATGTCTGTGAGAGAATGACTGTAAATGAGACACCAGATCAGGTCCAATCACATTGCATATCCATCTCTAGATTTTGTTGAGGACCCTAAGATGAACAGCAGGAGCTCCAGACCATATATGACAGCAATATTCCATGCAAGGCTTTGGTTTTTAATATTTCTGGTCCATCAGTATTTCTTGCCAGTTGTTCTCTTTTGTCATGGACATATTTGTTCCATCTCTGAAGTATTTTTTCCTTCTCTAATATCAGTGTTCCATCCTTAGATCTTATGCAGCCTGTTGATGAGCATGTCTTCTGTCCTGTTAGTTCCTTTCATTTTTTTATGCATATCTTCTTTATTTGTAATACTCATTCTCTCTATTTCTGCACATTTTTCTTTAGCCTGCCTGAATGTAAATGAACATTAAATCTGGATTAGCACTCAATCAACACACACAGACATTAAATACACAATGTGGTTCTGTAAAGATCTCAGTCATGTCCTAAAATCTGACCAAATCACCAAATGGCAGAATTTGGCAGGCTGAGAACTTTCCACAATCCGTGTGTGTGTGTGTGTGTGTGTGTGTCTGTGTGTGTGTGTTACAGTTTGGTTAAATCTGAATGATAGCTCTTTTTTTTTTTTATGATGTCTGGAAAATGGTCTGAAATATAGAAAAATTAAACAAAAAATCCTTACAGAACTTTCATTGGTCTTTAACCAAACTAGTGTAAATGAACAATTGCTGCCCAAATACACCTTTATATTTATATATATATATATATATATATATATATATATATATATATATATATATATATATATATAATTTCTAAAGAATTAATGGATTTATTTTTAAACCAACATTTTTATTACTTCAAACATTATTATAGAAGACACAGTGTATTTGAAATAGATGCCCTATTTTTCAAATGTAGATTATTTACTATAATAATATTGGATCAAAAATAAACTCATTAATTCTTTAGAAATTGCTTTTTTTATGTTTCTGATACAAAACTGAGCAGATATAAAACTTTTGAGAAAATAATCTGCGTAAAGATGTGCTTCCTTAACAAAAGTCAAAATAGAACGTTGCTTGCTGTATCAACATTTGTATCCATGTGGTAAAGTACATGGAATAAAAATGGTAGTTTCCTCCTACAAAAGGAGACACAGGCTTGATCTCTGCTGAGGAATGCATTTTTCTTTACTAATAATTCTTGAATGGAATGTGCACACCTATAGATGTAATATATACCATTTAATAAATAAAAATGGAGAATCTATTTCAAATAAGGAATATCCATTATAATAACGTTTGAAGCTATATATATATATATATATATATATATATATATATATATTACATACACACATACATACATACATACACATAAATATTAAGTAATGAGTATTTCATTAATAAATAAAAATTGGTTGTTTCTATTAATATTTGAGTTTTTACTAAAAATATTACTTGGAATATCATATATATATATATATATATATATATATATATATATATATATATATATATAAAAGTGAACATAGAAGTCAACACTTAGAGGCAACAGTCTGTTTCATGCTAGATGCAATTGTCTAGCCTGAGGATTGCATCTAGAACGAAACAGGCGGTCGCCTCTAAGTGTTGACTTCTATGTTCACTTTTATATTTACACACTCTCTATCTCTGATTTGAGCACTTTATCGCATAAATATAGCACATCTTAAGACTATATTTCTTTATATATATATATATATATATATATATATATATATATATTGTGCATTTAGGCAGCAATCCTTCATTTACACAGGTTTCATTAAAAACGAGAGACAAGGTACTGCAACTAAGCTTTTTATTTTTCTTGTGTTCAAACAAGTGTTTCCTGTATACAGAGTGTGTAGAAACATTTCAAATGTTCTGTAATTCCAAGTGCTTTGGGCTATAATTTTAGCCATTATCAAGGATAATTTTATTTTTGCTTTTTTATTGGATGTATGAGCTGTGTGTATGTTTCTACAGTTATAGGGGTGTTTTATTTTCTGAACACACCACATTGTGGCCATGTTTGTAGTTAATGTTATTGAGTGTTGGCTTTTTCTTTTTTATTATTAAGGTTTCCATTATTTTTAATCTATTTTTACATGTGGATGAGGTTATTATGTTTGTATTTTGTACTAGTATATTTCAGATGGAGACTGTTAAGCGTGTGTAGAAACTTTAATATACATTATATTATAGATGGAAATAAATAAATGCACTGTATAATAAATAAATAGAGCATCTAATCAAAAAATAATGTTTACAATGATAAATATCTGTCGGATTGATAAATAAAATTAAAATTAAATATTACTTTACATATATATGTGTGTGTGTGTGTGTGTGTGCGAATTCATGTGCATATAGTGAGAGATAAATAAAAAACTGATGAATAACTTGTAAGATAGAGATGAATAAAAATAAAGAAATGTCATCTCTTGTGATGGTATAGGTAAATCTGAACAGAAAATTGAAATGTATTTTAAGATAGATAGCTGTTCATAAACATGCTTCAATCCACAGATACAAACTGTTGCTTATACTGCAGATCATAAGCAACAGATAAATAGGAATAAAAAATGAATATGGTAAGGACCAGGATAAACTGACAAATATAGACATGCAGCTTGAGTATAAGTTTTACAAGAGATCAAATGTAATAAGTTATAAAGTATACAAAGATCATATAACACTATTCTTTTCAGGTTGAAAGCTATCTGCTCTGGAATTCAACATGTGAAAAATTGATTGTTACATGGACTAGGACGTAACACATTCAGTTATAGGACTTATTAACTGCACAGTAAGCAAGCCTATTTAAATGAGGTAGATACTAATAGTAGATTTTTAATACGATAGGCATAGGTATTAATTAATATTGCTGAATACATGAGCTCTGTTCCAATACAATCAGTTCATAAATAATAGCTTGAAATAACTATTGATAGAAAGATCAATAAGAACAGATTAAAACAGACTGAAACTGATTTCTGTGCAAATAGACAAGAGAAAAAAAAGGTTAGAGTACTTTTTGAAGAGACTGAAAATTCCTGTTTGATAGATTTCTATATTAATATATAAAAATGATTAAAGTAAATAATTTTAGTGAATAACATGTGTAAACAGGATTAATAAAAAAAGAATGAAATATATACTGATACTCATGATACGAACCACTAGAGATTGGTGAGGATAAACTAAGAGGGTCAACAACTTTAGCAGGAAGGGGATTTTTCACAGCAGAAAGTTAAGTTGGTGATCTGTATGAAAAGAGAGGGAGAAAGATTCCTTATTAGAAATCATTAACTAATACGATCTGCTTGATGTGCAATAATATCATAAATTTAAGAAGTGAATTTGTTTTTCTTCTCTTTCAGAAAACGATAAAAACTTTGTCATTTTATTTAAATAAAGGATATAACATACTTCAAAATAAATTCAAAATACTGAAAATTCATAAATACAAATAAGCTACAAGGGCATATTTTATAAGATGGTTGGTTACTATTACTATAGAGACCAATTCTCAAGAGTTTATGCTATGCTTAAGCTTGTTTAAGTACCAACTAGCAAAAATGCATATGTACATGTTTATCAGTGCATAGATTTACATAAATATGTACATATGTTTTACTTATATACATATGTGACATTATTATACAAAAGTTTTTTCATTTTTTTCATTATATATACAATAGTTACTGATATGGATGTGTGAATGTTTTATATCTGTGCAATGTGCATGTAGGTGCACATGTATTCATATACATATTCATGTGTTGTGTGTTTGTATGTGTACACATACAAACAGAACTTATTAATACAAATCATTTACAATATATTCATTTGTATTTATGTACTCAGATGTGCAACATTTTGTTCATGAATACCATCAATGGAAAATTATATTCCCTCTTGCATATGATTAACTGAATTGGAAAGAAAACAAAATAAGCTGTGAAAATATTAATAAAATCAAAATATTCCCTAAAAGGTAAAGAGATACCCCATGTATATTAACTTTAAATTCTTTCTCATGTTGAGTATCATCATGAACATATTTGCTAGCTTTTCACTTGTGATTAGTTCCTTAAAATCATAAATGAAATTTATTGACAAAATGAAAAGAATATTTCAGTTTGAAAAATGAAAGAAAATAAATCATCATATTTTCCAAAATGATAATTATGAATGATACATATTTACTGATATGTATGTGTGAATGTTTCATATCTGTGCATGTAGATGCATATGAATGTATATAAATATTCATGTGATCTATGTTTGTATCTGTACACATCCAGGATTAAGATACACTTATTTAAATCTTTAGAGTTTTATAGATTTTCAGACAAAAACTAAGGCCTTCCGTATTTTTCTGACATTCTTAACCTAATTCATATCCTCACATGTGCTGTGTTTATTAATTTTCTTATTTAAACATCTGAATTTTGAAGAGTTTTACTTAAAACTAACTAGTTATAAAGAGCAGAATATTCTCATTTTATTTTGATCATATTTTTGTTGTGTTTGAAAAATCATTATGAGACGAAATTGGATTACATATTCCCTTGGAATTGCATAAATAGGAAAAATACTCTTAAAATGATACCTTTTATTTTACATGTCTCTTCTGTTTTGGGATAATGAAAGTATAAATGCTTTTCAAAGTATTTTTAAATGTAAACTGAAGAATAAAATAAAAAGTATACATAAGAGAAAGATTTGACAAGAATATGATTCTACCACAAGGTCTATTTTGGATCTGGAAAACTTATTATTTTTACAAATTTTTACAGACTTTAAATATCTCACATCACAGAGCCTTCTTTCAGACAAGCAATATGGCTTTTGCTTCTCTAGGTTAACTGCTGATGTATTAAAGATTACTGCTGAAAGAGTCTATCAAGTATTAGATAAGAATGGTAAAGATCAGTCTGCTGCTGTGGACATCTTGAGAGCATTCGAGAGGGTTTGGCATACTGGTCTTCTTCACAAGTTGAAATTTTATTTTATTTCTGTACAAATTTTTGAACTGATTCAATCTTTCTTATCAATTCTCAACTTGGCATTTATGCTGATGGCAACTATTTACTCCTTTCTCAATAGTAAGTCTGATCAGTTCAATAAGGTCAAATTGGCAGCTGATCTAAAAAATGTCCTACAATTTGCTGTTGACTGAACCAAGGAATGGATCGTTAATTTTAAAGCCTCCAAAAGGAAACTTCTCTCTCCATGCTTTCTGACAACTTTGATCTTCAAAAATTTTAATGAAATGAGAATCATTATCTACTGTCTTCTTGGTTATTTTTCTATTATTACTGCTCCTTAATAATGTTTCTTTCTTTTTTCTTATTCTTTCAGTCAGTAACCCCTTGTGTCATAGTGGCTTTACTGCCTTACATGGAGTGAAATGATAAGAAAAATGTAGAAAAAACCCAGACTTGTTGCACAATAGAAAAAGGTTTAAAATGTTAACATAGTAAATATTGAATTGCCAGGATTGCAGCTGTAGCTGTTTACATGTTTTACAATTGTCTCTTCAATGCTATTCTTGTTTGAAATCATACTTATCTTTCTCTTTGTTCAATTTCTTACAAAAAGCAGTTCTAGTCCATCATTTGCTACCTTAAACCACTTTGTTTGATGTTCAAACCACTTATCTACATAGGAAAGTGCAATATTGTTTTCCCCCCAAGTAATTGAATTAAACATAACTGACTGAAGCCTAAAATAAATAGGTAATATAAACAAAAGCCATTTAATCACAAAAACATACTTCTATGTCCTTTAAGTTTTTCTGTCTCAGACTACATCTTAAGATAGAGATCAAGCTTCTTTTTGTTACTGGCAAAAATAAAAACAGTGGAACTTTTTTCTATTAGTTTGAGTGCTTAGTTTGAGAAAATAGTTATACTTAAGCGGATGACAAATTCAGGATTAGTATTATAGTGAAGAAGTTAACTATGTTTCATAACCAATAAAGATGGTAGAATTATAGAATTTCTTATTTTTTCATGCATTTGGAGTGACAGAGTATTGCACAAGAAAGAGAAAATGATTACAAATCAGGAAAGAATACATTTTACCCCTTATATTTAAAAGTGATTAGGATTCAAATGAATTTGTACTGTATTTTCTCTGAACAAGAACAGAAATAAATGAAGTGAGAAATATAATCTTTTTATACATAAATGTTAAAAATATCTGAGACAAGCAAGTAAAACTATAATGGATAATTTATACATTATAACGGAATAGACCAGAAATAAGCCAAATCACTTCTATCTTATTTTAACCTGAATATATTCAAAGACAGTCACATGCCTACCTGGTTGAATACAAACAATAGTTTAAATATCATTCTCTATTTTACTTTTAACATACCATTTTTGTTTCCTTTATCAAATCAATTCATTGTTGATGGTTGAATTATGTTCGCTTCATCATTCTTTACGTTCAGTTCTTAAAATTATTTTATCCACTATATTATTCGCTTTAGAAAGTTTGAATTTATATTCAGAAAAATTTTTAATGATTAAAATTAATTCCATAAAACTAGAAAAAATTTCCTTCATTAAATTATGAGCAAATTTAAAAATGCAAAATGTTGTCCATATGAAATGCTCTCCTAAGTATATAGGATGTGAGTTCAAATCTCATTGAAGGTTACTCCTTTATCTCTGATTCATGGTACTAATCAGATACAAACTACATGATTGCATCTGGATGTTGCAATGAAATCAACAACAAAAATAAGATGGAAATATCTCCTCTCAGAAATTCAGACATCCTTTTCTTACCCATTACTAACAGTAATATTTGAAGGCTTGATTTTTATTATGTTTTCAAAATAAATAAACTAGAATTAGAACATTATAAATGATGTCATGTTTTATTTAACCAAAATTATTCTTTAGCTGGTCTCATTTATTAATATTCATACATAAATTTGACATAAGATGCATTGCTATTGACGTTTAGCACTACCAACAATCAGCATTAAATAAATCCATTCTATAATAATTGAAACTTGATATAGTGAACTGCTATCTTCATCTTTGTTGTTATATTTATTGATTAATATTTTATCTGGTGAAAAGTGTGATGGCCTTTTTTTGGCTTCTAATCTGTTTTGTTGCTTTGGACTATGTCCTTTGTCTACAGCCTTTCTTTCACTGAAACAAAGCAAACAATAGATTTCATATGAAAATATCACCATTCACAGCCTGTTATAGGAGCTGCTGAGAGAATCATGTATGACAATTCCCTTCAGTTTGTATAATTTTTCAGGCTGTTTTCTGACTGCGGTAATGACTTTATTTTGAAGAAAGTGTTTCTCTTTTCCTTGCTCCTTTTGTTAAAAAATAACTTTACAGAGGAAGGTAACATTTTTAAAAATAATTAAATATTAAAGCAATATATATTAAATTTTGGACAAAAATGCTGCTTCTACAATTTATTGTTTAGAAGTTGGGGATGAATGCATACATTTTTGTTGCACATTTAAAATAGTCAAATTAAAATAAAAAAAATATAGTTTATGATATAAACATCATCAATCATGGAAATTAACAAAAACAAATCTTAATCATTTCTAAAATTTTATCTTAATAGGTTTATTTGTTACTTGATATATTTTTTTCTTTTATCCTTGAGGAAAATCTAAATTTTAATAACATTTGCATTAAAAAAAATATGGTCATTGCATTGTGCATTTAAAATCCTAGTGAATTTAATCTGTTCATTGAAAGAAATAATGAAACATCTATTCATTTTTAAAATCTAAACTTGGTTTCAACAAAGTTAATAATTCTTAATATTCCTTCTTTTAAGCATAATGAATTAAAGTTTTAGAAAGAAGAAACTTTAAAGCCAATTTTTTAATGCTGAGGAAGAAGATTTTTTTAAAGAACTTTAATTACCAACAGGGAACTGACAGATAAAGATAATTTGGAATTCTATAAATTTCAAATACTACCTACTAAATTTCAAATAGTAATACATTATCTGATAGTATATATCTTATCACCAAGTTTTAGCCTGGGGGATCTATGCTTGGTTATAATTCAAGTGTTGTTTACCAATTTAAAGAATGACTATCAGTATAAATTACAAAGAATTAAATGACATCATCAGAAATTAAGGTAGTGTAAGTTGAAGAATTGCATTATGTTTATTAGTAAACAAATAAAATATCCAAATAAAATTAAAAACAAATAATTACAAAAACTGAATTTTAATAGTTTAAAAAAATATACTTTGACTTATTTAATTTATTCAAAATATTGTTGTCACCTTGATTATTATATATGTTATTATAAATATAACATTTTGACCAATTACCTTCTGGCCATCTTCAGGTGTCCATTATTTTGGCTGATATGGGATATCATATGTGTGTTGATTATTGTGTTATGTTGTTCCTGTGATGGCATTTCTTGTTTGTATCTGATTCAGGAGTTGAAATAACAACCACTAGATGACAGCAACATTTTGATTAGTCAACACCTATATCCCTATACCATCATCCTGAAGAACATTTTTAAGAATGAGGGTGAGCACTCATCCATGTCATAATTCCGAATCCTTAGCTTCCTTAGTGTCATCATTAAAGTTTTCAAATCTATAATCAAGAAGAAGGTTGTTGAACATCTCAACAGGAACAACTTCTTGAGTTATAAACAGTATGGATTTCACTCTGCTAGATCTACAGTTGATGTCTTAACTCTCATTACTCACAGAATCTTTGAGGCACTAGACAATAAATTCATCACAAGGACCATTGTCCTAGATATATCAAAAGCCTTTGTAAAGGTTTGCCATTGGTGGTTGCTGCATAAATGTTTGGAAAAAGTATCAGTTCCTTTTACTGCTTAAGTAAGTCTCTGATTCTGCCTGCTATGCTCTATCTTTACAAGAGCCGGATGAGAGCAAAAGTGGAGTATGCATACCCCATCTGGGCTGCAGCAGTCCAATCCTCACTTACCTGTCTTGATAGACTTCAGAATAGTCTGTATGGATTTGTGGGTGATTACTTTCCACCCTATAAGCCCTTTTCCACAAGTGAAATGTTGCAAGCTTCTTGCTACTATTACTATTTCTATGGTAAGTGTTCCAATGAGCTACATTCCTTGATTCCACCACTCCTGATCTTGGCAGCTGGGATTCAACATTTCACATACACAGGGATGAATCATCCTCATTCTCTTGACATTCCATGAGTAATTCCACTCAGACAACTTCTTCCCAAGAACTGCTGCTTTGTGAAACAAACTCCTAACAGGATGCTTTCCCAATAACTATAATCCTAACCTTTTTAAGTCTAGGTTTAGCCATTATCTTACATAACCTACATAACCTACATAACCTACATAACCTCCTAAATTGCACTTTTTGCCTTGTATGCTCATGCAACACCATACAGGAACACTATACCTTGAGTGGTTCTTGAGATTTGTGTTGGGTCAACATTAGTATAAAATAAAAAATATCAGTACTGTGTTTCTGGAGCCTTTAAATTCCATGTCAGATGATTTCGACATTTAGTTTGTGCCACTTGCTTGATAATTCTGTTTTGATCTTTCAGATGAGGACGTGTCAATATATGTTTATTCAATTTACTTGAACAATTTTGACTATTATTGATGCTATTATAGATACAACATTTCAACAAAGTACCTTCTGGTCATCTCCAGATGTTCATTATGTTGTCTGATATAGGATAACTTATGCGTGCAGATTATTGTATTATTTTGTCCCTCACAAAATCAGAGTTATTTAAAAAAATAATTGTGATCATTGTTTCATTTTTTTTTTCTCAGTTTAACTTTTTCATGTTCATAAACTCATTTTCAACAGCAATAGAAATAATTACAACACTTGTATATTGCTAATATGATGACATTGAAAATTTCTTTTTTGAAGTTGCTTTAAATTTATTTGGAAAAAGTTAATAAAATATTAAACAGGCTCCAATTAATAAATTAGTAAATAAACAAATTTTACAGTTTGCCTTGAAACTTTCTAAAATATTTAACAAATTTAAAAACTTTAGATAACATATATAATGAACAACTGACTGATATAGTGTTTTCTTTTGTGTATTTGGTGATACAATATGATGACAGACTAAATTTGTATAGAAGAGGAATAGTTATTTTCTTCATTACATATCCACCACAAAAGAAGTTTAAAAAATGATTTCAAAAGAACTTTTCTTCAAATGAAGCAGCATAAATTTTCATATTAATATCATTTTTATTTAATAACAAGAACAAAATAGAATAGGAAAGTATCCTCTAAGTAACTATGCCTACATAGGCTAATATATGTAAGTATTAAATAATTAAAAATTTTGTTTGTTTAAAAGAAAAAAGTAAAATAATAATACATAAACAGTCATTATGGTGGCAGTGGTATTTGCTAACATGGCTGCCATTAGTTAGTTTACTAAATCCAACTCTTCTCAAGTAATGGTTACTTTGAAAGCAAATCTGTTTCTCTCAGATTATTCTTTTACCATTTTGCTTCATTCAAAATCATATTATTCTTTGTTCTTGGCAATATCTGTTTTTTTTAAATCTTGTACTCTTTCACCAAATGACAGATTAAAGTATTCCTGTTTGTATTTTTATACTAACTACTGATAACTAAAGAACATTTCTGAATACATTTAAACTTGAATCCAAACTACTTCTAAAAATTGTTTTGTGTCCCTAGTTAAAAAGGTGACTGGGTTTAAGCTTATATTTACTTTTGTTTGGTCACTGAATTAATTTACATGCTTAGAAAATTCTATTTTATACATAAAATATTTCATTATTCATAATAATATTGTATCACTGAGCCCAGTATTCTATGTATAAACTTTGCTATTGTAGTGAGATGGGATTATGAAGATTTAAGGCACTGATGCTAAATAGATGTTATTTGCTAATAGAGGAATTTTATATTTTAAATTAATTCAAGCTAGGAATGGTTTATATTTGACAAATTAATGCTTTAAAATATAAAAGATAATATAAATAAAAAGGTAAGAGTTAAACGCCTTTTCTTCTTTTACTGTTGTTCATCCAATATAAGGTCCAAGAGCCACTAAAGATAGAGGACAACTAAATGAGGTTGTTGAATGTAGATAACAGTTGACTCTAGAATTGAAGAGGTTAAGATTGCAGTGATTGAGGAAGCATCCTCTTAGGATTACCAGTGGAATCCAAAGGGAATGAGGATGATTCAACCATGTGTATGTGGCATGGAGGGTTCTAGCTGGGACTAAGCAATGTAGATTATCTAAATATTTTCCATAGAAATAGCAATAGAGTAGCGAGAAGTTTGCAGTGTTTCATCTGTTGGAAAGGGGCTGTAGGGTGGAAAATAATTCCTCCTCCTACAAGACCATATAGAAGCTTTTCAAATCTGTCAAGGCTGGAAAGTGAGGATTGAACAACTCCTACCCAGAGATGACAGCAACACTCCATTTTTGGTTTCTTGCAAAGATAGAACATGACAGTAGGATTCAGGTAGTTTCTGGCATGGTACAAGGAATCAACCACTTTTCCAGCAGCTTTTGCAATTGATCACATATACAGTTGTGGCCAAAATGTCGAGAATGGCATTGTTTTCATCAGAAAAGTAGGTATAAGTTTTATCATAAGTTTTTATCAAAGTTGTTTTATATTCTATAATTTTCACAGACAATAAATACAATATTATTTGTTATTGTCTGAGATTTTGGTATAATTTGAGAGGATAATACAAAAATTATGGATGATTTAGTGATTTATTGCAAAACCCATGGTGGCCAAAATGATCAGAATGGTTGCTTTTACTCAGTGTTTTAGTTAAAAATTTAACCGGCGAACTCTAATTTTTTAAATTTATTTACATGACAGTTTGTTTACTAAACATGAGTAAGAATATCTGCAGTGTACTTTGTTAATATAATGCCACTTACTCCATTACCAATTCGTCAGCAGATTATTAAGCTTCGAAAGAAGGATAATTTAAGTATTGGGTCTATTGCAAAGATTGTTAACAAGTCAAAAAGTGTTGTTCACGGTATTCTTAAGATCTACGATGATTGAGGTTCGTGTGAAGCAAGAAAATCTACAGGTTGGCCAAGAAAAACAACCAAGAGAGAAGATCGTGTTATGGTGAAGTTGGTTAAAAAGGACAGATTTAAAACTGCTGCTGCTGTTTCTCGGGAAATGAGCATTGTACTGAAGAAAACTTTATCTCGAAAAACTGTGTCTCGTCGTTTAGTTGAACATGACCTACTAGCAAGAGCACCTGTAGTGAAGCCACTGATCAACTCCAAGAATAAAAAGTGTCGTATTACCTTTGCAACCGAACATGTGTTGTGGTCTCAAGAAAAATGGCAAACGGTGCATTTCAGTGATGAATCTAAGTTTATGTTATTTGGCTCAGATGGGAAAAGGTTTGTTCGTCGAAAAGTAGGTGAAAACTTGTCACCTAAATGCCTTAAGACTAGTGTTAAATTTGGTGGAGGAAGTGTCATGGTTTGGGGGATGATATCTGGAGATGGTGTGGGCCCTTTGGTGCGATTACATGTAAAGGTAAATGCAGGAGTTTATAAACAACTTGTAAAAGATCATGTCTTGACTGTGCTGAGAAATTCAACTAAGCAACCACCAATATTCATGCAGGAACATGCCCCATGTCACAAGGCTAAGGTGGTTATGAACTTCCTCAAGGCTGAAAAGGTTATTGTTATGGATTGGCCTGCTCAAAGCCCAGATCTCAATCCTATTGAAAATGTGTGGAATATTCTAGGAGAACGTTCGAAAGCCAGAAATCCTAAAACAACCGAGCAATTATGGAATGTCCTTCAGGAAGAATGGAATAAGATCACCCAGCAAGAAATTGAAAATTTAATTTCTTTATGCAGTCGAAGATACCAAAGTGTGATTGAAGTTAAAGGGCTTCACACTAAATATTAAATAATTCCAGTATTCTCTGTCATTTTTGATTATTTTGTTATTTTTTCAACCGTTCTGATCATTTTGGCCGCCATGGGTTTTGCAGTAAATCGCTAAATCATCCATAACTTTAGTATTATCCTCTCAAATTACACCAAAATCTCAGGCAATAACAATTAATATCGTATTTATTGTCTGTGAAAATTATAGAATATAAAACAACTTTGATAAAAACTTATACCTACTTTTCTGATGAAAACAATGCCGTTCTGAACATTTTGGCCGCAACTGTATAAGTTCCACTTGAAGTCTGAGGTGAACTTGAGACTCAATAGACATTCCAGGCAAGGAGCCTCATTTAGAGTACAACTGTTCATCATCACAGGAGAAAATTCATGATCTGCTCAGTGATGATAAAACATTACTAGATTAGTTTTCAAAGTATTGAAACTTACAAGCCAGTTTTTCCCTTATTGAACTGTTAGAGCTAGATCAGATGATAGATCAGATGCCAGTAGTCATATAGATTTTTGGAGGTGCACTAATAAACTGTGCTATCACCTGCATACATATTTAGTAGTGATCTGAGAATGTTTGTAGGCAGATTGTTAGTATAAAGTAGAAAGAGGTTAGGAAAAAGAGAGCCTTATGGTAAACCTACATTGTTTTCATTGGCTTCAGAAGACTGGCCATTGACAGTATCCTTCATGGATCTACCTTATTAATACCAAATGATGAATAGCAAATGCTATTAACAATTCATTCTAACAGAACAAATAAACAGATATTAAAGAAATGCTGATATTTTCAAACTTACATCATGAATTTAGGGCCTGCATTTTTAAAAAATAAGTTATCATTCACATTCAGAACATTTTCTTTAGATTATTAAATAACAAGGATATTTTTTACAGGATCTAATTATGAATAATGTTCATATTTTTATTAGATGTGAATCTTAATTTTTATTATTTAAAATCACTTTTTAATATTTACTTGAATTTTATCATCCATAAATCTTTTTCTTTTTGATAATTTTGCCTGTGACTTTTGATTGAAATGACTAACACATAAAATTAATAATGTCTACACTGAGTAGTGAGTCATTAGCAAATCAATTATTGTCACAATGCCTCCACACAGCAACTGATATACAAGTAAGTATTAGTCTATGCAGTTTATCAGATTTCTCATGTGAACTTATATAATAATGACAAACCAGTTTTGTTGCCTGGTCTACAAATTAACACTTACATTCCTGGAGTCCATTTCCTCAATCAGACACTATTATATCATTTACTGAATTGAATGAAAATGATAACAACTGTCATGTAAGTGTAAATATTATTGATGACTTTACGATGTATAGCATCAAATGTAAATCATCTTTGAGTTTGTGTAACTCAAATTGCATACGGCTTTTGAAATCAGTTGCACATCCTTCTTTAGTTTAGAATTGATTAACAAAAGCATTTAAAAAAAATGAAGTGTCATACATATTTATTTGAGGAAAAGAGAAAACATTATAGTTTTAGTAATGTTTAGAAATATACTCATAAGCAAGCAGCACAATCATGATCTTATCATGCAGAAAGATGGAATTTTGACAAGAAATTATTCTTGATCCAAAGGTTAGTGTTGCAAAGTGACTTTCAATGAAACATTGGTGGGAAGTTTTTGTTGATATAAAATGGATGAAAAAACCAGTAGGTGTTATATAATCTCCAGAATTTAAAAGAAACTTATAGTAAGCAAATAACATGTTTGATGAAGCATATGTATATGATTTAGTTGGAAGCAATGGGTTATAAATTCTTTGCTAAGTTCAATAAAGGTGAATTTAAATAAGAATGACAAGAATTTGGAAGTGAGGTGTTAAATGATTTGCTAATTTCTAGAAAAATGATGATTTATAAGTTCTTTCGAATGATGAACTAGCTGAATTGGAGTTTACTGAAAAGATTATAGTAAACTCTAATTCATCTAGTTTAAGTTCTCTAGATCAATGTGAAAGCCTATGGACAGTAGATCTATACTCATTCTGTCGAGCTAGCAATAGATCTATTTAAATATAACCTTCCCTAGATTGATTTCTTTTTACAGCTTAACAGCTTTTTGCAGATTATTTAAAGCCAGAAAATATTTTTAGATTGGAATAATTTTTGGGAAATAATGATTTACTGATACATTTCTTACTAATTAACCCATAGCTGAGAAGAAGGGGTGGATTCATATCTTTCCCAAGGGTAGTTTTGCAGAAGTGAATATAATGAACTTGACTGAAACTGGAACTCAGCTCTCTGAATTCCAAGCTATTATCCATTACACCATCTGCCCACACAAACTTCCCAGAAAAACATGGTTTGAATTCAGTTTTCTTTCTCTTAGACTGACTGCTAGCAAATGCAAGAGAGATCAGTCTGTCCATATATTTAATCTATAGCTGGAGCAAGATCAATTCATGCCTTTTCAAAGGATATTAGCATGAATTGAGTGAAACAGAATCAATTGAAATTTAAATTCTGGTTATTGATTCCACTTTCTATACTAATAATTGATTCATTGCTCCACCCCACATACATTATATATATATATATATATATATATATATATATATATATATATATATATATATATATATACCCACACACACACACACATTAATACAAGAAAATGTTGGTTGTTATACAAAGCTGCTTTAGCAAAAACATGAACATACATACACAAATATATTCTGTTAAATTTTTATCTGAAATTTTCAGTTTAATGTTTGAGCTATGTGATTAATATTCACTACTGAATTAAATGCATTGGCAAAGAAGGAAATTATGTTGAAAAATAAATATTTGTTGTGTAAAATAAATGCATTTTCTATCATTAGACTTTGAACTTACTGATGTACCTACTTATATACAAATTGAGCAGTAGAAATATAGATAATAGTCTGTTTATATGAGAAAAACACTGGTTTCTTATACTTATTGGTGAGAGACAAATGTGTCTGTTTTTTTTTATAAAACCGCATTTTGAAAAGCAACTACTTTCAGAAGACAGTTTTTATGCATATATTTTCCTTAATTTGAATTCTACTTTTCATAGAAATGTTTATTGTTTTAGTTAAGTTTTTCGACAGAGAAAGGCATCAGAGAAGCAGTGCTGAATTTGTTGTTATCCTTGGCTCATGAAACTTAAAATATTCATACATGCTATGAAAATAATGTTGCTTAAAATGTTGATTCAAAATTGATTAATTAATTAATTAATTAACCATTATGTTTTCTATCGATGAATTTCATATTAAATGATTGACATAATCAAAAAACAGGACTCCAACACAAAAGAAAAATATTCAGTAGTTGAATTTTTTATTAGAAATTTAATATTGTTCACCTAAATTAGAAAAAACTATGTCACTTGATAATGGTAATCATTTTTAAGATTAAAGAAAAAAAGAGTGAAATGTTTAAAAAGATCGCTGACAATAAAACATTCAGGATGTATAAAAAATTGATGGATTGATTCATTTTTCTTTGCAGGTTATTTAAAGCCAGAAAATCTTTTTAGATTCTAAGAAGTTATTTTTTGTTAGAGATAATAATGGTTTGGTGATACAAGACTTATTAATTAACCCATAGCTGGTGTGTGAAGAGGTAGATTCATGCCTTTTCCTAAGTGTATTTGCATGTAAGTGAATATAACGAACCTAACTGGAACTCAGCTCCCTGGTTAACAATTCTGAGACATTATCCATTACACAACCTGCACATCCAAGATTATCACACCTGGTTGGTATTCCCAAGCAGTCATCCATCGAGGTACCGACCAGGCCTGATGTTGCTTAACTTTGTTGATTGTATGGGAATTGGAGTTTCAATGTGATGTCACTGTAAGCCATAATGTATAAAAGTAATTTCAAGCAATTAATGAACTTTTTAATCTGACATTATTTCTTATTACTAAAAATGTATATTTAGTGGTTACACATGTTTCAACACTGAAATTAATGTCTACTGGCCTAGATATTGAAATCTTAATAAAGTAAATGTTGAAAGGCACATTTGTTTTATTAAGACTTTTAATCTATAGGCTGATGTCTGCTAAAACATATATATCCACTAAAAATATAATGTTTATTGTAATAAGAAATTACTTAAAAGTGTATACTTAGCAGATTGTAAGAGTGGGTATGATTTTATATTGGTAAGAAAAATTGTCAGCAGAAATTTTTGTGAATAACTAATGTTCACAGATAAAAATTGAGCATTTTGCTTATCTTTGGCAAATTTGTTACGCTGTGTCAAAATGTGGTTCATCAAGGAAATCTTTTTTTTAAATCTTTTTTTTTTCTAAAATGAAAATTTCAACTACATTTTTCAGCAAAAAATTGTTGCTGTTAGAGAAAAGAAAATTCTTTTTCTAACTTTTGTTGCTGAATAATTACAGTATGATAAAAATAATAAAAAAAATTTAATTTGTGAAAAAGTAGATACAATGATTTATTTCCTTTTATGAAATGAAAATTTATTATCATCATTTTTGCAATAAAGTTTTGCCAGTTCACATAGAAACTTGATTTTGCAGGAAGTCACATATTTCTGAGTATTTGCGTTTATTAATATGAATGGGTTTATGTGTTTCTTGGATTACGTGTATATTGACTGATGGATGATTATTTGATTTGATAGTAATGTATATTTTTTAGTGAAAAGAATATATTTGTTTGCTTCTATGCGTGCTTATATATATATATATATATATATATATATATATATATGGGATAAAATGATATATAAATATTTAGGAAAATTAATGACAAAGTGGAAATTTCTTTTCATGTAATGAGTTTCATCCATTAGGAGTTCATTGGACTAAATAATGTTTATGTTAAGTGATGTTAACTACACATTCTATTATCACAATGTGGGATACTTAATAGCAAAAGTGATCAAAATATAAAAAAAGAAAAAGAAAATAAATGAAATTGGCTAGACTATATAGACAAACACATATTAAAATATAAAATTAAATTTAAAATTTCAGCATCCCCTCTCCTTCATCAACATGTGTAGTTACATTAACATAAATATTACTTAATGAAGAACAAAACATCACATGAAAAATTTTTTCCCTACTTTATTAATTAATTTTTCTAATATATAATAGCCATCACTGAATTTACCTATCAAGCTTTAGATGAGTGGCTGTGGCTGTTTGGCATGCTGGCCTTCTATACAAGCTCTGGGTGAATATTTGGCCTAATCCGATTGTTCCTAACAAATCATGTAATGAAGGTTGTGTTGAATAGACATACTTCTAGTTCATTTCATATTAATGCAGGAGCCTCCCAGAGCTCTATCCTTGAACCTACACTGTTTTCAATCTTCATCTTTGCAAGGACATCAGTTTCCAACTAGATATCTATGCAGATGACAACAATTTACTCCTGTCTTAGGAGCAAGTCCAACAGCTCTGAAAAGTAGGATGCAACTGCTCTTGAAAAGGACTTCCAATCAGTGGTTAACAGAGGCAAGGAATCTGGTGTAAATTTTAACACCTCCAAAAACCCCAAAAAACAAAAACAAATTGTTTTCATTTAATCACCACAGAGAACCTTTTGTGCCTTAGCATGGCTGATGCTAAACTCCAGGAGAGCAACACTCTATGCCTTCTTGGACTCATGCTTTCCACTGATATCTAGTGGGGTGATAATATTGAATCAATTACTATGTCTGCTGCTTGAAAATTTGGTTTGTTGTGTTGTGCCAGACAATTCTTCTCATCAGAATCCTTCTTACTGCTGCCATTTCTCCTCTGGTGCTCCTGCTATAGATCTTGACAGTCTTGACAGAATTCAAAGGGTTTGTAATGTAATTGATCCTGATCTGGTATCTTGACTTCAGTCACTTTCTCACAGACATAACATGGCTTCTTTGTCTTTTCTACAAATATTTTCATGGCAATTGTTCTGATGAGCTGTTCTCCTCAGTGCCCCAACTGCATGAATTTAAGTGTGCTACTAGATCTCACCATTTTACTGTTGAACTAGTTAGATGCAACAGTCAGTTCTATTCTAATAGTTTCTTTTCTCATACTTCTTACCTGTGGAACTCACTTCTGATTTCTTGCTTCCCTGCTACCTACAATATCCAAAAATTTAAATGCAATGTTAACTGTCATCTTCTGTATTTCTGAATACTGTTCCTTTATTGTTCTTTCCTCCTTCCTCCTCACTAACATCTTTTCATTCTCTTTCACTCTCTGTAACTCCTTGCATCTTAGTGGCATTATCACCTTGCATGGGATGAAATGATTATGGTCTGTCCAGAAAAAAACTAGTGATTTAATATAAATGAAAATGTAGCCTAATTAAGGCAATGGTACCATAGTCCCCTTCAACATACATACTCCTTTTGAATCTCAGACACTTACCCCAGCATCAATTTTACATTTTAAAACAATCTACAAATACCTACTTTGGGATCACCATCAGACTCTTAATTTTGTTCTCTTTAATCTTATCTACAGTTTGAAATCTTTTCTCTTTCAATAGTGATTTTAGTTTTAGGCAAAGCCAGAAGTTGAAAGGAGCCAAATTAGGATTGTAGGATGGAGGCTAACATAAATGGGTGATGCAATATTTTTCCAAAACAAACAGATATTCTTCCAATCTTCACACAGTCAATTGCCAATTTCCCTTCATTGCAACCCACAAATATTTAACATTTTTGGGTGTCTGCTTGTTAAAGGCCTTCTAGAATAGGGATCACTTTTCACACTACCATCAAGTTTAGAGCAGTGATAGCAATATTTTACCTTTGTTTTACTCACATAATCATCACTTGTTCAAATAATGTCTGTGGATAAACTGACCAAGTTTCAAGAAAAATTTTATGTATATTTGCAGTGAATATGATGGTCATACAAAATAGAAGCTCGTACATAGTGTCTTAGTGCTGACTAAGTAACCCTATAGAAGAGTATCAGTTCATATATGTACAGTATTATCCTATTTGACTGGCTGCCTAATTATATTAAGGTTGTACAATTGGTTCTTGATATTCCAAATGTGTGTATGTAAGGCAACATGAATTCATTCAAACAGGTTTTATTGAATTTGACTGAAAAGTTTTGTCAGTTCATTTTTTTTATTACATTTTTCTAGTTGCCATTTCAGTTAAACATCTGGATCAGATTTATGAAGAAATTGTCCACAGTTTATAAGGTTTTAGTTCTTTTCCTGTTACATTCCAAATAACTATTTTATCCTTTCACATTAAACTTTGTGTAAGCTCTTAACATGCATGTGTATAAATACATTTATACATCTACACATTTGTATGTGTTTGTAAGTATCTATATATTTTCTATAGAACTGATTATTCCATGGAAGGATATATTCCATCATGTTCTACTGATGGTAGGAAAAATTAACTGGAATCCATTTGCAGAAAACATTGCATTAAGAAGAAACTGTTTTTCCTTTTCTGAGTAAGCATCACATTAGGTACAGAACGTCTGTCTTTCTTTAGTTGAACTCATCCAGGCATGTGTCAATTATCTACTTATTAATAAGTTCTCTTTCAGAATTCTGAAGTGATTTAATATAAAATATACAAATCTTTTATAAAGCAATTATAAAGTATGTTTAGGAAGAACTTATTTGATAATTTTCACATTTTCTTTATTTTTCATTAATTCATTTGATTTTGCTTTTACTTTCTTATAAAAAAAACAACTTTTTATGTTATCGTGTTTAGAACACAGTTCACCTCTTACTGTCCAGTCCTCTTTCAACCAATTTATACTTTTATATCATTGCTACACAGAGACTTAATTATCCGTGATGAGATAATAAATTTAATGAAAATTTAGATTTTAAAATTTTGACTTTGAAACTTTTCACAGTACTTGCATGATAGTAATTTGCAACAGATACTGACTTAGAGAGGCTGGCATGTAGTTTTAATTTTTGGTGATTCTTTTCTTCTTTAGCTGCTTCATTTATCTCTTTGGAGAAAGGATGTCACTTGATGAAAAGGCATTTTGTAATCAACTATGACTTGTTGCAAAAACTGATATCAACTCAAAAGGGTTCTGAATTTACCCAAAACAAGAGTGATTGGTTGACAGTTATGTTTTATTCCTCCTGATTTCTTTTTCCATTCAGTTTCCAAATTTTAATCTTATTTTACTCAAGGCCTGCTATACACACACACACACACATTATATATTTATATATATAATAGCTAGCCACTCGTATTCAAGGATACCTGCCTACGAGGGTGGGTAGCCAATCCCTATTGCAGATGCCTGCTCAGGTGCATTTGTATTTGTTCAACAGTCACTGAGCCCAACTGTGGTTTATACTGCAACCTTAGTTACAGTTTCTGGGAGAGAGCATGTTATCCAGCATACTTGTGATTTTGTGATAGCACAGCCATCGATGACCCCTCAGTGTTATGTTCCCTCACAAGGCTTGGGTCAACACGTGGCATGGTTTTCAGGCACTTTTCAAAGGTGTGACACACTGGGATTGTTCGCTCCAGACTGATAACATCAGGAAGTCTCTTTCCTGACAAATTGACCATGGTGAGATTTGAACCCGGGTCGCATGGTCAGAAAGTGAACATTCTAAATCTAAATAGTAAATCATCTTTACTTTACATACATATATATATATATATATATATATATATATATATATATATATATATATATATATATATATATATATATATATATATATATATATATATATATTAAAGTAAAAATTTATTTAGAACTACCTTTACTTTGACGACAATAAATTATAAAATGAAAAACATTGGAAATGTGTTAATTAAAATTTTTAGAGTTCTTGCAATCAATGAAATTACAGAGATACTTAGTAAGAAAATTGATTATTAAATTTTTCTTATTCTCTAAGGTTTACTAGTGCAACAATTCACTGAGTACTTCCTGTGAATAAATATTTATAATTTGTCCTATTTAAGTTTCGCATTGATCAATATAAAACACAAATAATATGCTGGTCATATATGTTACCTAACCCAGTTGAAATTTGTTTGATAAAATACTAAAATCGGATTGTATTATTTAGGTTGTACTTACTATAGAAATTAATTATTCTGCTTAATTTTCTCATTAAAGAAGTTATACACAGAAATTAGTAAACAATTGCCAAAAAACCCTTATACTTGAGTTTGAAATTGTTACATGCTTTGATCATCAAAAGTGTATCAAAGTAATATTTTCTAATTATGGTCACATTGAAAAAAAGATTAAGTTGACCTGTTGTTCATTTAGATCTCAAAGAGAATCAAAGTAGTTACTCTTCTTTTAGTTGGCCGAATAAATTGTACATAAAAGCAATTCAGATTCAAAGTTAATGCACAGAATAGACCAATATTATTATCAGTAATTTTCATAAATATTTCCAGAATAAATTGTTAGTAGTTGATCAATAAATGTTTTAATTTATTTTACTATAAAGAAGATATTACTATAATATGGTCCTAATGCAATTAGTGATGAATATTCTATCAAAACTTGCAATGGTATTGTTGTTAGCATAATTTCTCCTCATAAAGTGCAAAATTAACTTTTATTTAGAATGTATTAAAGGCTGCACAAATTTAACACAAGAAAAATTCAACATTTTATTACTGAGACAAAAAGAACTTTAATCAATATATTTTCCTTAAGAGAAACAATTTTGAAATAAATGATCACCAGAAAGATTGAGTTAAAAATCAAATCATGGATTAATTTATAATTGTGCACTCATCCAAGTTACTTTAGAATGAAACATATTTAATGTTTTATGACCAATGAAAATACATTGAACAACATTAAACATTTTATACACCATTCCTTCATAAATCTCACAGTTGAATTAACTTTCCTAATTTTGCTTATATAAATTATAATATCCCAATAACAATAATATAAAATAATGGTCTGAGCAAACCTGTCTAACATTTATGTGTTATGAAATTAATATTTTGTAACATAATCGTTAGACATTATGTTTCATTTAAACTAAACATTGGCTAATGTTTAATATTTCACAATACATAATTATTAGATATTGTCTTTCATTTAAACTATCATTTTTTAGTTTTTGTTTTCTTTTTATCTCAGTGTTTTGGATAATCTTCTCTTTGACTTCCTTTCCAGAATAATTAGGTCTGATTTATTGATATTTGTATGTGTTGCACATCTGTGTACCTGTTATTTACATCTTTTTCTTGTCCAATATCTGTACAGTTTAGACTTTTAGCCACTGCAGGACTAGAGCAACATCTAAACAGAAGAAATATAATAAGAGCTGAATAATTTAAATTCTTAAAGCAATAGACAAGAAAAGTAATGATGATCCTAAAGATACCAAAAGACTCTATATAAAAAGAAAAGAAGGTGGATTAATGGATTGGTTATTTTACCAGCATATCAACCATTATAGGTAAAAAAGAATGACTACATTGTATAAAAACTATTCAGTCAACTATAATAGAACTTAAAGAAATAACACAATAGTGAATAATGAAAAGTACTCAGGACTGCAAAGCAACAGCAAATAAAGTAACAACAGTGAAGAACTCAACAAAAACCAGAAAATAAAAATTGAAAGAAAAATAACACCCTAGAGAATTTAAAAACAAATTAGAGTAAAATCTGAGAATCCCAACAAAGCTGAGCCAAAAAGAATATGAAAAGAGGTTAAACATAATCAGGACAATCAAGTTACGAAAATTGAGAAAGAGAACAAGATTCAACCATGTTAACAAATAGCAAGCAGTCCTCAGAATAAAATATTTTGGCACATTGAGATTCAAACAGAGCAGCTCATCCAAACAACATGACAATATCTTGTAGTGAATAAAGCAAAAAAGATGGAGTTGCTCCAGAAAACCACAGGATAAAAATGAAAGAAAGTGAAAGAAAAAATGACCCAAATCTCTTTCTGTGGACCCTAAGAGTGAAGGTTCTATCCATAATAATTGATCCAGTGGAAACTATTTTAAATGTTCAAGCAGTGATTAGATTTGATGAACTGGAGATCTTAGGAAGGTCTGTGATTATCTAAATCACAATAGTGCTGTGATAACTGAGTGTTAAACAAAGTGAGGAAGCCTTATTCAAGAAGTTGTTTGATCTCCAGTAATAATAATTAGATACTTTTGATGGCAATATTCAAATGCAACATAATAAACAATGTGGAACATAAGATTTGTAGGGCTACTGGCAATAAAGCATTGAGTGAATAAAATAGGAAAGTAAGGAAAAAAAAATAATAATAAAAACTTGTCTGAATGTTTCAGAAACTGTAAAATATTAGAGCAATACTTTTGCTAAGAATCATGGGAACACAACGTTATTGTTATTTTTAGTTTTCTGATAAGACATGGTTTCAAGTCATGCACATGAGAAAATTCTTGTTTTAATAAATACTTATTAGGATTAATAATATTACTTGATGTCTGATACAGAATAATGATAAGTAAGTTGATTTTAAAAGCTTATTTTTAATCTTTTTGTTTTCAAGTTATATAGTACAACAAATATTTAAAATTACTACTAATATTTTTTATGCATTTTGTCTTGTTTTTGTATTTAGGGTTGGTTCAAGGCTATGCGGAAATTGTGCATGGTTATTATTGTTGGTTCTATTACTTTTGACAATTCACTGGTCATTCTCAGAAAAAAAAACCCCAAAAACATACGTTATTTGTTAGGAAAAAATGAGATGATGCACTTATGAGAAATAACATCTGTGTTTTGTTCCTTATTATTTTGAATTATTTTGAATTATGTGGACAGCATAATCTTGAACCAACCATTCATTTCCTTTTATGAAAATAAGAGAAACCACATAAAATATTTGTATTGAATAATGCACATATAAATAAAAAATTGCTGATTAAATGCACATTATTTCTAATGATAAATATATTAATAATGACAATATAATTTTGATAATATAAAGATAAAAATGATGATGGACTCATTAAGATGGCTTAAGTTAAACCAACAGAAATCTACACTGGTTAAAAGTAAAGAGAGTATAAAAAGAATCATTCGAAAGACAACATTTGTACAATTCAAGCACACTAATTATGTTCACTGGAATTTTATTTTTCTTCAAGCAAAGTAAATAATTAAATAAAGTTCTAAGTTTCCTGAACAAAGTTAGCTAGTTAGTTCTCTCCATTTATGAAGAAATTTCTTTTCTTAATATTTTATGTTTTAGCATTCATTTTGAGACCATTTTGCCTTTGCACGACACTGAGTCTACATCTGTGACAGTCAGTCACACATGATTATAATGATTACTTTAGATTTCATATTCTACTGACATGTCAGCTATTTCTGGGCTGACTTTTTAGTTTGACTCTTCTATCTCAGTTGACTCGATAGGATAATCTATGACTGATTATAAAGCCTAAAGTCTTTTTTAAATCCAACTATTGGTATTTGTGACTCTGCAGGTCTTTGATCTACAAATATAAGCAAATCTGATGGGATTGTAGTTGGAGGATGAAGACTGAATTGTCCTTTCTTATAAATATATTCTTTCTTATTTCTGAAACTCTCTCTGGAACACTAATGGCAAGACAGAACTTAGTGAGCTAAAGTTTATATTTGAGATATTTTGCATTTTGCATATAAATTACAGTTTGTTATTTTGCACTCTTTCTTACAGGAATATTACATGCAAATTGATTTTCTTTTTTAAATCAAAAGATTATATTAAGACAAGAGGTCACCATTATGACATTACAATAACAAAACTGTTAGATGAACCATAAATTGTAAAGAACCTTTTGCACAGAAATTACAACTTTTTTGTATTTTTTTATATTACTAATTATGTTCTATATGATCATAGATCAGATTGATATGTTGTGATAACTTAATAAAGAGCAGATAAAAATATCCACCTAAATTAAAGGATATATTTTAAATCAGTATTGCCCAATGGAAGGCAGTAAAGCCACTAAAACACAAGGGGTTACAGGGTGTGGAACAGAAACATTAAAATAAGCTGGAAGAGAAAAAAGTAATCAGGAGGACAGTAGATAGAGATTGATATTGCATTTAAGTTTTTGCAGATTAAAGTTGGCTGGAAAGAGAAGTGCGAGAAAAGAAAATGTTAGCATAGAATTTAGAGTTACATCTAGCCAGCTCAACTGTAATCTGATGAGATCTTGATGCCAGTCTAACATTGTGTTTAAATTCCGAAAGTCTAGGTACTATAGCAAAGAGCTCATCCAAACAACTATCATGAAAATATTTATAGAAAAGAATCAGAGAGGTGGGAAAGTGACTGAAGCCGAGCTGCCAAATCAGGACCAATAATACTGCTGATTCTTCTTTGGATTTTATCAAGGAGCTCAAGGTAAATAGCTGGGGCACTGGACCATATGTCTCATGACACAGTGAACCAACTTTTTTAGCAGCTGACCTAGCAATGGATTCAATATAGTCTTTCCACTTCATGTCAGCTGAGAATGTCAGCCCTAGAAGGCACGAGTCACTTTCCTAGAGATTAGCATCAGCCATGTTGATGGAAGGCAAAGAGGGGTCTCTCAGATGATTAATGGAGTGAAGTTTAGTTTTTGGATGTATTAAAATTAACAAGCCATCTTTTGCCCCAGTTAACAACAGACTGGAGGTCATTTTTGGACATTGGCTGCCACTTTGTCTGACTGACCAGCCTTACTATTGAGGCAGGAGTAAATGGTTGTGTCATCAGTGTATATACCAAGCTGAAAGCTGATGCCATTGGGAAGATCATTAATAAAAATTAAAAAACATAGAAGAGATACAAAAAGCATTTTTTGTTGCTTTCCCAACAAACCTGATATAAAAGATGATTGCTTAGAATTGATTCAGAAGATGATGCAGCAAGCTGAAGAGTAAAATATTGCAGAACCATTTAGTATTGGGTGGCTTAACCAAGACTACACAAAATCCAGTATTAATTATAAAATTCAAAATCTGGTATTAATTATAGTTTTCTACCTTATAACCCAGTAATGCTCACTGTTCTATTTTTGGGATGTGCTGGGTATTAATCTGTTAATGTTTTCAGCAGATTTGCAACTAAACTCATTTTACAGTTAATCACATTAGACACACAGCTCATATGGCCTGCTTATCCTATAAACATGGCGATTGCCAGTCACTGGTGCTGGAAATAGTGAACACAACAATAAAAATGAAGAGGAATTTTCTGAATTTAGTTTGACCATCTGAAAAAATGTTGATGTCTTCTTAACAATCTGCTGGCATTGTTGATAGATGACTATTAAGTGTTATGTGCTGGAAGCAGATCATACATAAGTATACACTAGGCAAGCTTTCAAAGCTGGATTTCTGTCTATTGAAACACAGGTCTATTCAGATGGATAATTGTATTTGTTCATAATAAATGAGTCATACTCATGAGGTAAGGAAATTTGTAGTTTGTGGTTGTTGTGAAGGAAGGTGTTGTTTGAATGACAAGTGATTATTGAATGACTCCCCATAAAAGTTTTATCGACAAATTCAGTTTACAGACACCAAAGAGTAGAAATAACTTTAGACAGAAAAAGAAGGAAGAAAAGAGGAAAAAGAAACAAAGGAAAGCATGTAGAATATTAGGTAAAACAGATTTTTCCTTGATTTTTCAAAAAAGAAAGATTAGATGGAAGTGAAAAAATTCTGAAAGGAAATGATAGATAGAAAACTGAAAGTGGAAGAAAACATAAAACTAATTAAATGATAAAATACGCAGCAGAAATAGAAAATTCTATATTCTTCAAAGCAAAGAAAATAAAAGAGAAATGGAGAAAGAATAACCGAGAAGAAAATAAGAAACAAAATGTGGTTGAAAGAAAGAACAACTTTTGTATTGAAGGTGAGAGAAAGAATTAAAAGAAAGAAAAAAAATGTAATCAATTTAAGAGAAAACAAGCACATTAGAAAAAAAAAACGAAAAAAGAAAGCCAAATAGTGGGTAGGAAAAAAAACAGGAAATAAAATGTTCTGATCGTCATAAAGATATTTCAGAAATAATTGAAAAGGTTAGTGGTAAGAAAGACAGAAAAGAAAAAAATATTGGACTGGATAGAGATGTAATGGTGTTGAGATACTGTCTGTTAAACAAAAGTGTTTTAAGAATAGATTAGAGATCTGTCACTATGAAGAATCAATTGATTAGTTGGAATTAATTGTTTCATTTTAGTCCTTTTAAAGATCCTATCAAAGTCTTTTGACTGTGACTATCTCTCCTGAAAAAAAATGGCCAAGAATTTTTTTCCTCCAAATACCTATATATTCTCAATGGACAATGCTGTATATTAGAGCAAAATTTACAACATCCTAAGTTGTCAATTTACTCAACTCAATTCTTCTTCATTGATAATATAGATTGAACATTACAGTGAAAATTTCAAGTCAGGCAAATAATGTTTTTAGGCTATAGACTTATGGATCCACTCTTGATGTTAACTTGCTCTTTTCTGAGATGAAAAATGTACAACATGAAATACAATGTAATTGTTTTCCTTTCTGTTCTAAACTGCATTTAGCTAATCATTATTTATGCTGTATGGCTTCAAAAGCTAAATGATTGAGAAGCCTTGTTTTAAAAAATCAGGAAACACCTTGGCCTTTTATGACATCTATTTAATCTTTCTTTTCTTCCTTGGGTAATTACTTCTGGGTTTTCACAGAAAATCCAGAAAGAAATCAGGAGAAAAAAAATCAATAAACAAGAGAAAAACTTAATATGAAAGGTGGGATAAATAGCAGAAAAACAAAAGAAAATAAACACTTATGAGAAAAGCGCATGTAAATTAGATGGAAAAAGAAGAATATGAATAAAGAAGAATATGATGAAAAAGAAAAAAATTAGTGAAAAAGAAGAATATGAGTTTTTCAACACATCAATATCTCTATGGGTCATGTTACATGAACCTCTAATTCATTTTTAACATTAATAAATATAACAATCAGCTTTGGGATTTGTTTAAATTATCTGTATCTTTGTCTATAATCCAATTGGAAGGAGAAAAAAAATTGGTGCCATGCTTTATCAATGACAAAACATGCAGATAACTAATATTTTATGGAGTTCTGCAGACAAGAACAAAAACATATTTACTAGTTCTAACTTTTTATAAGGCTAAAAACAAACATACTTTCATGGATAAAGAAAATTAGGGAAAATGTAAGAAAAAGTATATAGTAAAAATAAGTTAAAAAAGAAAAGGGAGAAAATAAAATAAAATGGGATACGAGTTGAAAGATATGAATGAAAATGAAAGAATAGGAAATCAAAGAGAAGAGAGGAAAATAGAAATGGAAAAGAATGAGAAGGTTTGAATAATAAGAAAGCATGAAATAACAAAATTTATATAAAAATGAAACCAAAAGTGCATTGAAGGACAAAAAATGGTGATTTTTTATTGAATATTTAACTATTTTTATTCTTTTACATGGAGAAATAATCTATTGAATTTTATATAAAAATCTTACATAATTTTTGAAGCTATATTTCCATTTGAATAAAGTGACTTAAGAATTTTGTAAGACCATGACAGGGAAAGAAAAAGAATATATAAAATCTGTTTTTTATTTTACTTTTTTAATCTTTATTCTGTACAGGAAAGAAATATTTAAAACATAGCTCAAATTATGAATTAATTAATGAAGGATTGAAGACTTAAATGAATATATTCTTCAATTTTGCAGAAAAATTATAATATTGATGCAGTAATAAAATAAAAATGAAAAAAAAATTCAATCACATGCTAATATTAACAACAATAAAGACCTTAAGTATGTGTGCTTGAAGGAAAATGTTTTTTAAGTCAACATGTAGAAAGAACCTTATTTATAAAACATGATGAAATATATTGTTCAGGATTCAAGGAAAAGAATTACATAAGAATTAAAGTGAACATGTCCATATTTCTCTAAGGAGCTTTGACTGATTTTAACAAATTTATGATATTTACATACTGTTTGGATCAGCTGAATTAAGATGTTTCAGAAACAATACTCATAGATTTAAGTTCACCGATTAGCACACAAATTTATGAGTTAGCAAAATTGTAAAGTGTAGATAAAACAGCATCCAACAATAAAATATTAACTAAATGCACACATGATTAATGTCTAGTGGTGTTGATGAAAAGGTCTTGGTTTGATTCACTTCTCAAAATGTGAGCAAATCAGCATATCTCTGATAATAATATAGTTTAAATTGCTAAACAGCAGTAACAGTGTGTATGTAAATATAAAAGTGGACATTGAGGTCAACATCCAGCTTAAATGCAATCTTCAGGCCAAGAATATTGTGTTTAAGCATGAAACAGACTATTACTGCTGAGTTTTGACTTCAATGTCCACTGCCTATATATATATATATATATATATATATATACAGTGTAACCCGGATATAAGAGACCCGAATATAAGAGAAACCCGGATATAAGAAAGATTTTCTCTGGTCCCAAATTAGAGCCTGTGTTAATGTATATATAATAGACCAAACCCGGATATAAGAGAAACCCGGATATAAGAGACTTATCCGGTCCCGACAACTCTCTATATCAGGGTTACACTGTATATATATATATATACATACATACATACATACATACATATATATATATATATATATATATATACATACATATTTATATATACATATATATATATATATATATACATACATATATATATATATATATACATATATATATATATGTATACATACATACATATATATATATATACATACATACATACAATCATATATATATATATATGTAGAGACATTAAAAACATAAAGAACTCCAATAAATTATGGATTAAAGCCAACAAATCCAAAAATTCTACAAAATGAAACCCTCTGAATATGACAAACTTGTCACTGACAAAATTACCAGATCTTATAAAAAAGACAAAGACAATAGCACCTTATCATCTATAAATGAAGACATCTGCAAATTTGCTAACAAATTTGGAGTTGCTGACAGAATGGCCAAATTTAATGTGAAAGATGCATACATTCTCTTCAAAGATCATAAACCGAACTTTATCAATAGCTTGCAGTTCCATTTAATTAATCCCTCCAAATCGGAGTTGGGATTAATTTCCAAGAGTATTATCAAGAAAATTACATCATGTGTCCTGGATAAATATCCTGTCAACCTTTAGAAAAACTCAGCTGAGACGATTAAATGGTTCTGAAAATCTCCAACAAAAGAAGAGCCACTTCATCCAATTTGACATCTTGGATTTTACCCTTCTATTTCAGAGGAACTATTAATTAACAGCCTTAATTTCACTAAAGGATATACCAAAATAACGGATAATGATCTGGACATTATTGTAGCGTCAAGAAGATCAATACTTACATACAATGATGCTACTTCGGTGAAGAAGAATAATGAAAGTTTCGATGTACCTATGGGAGCTTTTGATTCTGCACAAATTGCAGATGTAGTGGGCATATACATTCTAGACACCTTGAGTAGAGTAATTAACCATAACCAAGTCGGAATTTATAGAGATGACGGTCTAATCCTTGTCCCTAATAGCAATGGCCCCTTAACTTCCAGCTTGCATAAGATAGTTAGGGCCTTCAAATATCTAAGCCTTAAGATTGAAATATCTTCCAACCTGAAAATAGTCAACTTTTTGGATATTACACTCAGCCTATATAATGATAAAACCCTTCTATAAAGTTGATCAGACACCCCTATTCATCAATCTCCACTCTAACCACCCTAAATCTGTGATAGATCACATCCCCAAAACTGTGAATTTCAAGAATAAATATCTATCTTCTAGCCAAAAAATCTTTGAAGATAATAAATTTATATACAACCAGGCCCTCAAAAATAGTGGTTTTAGACAAGAATTAGACTTTAACGGAGAACTAGTAAATCAGAATAATAATAGAACTAAAAACAAAAGGTGAGAAGCTTTAACCCACCATATTGCAGGCTCTCTAACATTGATATAGGAAGTTTCTTTCTATGATTAATAGATAAACACTTTCATAGTAAATATCCACTACATAAAATTTTCAATAGGAAGACACTGAAAATTAGTTATTCATGCGTTAGAAATATAGAGAAAATTATATCTTCCCATAATTGTAGAATACTTAAGAAACTACCGTAGTAATGAAACACAATCTAGTAACCCTACCTGCAATTGTAGGAATAAAGACCTTTGTCCAATTGGGGGTAAATGTATATATACATAAACCTTACACATCTCCATACAAATACATACACACAGCCATCTAAACAAATAAACAATGTATTCCTCTATCTATCCGTCTAACTATACATACATACGTACATATACACCCATATATGTATACATACATGCCTAAACATGCCCCCACACACATATAAACATATAAACACATCTACAGACACATCTACCTATATATACATACATCCATATACGCATATATATACATATATACACACATATATATACATACATATATATATATTCATATCTACACATACACACACACATACACATGAATGCACATATACATATCTATATATAAAAATCAAAATATAAAAGCTAAAAAAATTTTTTCTCAAAATCAAAAAGTTAATTTAAAAAATTTTAAGGACCATATGCACGTGTGTGTATGTCCGTATGTATATGTGTGTAGATGTATATATGTGTAGAAGTGGATGTATGTGTTATGTATGTATGTGTATGTGTGTATGTGTATATGTGTATGTGTATGTGTATATGTATATATTATATATGTGTATATATGTATGTATATGTATGAGTGTGTGTGTACACGCCTATATGTAGGTATGTACATGGAAATATAAATATATTGTGTATGCGTGTATACATATGTGTTTTTGAACATAGAAATACAGGTCCTTGCTGGATTAGATAATCGTTATTTTTATATGTTTATATTAGATTTGTAACCTGTAGTCGATATTACCTTTGTGAAATTTTCTTGATTACATAGTGGCCCTTTTATAAATGCTCTTCGGTTTTAGTTCCATTTTGTCTCTTCCTCTCCCTCTTGAGGTGAATTATTATTTTTAACTATAAGGTCAGAGGTTTTAAATTTTTTGTAATAAATAATTAATCTAATTTTTTTTGCTATTGTCAACTGGTGTTGTGCACTTTTCTAACAATAATTTAAACAATAACATTAATATTTTTTATAAAAATCAAATCAATGAAAATTATAAACAAGACAAAAGTAGAATTAAGAACATTATAAAAAAATGCACAACTCCAGTTGACAATAGCAAAAAAATAGATTAAAAAATCAAAACATTATATTGAAAATGAAAACATTATATAAATACATACATGCAACAAACTATTTCTTGTTAACAGTTAATATATTTCAACCTTGAAAATGGCTAAATGCATAGCCAAAAGTGTTTGGATAAAAAGAACAATCAGACAGTTTTTATATAATTTATCATCTGAAAAGAAAAACAATTATTAGGTCACATGAGAAATTGTATAAAAAACTAAATCAAAGCACCTTGTTTGTCATATTCACTGAAATATGCATGAAAGAAGGATTGCTGCCTAGATGCATATATATATATATATATATATATATATATATATATATATATATATATATATATAGGAAAATATAGAGAATGTAGCCATAGGAATCAGCACTGCATGATGAAAGTTTTATGCCTCAAGCAATTTATTGGTCTGAAGATTATCTGAGGGATGAAATTGACAGTCACCATACAGTGCTGATTCCTATGTCTATATCTATAAATATTGAACACTCACCCCTCATAAATATAGCAGATTTTAAACAATATATTGATAAAGAGTGAGAGAGAAGGAAAGAAAGATGGGGAGAGGGATGGTGTGGGGTGAATAGTTTGCATAAATAGATAAAAATACATCTGAGAAATTTAAACATGTTAAAATATAAATTAACTATTACAAACTATTTTGTATCTATATATAAATTACTCAGTTTCATTGCTTTTTCTCTTACACACACAGACACACACCCTCTCTCTCTCTATGTGTGTTTGCATACAAAGAATAGGTGAAAAGAACCTTACAATTGAAAATATCACCACATTTGCATGAAACAAAATATATTGTGATCCATAAAATGGTATAATTTTATTACTAATTTCCGTTTTAATTTCAGAGTGATATGTGCCACTAAGAATGACACAACAGAATTTTAAATAAGGAGTTTCTTTTCATCTTCTCTGTATATATGCCCACAAAGTTACACTATATGAGCATGCTCAGCTAGCATCCTGTTACGTAGTGTGGCAATCTTCATCATCCAGATTGGAACAAAATGTGCAAATGTTTGAATTTTAATAGTGTACAGTGCTTCTACCATTATACTGTTCAAATTAAAACAAGTTTTATGAAAATCAACCAATAATTAATAAAGTTAGAAATTTCAAACAGGTTTTTTCTGTATATATGCCTACAAAGTTACACAGTTATGTATTTGTAAAAATAAATTGAACAAAATAAACAGATCCAATAATCTCAGAGTCATCTTTTCAAATAGTCAACCAATATAAATGCCAAGACAAGCTTTAATAAACACAATAAATGATGGTGATAACATAAGTACACATATCGTGTTTGGGAGAATATGATATATACACTCTCTATATAAGACTAATGGTAGGTAATTGAATGACAAAATGGAAAACTCCTATGGAACGTGTTTCATCCTTCAAAAGGACTTCTTCAAACTAAATAATATTTTTATTGATGGAATCATATATATGCAGGGGGAGAAAACAAAATACAAACAAACATCAGTTATAATTATACATTGAGAGAAATACTGAAAATGTAGAGACACTTAACTTTAAATTTTGAAATTGTCCAATATATTTAGAATGCACAACATAGCCAGTGTCATTCAGCTTCATAGCAGTTGTTTTTGTTTTTATTGCTATTGTTTTTAAATATCACACATTGTCATAGCAATAATAGTTTTGTTATGAAAGCTGATATGCTGTATGAACCAGAACATTAATTTACAATGGGATATTCAGAAATTAATGCACTTTCTGAGTATTTTTGCCTTAATAAATTACTTTCCCTTTGAATTAAAACTGCATTATTTAAGCCAAAATTATGGTCAAACTTATTACATGGAATGAGTGTATTGTTTCATAAAACATCACTTTTGTGTTCTTATATTCTTTTATTTTAAAAACGTACAAAGTTTCACCAATGTATTTCTTGTGACTTTTATTACAGTATATAGTCTAAATTCCTGCTTCAGGTTTTAGATTGATATTATTTTATTTTGCATTAATTAAAATGCTTATTGTTTTTGAAGCAGTTGTAACAAATTTAATATTTAATATATTTATTTATTTTGTGAAAATTTAAATTTAAAGCTAAACAACATTATGGCTTTAATGTAAAACATTAATCTGCACTTGTTGTATCTCCCCCCCACACACACACACACACATAGATATGTAAAACTGATTCCATCAATAAAAGCATTATTAGTTTGAAGTAATTCCTTTTTGGGAATGAAACATATCACTGAGGAGATTTTCAATTTTATCATTTGCTTTACCCACTCTATTGGTCTTGTACATCATTGAAAATGACATTGATATGCAGAGAATGTGTAACAGTGTAACACACTCTCTCTCTCTCACTCTGACTTACATGGCATACGTAATAATCATGTATAGACTGACTGAAATGCATTTAGTTCTGCAATTTTAAACCTGAAGAAATGTTCATATAATTTGGTATTGTGGAAATTACATTTTGTGTTATCCAGTAAAAACTAAACTAGAAATAGATATAGACAATGGGCAAAAAGAGATTTGGGTACCATAGCCATAAGGAAATTCTTATGTTTTTGGAAAAATCACTAAGTGATGTGAATATTTATTCATATATGATTACATAGATAAATGCAGTGATACTATATGAGTTACTAACACATCTAATACATATATATATACATAGACATATACATATATATATATATATATATATATATATATATATATATATATATATATATATATATATATATATATATATATTTATGCATGTATGTATGTATATATAAATTATAAACAGGTTGATGTGATTTCTTGTGTGTACGTGTGTGTGAGATAGCAAAAGGTGACAAAAAAGAGAGAAGTGGAAATAAGTGCTGTTGAGTATAATATGTTTTATGATAGTGACATTAATTACTCATTCAATTTGTCACTCATTTGTCAAGAATGCATTATCAACTTGGACTTACAATGAGAACACAACTCTTGTAGTTTTGCATGTAGACCCATGCAAACAGAGATTTGCTACTTATTTAATCAGAAAAGAAATGGCTAAAAAAATGACAACAAATGCAGTAGGTGATGTTTATATTTTAAATATTCAATGGTGGGTGCAAGCAAATGAGGGTTAGATGAACACAAAACATTTTGGAGATGGGAGAAAATTAAAATGAGCCTCTTTAAAGTCAGGAAGAGAAAGTAGAAATTTCTAGGGCACGTAAGGAAAGAAGGACTGGAAAATCTGATACTCACAGGATAAATTGAAGACAAAAGGACAGAGGTAAGCCACATGTAATGTATTTAGTAAGCTCAAGTGAATGAATGATGAAACTAGGTTTGGGACAAGAAGACAAAATTTATTAAGTGTCACAAAGGTCAGGAAATTTTGGAAAGACATGATCGCCCACGTCCTGAAGGGACACGGCACATAGAAGAAGAAAGAATGGGAGAAAAAAAGAACATTCTAGAGGGAATATATTTACCAAGAGAATGCATTATTTATAATTACATGTGAATGGATTTTGTTGTTCTTATATGTGCCTTTCAATGTTTCAAATAAAATATTAAAAGATAGCTTAGAGCAAAGATATTTGTTATCATAGAAAAATCATGAAAAATATGAGCTTTTTTTTAAAAATCTCTTTGTGCAATATCAAATGACCTAAATGCTGTTTAAACAATTTTTTTTTCATTCAGAACTGCATACAAATAAAATGAGCAATAAGTACTCAACAAAGAAACAGGTTCCAAAATCCCCCATTAAAAGCAATTTATTATTGTTTTCTTGCTCAAAGTTCAACTCGCTGAGCGTAATTTTTCATAAAAATAAACTGATAAATTGTGTTTAGCATTGACAATAATATAAATTTTGTTGAACAAAAACTTATTAATCATACGTTTGCATCTATGAATTATTATATATATATTATTAGATATTATTATATTAATTTAGATGAAAAAGTATGCATACCCACACACATGCACATATGTCTCTATGAAGATGAATTCTGTATATGTCCTGTGTTAGTTAAGCTTTAAGAAGAAATTTGATATCATCATAAATATGTCATTTCAAATATTGTCATTTTTTTGTGACTTTAAAGTAAATATTTTGTTTGGAATTAGAATGATCTAATTTTGCAGTAGTCTTAATTCTTAGAGTAATACATAGTTTTGAATTGTATTTTGTATGTACAAGAAAATTATTTTGTGATAATCATGCTTTGTTTCTCAACTGTCAAAGGGAAACATCAAGTATGAATTTTGGCAGTTTGTTGCTAAAACTAAGAATATATATATATATATATATATATATATATATATATATATATATATATATATATATATATATATATATATATTTCATTACTTAAATATTGTATATCATACATTTCTAAAAACAAAAATGTCTGTTTCCTCTTATTGCCACTTCATTAGACATTCACACACACACATAGACATGATGAAAGTAAACAGACAATTTCAAAATTTGTTTGAACAATTTAAATAGTTAAAAATATTTTATTATTCTAATTAAAATGCTCTTTTGTGAAGTGTCCCTTTAGAACATGGGCAATTTCCACTTCCTATTCCTTCAGATAAATACTATTAAAAATGACAGACATTTTGTGTTGATTAATTTTAATGAGCGACTTTTCCAAGTTATGTATAATCCTTTTCAGACAAGGAGGACATTCCATTTGAAGTTCATTTTAGAAGAAAAGTACAGGAAATATGATCCAAATTTTTGACTTTCATCAAGATAGGTAGAGACAATTGTTGACTTTCATGGAATTAGTGAGTGTTGCAATATAATGAGTGTTGTGAAGTAACCATTAGTCCATTATTCATAAATTGAGAAGATGAGGACTGCTCTGAAAAGAAGACATCATACCAAAACTTGGAAGGTCTGTCTCAGTTGATCATTTTTTTTCTCTGCTGAATGTTGATTAGTTTAACAAATGGCATTCTTCTGAATGTTCTGTTGCAATAATCTATCTCATAAAAATACTGGAGTGATATTGTATCACTGATTTCAATAAAGCGTTCACGTTTCTATCCTATTAACATATTCTACTACATTTGATGACTTGCAATATTAGTTATTTTTAATTTCCTGTTTAAGAACACTTATAAACTTGTCTGATGGCCCAAATCACCTTGAAAGATAAACAAGAGTTTTCATTTCTCTTATTAAGGTATAATAGGATTACTCTATTCACAGTTGAAAGTAAATTTCCTAATTTTGATGCTATTTCATATTGGCTATTTCCAGCTTTACATATACCCACAATACCAGATTTTGAAATTGGAAATCCTTATGCTCCTTCAGATATTGTGTACTAACTTCTATTATATATATATATATATATATATATATATATATATATATATATATATATATATAAGTAAAACATGTTACATTGATAAATGTTTCTTATTTGATCTTTATCATATACTAGCAGCATGGCCCGGCGTTGCCCGTGCTTGATTCAAAAATCGTACGTTTAGGTAGTTTCCTCTTACTTTTCAACGAATATGTGTAAACTGATTTGCAGTACAAACAGTAGTTACGCTCACCAAGCGTTTCATGTGACAAAACATACTGCCTCCATTGAGATTGACTGGAAAGCCTCAAAGAGGCGTCTACCTCGGTTTCCTCCTCCCGCTTTCTCTTTGCCGCAGAGGCTCTCTTAAAACACCTGCTAAGGTTGCCTCGCCATGGTATTTTGGCACACTTAGCAAAGCTGCCAGGTCGGTCATCGCCACGGCACTCAGAAGAGTGCAAAGCAGAGGTTGAAGTAGACGCCAGTCGATTCTCCCCCAAGGAGGCGAACTCAGTGGAATCCTGCTCCCGTTTCCCCTTAGCCAGTGAGGCTTTTTTAGAACGCCTGCTAAGGTTGCCTCGCCTGGGTGTTTTTGCAGCCTTTGCAGAGCTGATGGGTTGGTCATCGCCACGGCATGCAGAAGAGTGCAAAGCAGAGGTTGAAGTAGACGCTATATGATCATCTGTAACCGGAGTTATTATGTGCTCCTCCACAGTTGCCTGTTCTGCATGTGTAACGTTAACGGTGTTAGGGGTCTTCAGTTGCTGACGTGCGGATGTTCGTCGTGTAGGAGCCATTTGAAGGGTTGTAGAAATGCTGTGTAAGAATGCAAATAGAAGTTGATGCCGAAGCTGAAGCGGTGCAACCTCATTGTATACAAAAACTAAAAATGCAGTGGAGCGGTATGGAAAAAGCTTCTCCTAGCTATGGGCCGTGCTTTCTGGCAGCACGAAAACATCGCTGTAAGAAGAGGTTACGCAACCAAAACGTTGAAGCGTTGAAGGTTAAAAAGTAGTGAAACACTGAGGTGTACTGGGCCGCGTAGTAAAGGCCGAAGAGAAGTAACTTGCGACAGCAGTTAACTGTCTAATACCAAAACTGAACCACGAAAAAGTAGAAATAGGTATGGAACGCTAAGATGAACTGGGCTGTGCAGTAGACGCAGCACGCGGAGATAAAATGGGTAATGCAAACGTTTAAGCAAATGTGTAACTTGCGGTAGCAGGAAGCTGTCAATTAATCCAAGGACAGATGTGTTAATGGTGATCAAATCAAGACGTGAGTGCGAATGCAGCCGTGCTGAAGGTATTTAAAGTGAGCGTGACTTGTCATTGATTGGTGTAGCCTGGACAATGGCCATGATTTAGACCAATGAATGAGCTCACGCAAAATGGAAGATGCTAGCACGCATTCATGCACGCGCGCATGATTTGGCAAGTGCAAGGCTTGGCCATAAACGGGGTCAAGCTGCCTGCTGCATATGCAGCTTGGCTCTATCGCATGTGATGCCGGTGAGAGAATGCAAGGAGCTGCAATGAAGCATTTGCTTGTTTGGTTTGTGCGACAACGAAAAGCCGTTTAACTGTTTGCCAGCATTAACCATTGAAATGGATTGGGAGGAAACTCCTCATCAGATCTGGGATGCGACCTGGGATAGGGTAAAAGGTTTTAAAAATTGGAAAATGGACTGCTGAGGGCGGAACCATTTTCACTCACCATGTATGCGGGTTTTTTTCAGTAAAGATGCAAATAAAGGAAGTGCTTATTTTGGTAAGATGCGACGATTAACGCAAAAGTGTTGACAAAGTTGAATATGTTATTTGTGGCTCAAAGTCAGACCTGGTAGCAGGGATAAAAAAACGAATTTCAATGGCCCTGCACCCATTCCAGAATTTGAGGTCAAATATTTTCTCTTCCACTCCACTGCACACACTGACCTGTTTCTTCCCGTGCATAGCATGACCTTAAATTAATCTGCATTTAAGAAATACCCAACCGGAAAAACATTTTTAAGGGTTGACCGATTGTCAATTTGCACTCTGTTTGGGGGGCGCTCACTTGGTGACTCCCAATGGCCTCCTCATAAATCCGGTTGGTTTTTGGTAAAAACCGACATGCGGTTCAGGCGCAATCTGGGCGTATCGGTTTTGGGGTTTTATCGATTTTCCACGCTGTTTAGGGGTCTGTGGTCATGAAACTTCTGGACAACACTTCTAATGGTAGACTCTAAGAGGGTGTCAAATTTGGTTGAAATGTGATCATTCCTTCTGTAAGCAGATTTTTTCAAAACCTGAGTCCGAACTCAAAAATTGGGCTCCGTCATGTCCTTACGGCAGCCATTTGCAAACTTGTGGTGAAAACCGCATCGAAATTGGGTGAGAAATGCGGCCTGGGTGAGGTAACAACGCCCATGACAGACACACAGACAGACAACATGAGAAATATAAATAGTAGATATGCACAAGTTTCATTAAAAACAACTAACAAAGTACTATGATTAAGCTTCTTATTCAATTTTATGTTCATACAAAATCTGTATAAAATGTGTAAAAACTGTCTAAATGTTCTATATATCTGAGCGCTTGGTTATTCTATTAAAAATTACCAAGGATATTTTTATTTTTATTTTTTTAAACTGAATATGTAGATTTTTATATATGTGTACCTATAGTGATGGGAATGTTTTTTATTTTCCAAACACATTCCAATCATTGTGGCCATGTTCATAGTTGATATTATTGTTAGGTTTTACTTTTTTTATTATTACTGCTTCCATTATTTTTAGCCTTTTTTTATATGCAGATGAAGCTATTATATTTGTATTTTCTAGAAGTATGTCACAGATGAAGTTTGGTAGGTTTCCCTCTGTGTTTAAATGGGTCCTCATTGAGCTGTGCTTTTTGAAATAGTGTAAATTTGCATCTACTGCATATATTCAGATCCCTTGAAGCCTCTTTGTGCTAACTTTATTTTGGTACTGATATTAGTAACATTTTTAGGATATGCATTCTTTGTTTTATATGAGCAATGTATCATGTGAATTTCAGATTATGATATATATCCTTCTTAAGAATTAACTTTGTTACAAGGGTCTCAGAGTTTATCATGCAAAAAAATGTGACTGGAATATAAATTCTTATTTATAAATCAATCCAAAAAATAAAGAGCATAGAAACATAGATCTGATTAACACAATACGCCATATACCTGAATAAATTATTATTTTATATGTTAATATGAACTCCTAGATATTCTTTAACTTTTGTGAATCTTTCATTCATTCATTTTGTTAATTTTTCTAATCTTCTGATTTTAACATTACTTCCTAGACATTTTCTTTGCTTATATTATGCTTTGTCCAGGTGCTTATAATTCTCTGCATTGATCTTGATGCCATCATTAACTTTGAACAATTCTGGTATTTGAATGCATCATAATTTTACTGTAAGTGAAGTTTATTTCTAACTATTTAATCAAAAAGAAAATAATGTCCCGAGGATGATGTAAATTAATGTTTGATTGATTCCTTATTTCCTTTTAAAAAGTGAGGAGTACAAAAGAAACCTTAAGAGTGTTTCTGGTAAACTGCTTTTTATTCAATGGAAATTTTGACTTTTTTTCTATTTCAGATACCTTTTTTATGTTTTTTGTTCCCTTGTCTACAATCACAAATTATATCAAGTCCAGGTCAGTTAACTTGGTCATGAAAACTGAAATTTTCTAAACCAATTATGAAATATTTCTAATTGATTTATCAGACCAAACCACATATCTAGAAATTAAAAAAAATGATTTGATTTTCCTATTAAAAAGTTATCTTAAAAAATTGAATCAATTATCTCAAAAAGTATCATAACAAAATAAAATGTATCAAAAAGTGTTAAATATTTTTCTTTATTTATCCAGTGATCAAATAGTTTTATGCAGATTTGTTTTTGACTTGAGAATTGTTAAGCAGTATTTAATTGCCCAATCTGAAGGATAAAAATCAATTTTTCATTTGGATCTTTACACGACTGTTTAAGCCGTTGTATTGAGAACCTTTGAGATTTTCTTGATTCAGATATTAAACTAGATACTCTACTCTCAAGATTTATTTTTAAAAAGATTCCATTCTTTCTTTTCAAAGATTTTAATCACTTATTTGGTGACATAATTATGGTATCAGTTAAGATTGTAGGTTTTAATATATGTATACTTTATTAGATGTACTTCTTTTCATAAAAATGTGTTGCTAGATTTGTGCTTAGCAAGAAAAATGTTGGAGAATATTTATTTATTTATCAAATTTTATATATTTCTTTCTATTCAGTTTATTTTTTGTTTCAATTCCTTCTAATTATTCTTTCTCTTTTTATCAACAAACTTTTCTTTTTCTATATACCTTATGATCTTACCATATTTTTTCCGGATCCTCCTTCTATATCATTTTCTCTTTTTCTATTTCTAATTACTTCTGTTTCTTTTCTTTCTTTATTTCTACATTTCTCTTTTTGTTACTTTCAGTTTATCATATTTTTTTTATTAATTTCACATTCATATTAATTTACAATTTTTTTCTTTTTATCCAACATTTACATTCATATCTCTGCTTTTAACACCTTGTTTCATTCTTTTCTGTCTGTGGGTTAAAATAAAGCCAAACTTGAAGTTTTTATCCCCAGCCCTCAGCAATCTCTCATAAAGCTGCTAACAAAACCTGAAAAAAAAAACACATACTAAACATAACATTCCTTATGCATAAAAGATTTTCAAGACACTTTGAGCTTCTCTTCATATTATCAAAATCCCCCTGCCACACACTCTCATACACCTTTTGTCTTTGTCTTTTTCACTTTAAGTCCTTCATAATACTATTTTCATATCCATGTCACATTTTTAGAGACTGGGACTTTTTGTTATCTGAATTAGTGCAGGGAAAAGGAATAATTAAGCTAAACATTTTTCTAACTTTAGTTTCATGGGATCATTTTTGTTGTTGCTGCTCCTCTTCAATTTCTTTGATTGTTTTCTTTCTTTTCTCACAAGTATGGCACTGGTTTATTTGATTAGATCTTTTGTGTGAATCTTTTCTGTACATAGCAGCAGTCTCATTGTGAATCTTTGTGATTTCAGCCTTTATTATTCCTCAATTCCTTTGTTATCATTTTCATTCACTGCATTTGCTGCTTTCAATTTTCTTTTCAACTCTCACATTCATTATCATTTACAAGGAAATATAGGCAAGCATCATCTACAGAACACATACATGAATGCATACAGAGAAACTATGTATGTGTATGTGTGCAAGAATTTAAGCACTATGCCACGTCAGATTTTATTAGGCAATTCAATGTTTTCAAAAAAATAGATGTTGGAAAATTTTTTCAGAATTTATATGATAAATGTATTGTAGGAATTTCAGTTTATAATATCTGTTGTTATTTTAAATATTCACAATTATTGATTTGGATAAAAGTTCACTATGCAACTCAAATGTTGGTCATCATAAATATCTATAATAGTACAGTTATTGATATTTACTTTTTTATTTCAGTTATATAAAGATTGTTACATATAAGAAAGATAGAATGTCAAAAGAAAAACAAGATATTGTTAATTATTGAGCGAGAGGTTCACACATTTAGAAATTGCAAAAGGTCAACTGGAGAACAATCAGAACAGAAATTGAAAGCAATAGTAAGATAAGAACAAGAAAAAATAATGGATTTAACAATGTCACAAAAAGATATTTGAGAAAAATTAAAAGGGTAATAAGCAAGAAAACCTTAAGGAATATTTGAACACGTAAATAATGTTCATTCTTTTAGTTTTGATTTTGCATGTTTTGTTATTTTTCAGGATAAGGTTAGCTGTTTAGAGTTTTTTTTAAAAAAAGTATTAAAACTATTAGTAAAAACCTCAATATTTTAAACTATCTACTGTAAACATTTAAAAAAATTTGTGCAGGTTTGGTTTTAATTTTTTAATATAGATAGCTTGAAGAATTTTTACTTTATGTTTATAGTTTTTATGAAAATGTATAGACAGCCTCATAACTTAGTTACCTACCCTGAAGCATTACTCAAGCTAATTGCACAGCACTAAACTCAGCCTTTTTCACTTCACAAGTAAAATATTTTAACTTTTAGATGAACACAGCAATTTTGGCTTTGAAAATGATGAACACTTCAATATTTGTCTTGAAATAAACAACAACTTGATGATATTGTTCAATGCTGAAAGCACTTGGAATAAATAATATATATCAACACAGTAATTTTCTTGCTTCCTTCAATAATGACACCAAAAAGCTTGTCTGTGAATATGAAAGGATTCAATTGAAAATATGTAGACAAAATTTGTCTAAATTATTCAATGAAACTTCTCTCTCACTATATATATATATCATAATTAATTCATTGAGTCTAGAAGAATCCATAACAGAATGCAGAAAGCACTAGACAGCCATTTTGGGACTCATCAGCAGTGTGCATCCATTACCAAGAATCGAACCCGAACCATTACAATATGATGCAAGTGTCATAGCCACTGGACCAATGGGTCTCAGTGATGGAGAGGTAACAAACCAATTCCAATTGGAATATCTGTCACCCATTTATTTGTATGAAAATGTTGATCTGAAGAATTAGAATCAAATTTTGATTCTGAGGAAATAAATTTTAATCACCATGAACCTTTAAAGTTGTCTGTTTCTTAACATAATTAATTTATATATATATATATATATATATATATATATATATATATATATATATATATAATAAATTCCTCTTGTAATTCTTTTTTATACATATATATATGTATGTGTATGTATGTATATATATTTATATATTTTAGATATATGTATGTGTATATTTACAACTAATATTATCTATCTATATATATACACACACACACACACACACACACTATACACAGAAGATATTTCACTGTATCTATGAAAGAAAGAGAAAGTATAAAATTGAGATGGAACTTTTCCTCAAGGAAATTGTTTGCTATTATATTAAAATATATATAATTAACATTAACAATAGGTATGTGCTTATATTAAAATTTTTCAAGAAAAGAAGAAATTCCCGGTTGCTTTTATAATTCAATTACTGTGATTTGTTCCATTAAGCATAGACAAAACAATCACCATTAGCATAAACACACACATACACATAAACTCAAACTTTCAGTGTATGTGTACACATGAATTTGACTCTTGTACTGGTTTTAGCTTATAGCCTGTCTGTATGAATGGTAATCCAAATACATTCTATTATTTTGTTATGTATCAGCATTTTTCAGCTCATGACAATTCATGATCATTTATTTAGATTGCTCTATGGAGAAACATTTTTCTGGATTTTTAATCTGGATACTGTTCTGGTAATATTATATTTAGAGATTTAAAAATATTTAAAACATACATTGGCAAGAATGGTATGAAATTTGGTACATGATATAATGTAAATGACACTGATATGATCATTTGTCAAGATCGAAACTTCTAGAATACTCAAATATTGTTTATAATCTATATGTGTATAGTAACACAATGAGGAACGGAATCAGAAAAAAGATTTAACTTGGTATAATTTCTGCAATGAAGCTTTCCAGATTTAAAAATAAACTACATTAAATAACAATGTATAAGCCAGTCATGTACATGAACTGACAAATTGTTAATCTAAAATCACTTGCTGAAGTATCTACTGACAATGGCTGGAAATTCTCTCTTTTTTCTCTAACTATATATATATATATATATATATATATATATATATATATATATATATATATATATATATATATATGCGTGTGTGTGTGCGTGCGTGTGTGTGTGTGTGTGTGTGTGTGTGTGTGCCTGTCATAATTTTTCACATATATATAAAGCTAAAGAGATATTGAAATAAATGCATTAACAGGAACAGATTTCTTAAAAATTAACTTTCAGCAGTTCATAAGTTGAATTGGCAGTATCCAAAAGCATGCATTATGATGAAAATTCAATTATACTTTAAACAAAATATCATTATATTTAATTTTGTTGATTGCAATCATCAGATAACAAACATCAAGAATTGACCTCACTATCCCTTTTATCGTAATCTTTAACTTGAAACAATGTTAAGAAGTTTTCTTCATATGAATCTTCCTAACCCCCACATTTCGTTTTTTAATCATTTCCCACAAAGCAAAGCAATAAAGCCACTAAGATCCAATGGATTATTCAGTGTAAGAGAATATGAGAAAAATAAAATATTATTAAAAAGAGAGAACAATAAAAGAGCAGGAATTAAGAATACAGAAGATATCACCTGACATTGTATTTAAATTTTTGAAGATAAAAGTTGGCTAGAAAGCAAGAAGCCATAAAAGAGTTCCACAGGCAAGAAGTGCGAGAAAAACTGGTAGCAAAGAACTTAATGGTTACATCTAGACATTTCAACTGTAAAATGAGGTGACCTTGCTGCCAATCTAGTAGTATGCTTAAATTCATAAAGTTTAGGTACCAAAGAGGAATGCTCATCAAAACAATTACCATGAAAATATTTATAGAAAAGGCACAAGGAAGCTATGTTACTGGAGTGGAAAAATGACCAAAATGTCAGTTCAGGATTAATAATATTGCATATTCTTCTTTGTATTTTACCAAGAATCTCTAAATACATAGCAGAAGCACCTGGCCAGATGTGGCAGCAATATTCAGTACATGGTCAAATGGTAGACTTATAAATGTGTAAGACAGATTCTGGTGAGAAAAATTGTATAGCATGATACAGTAAACCACCGTTTTGAGCAGCAGAGCTAGCAACTGATTCAATAAATCTTTCCTCTTCATGTCAGTGGGTAAAGTGTCACTCCCCTGGAGATTAGCATCAGCAATGCTGATGGAAGGCAAAAAGGTTCTCTCAGACAATTAAAAGAGCGGCCATTTTTGAGATCAACTGCCAATTTGACCGTATCAAATTGACTATTACTATTACTATTAAGATAAGAGTCAATAGTTGTCACCAGCAACATTAGGAAGGTTGTTCAAGAAAATTAGGAACAATGTAAGTCTAAGGATATAGCACAAGGGGATACCTGCATTAATGCAAAAAGATCTAGAAGAGTGAGATAGCTTTAATTTTGCAATTTTATAAGAAAGATTGAATCAGATCAAAACTTTGTCCAGAAATACTGTAACCTTTCAACCTGTGAAGACTACCAGCATTTTTAAAGCACAGAAGGATGAAAGTAATTAACATTTGTTAATATTTCAAGGGTCATCATTTTTTCTCAAATATTATTTACTTACATGTCTTAAATATTTTTAGTGCATAAAAATTCTTCATATTTGTTTCATGAGAAACTTTAGCTGGCAGAATTAAAGAAACAATTCATAAAGGCCTTGCACTGCCCAGATAACAGTAGCAGTCCTCTTTGTCAAACTCTTGAGATTTAAAGAAATGTAGGGAATTACAAGATAGTCAAACTTAGATATGCCACTCTGGATTTTCCACTTGGATTTACTTCCATAGCCTTTTCCATTTTTGGATATGGTTGCAAGGATTCAGAATTTTTAATTCAGATTTTATCTTCTCTTAAACTGGTTGCCATACTAGAGAACTCAATCTATACTGCTATTTAACCCATAACTGGAGGAAGATCAATTCATACTTTCTCCAAGGGTATTAGTGAAAAGTGAATAAAACAAATTCAGTCAGAATCTGAAATTATCTACACAAATGTGAATTGCAGGAAATGTGATAAAATGTTTTTCCTTCTATATGCAGTGTCCCTTCAGGATATGGTTAATCATAGCTTTCCACAAATTCCTATCCTTTGTAACTCTGAGCAATGTTTGTCTTTTTAATATCACTCCTACTCCCTATTTTGCCATCCATTTACACAAGTTTGTTAGGTAGGTTACTCACCATTTTTCCCTGACCCTCTTAACTTTAATATGTCCTGCGTCAAATTTTCTAGACCTTCTTTCTTCATTATGTATACTAGAAATTTTAACTGTATATTTCTGATTCTAAGTATAAGTTTCCATTTTCCTTAAAACTTCCTCATTATCCACATACTCCAACCATGATATTCTCAACATTCTTCTGTAGAACCACATGTTTTGTACCCAATAATTTATATTTATGAGAATGTATCTGTTATGTGATGAAACATTTTTATTTTAAATGACACTGAGTTTCCTAAATTCTATTGTATAAATCCTAGATTAAACAAATTTAGTGTTAAGTTCAAAATATTGATATAAAATAAAAATAAGTCCTGTAAAAATGGCTATAGAACTAATACTAATTTTGCATCATTAATGAAAATTTTACTCCTTGAAATATTGTGAATCTCAGATATAGACTATAATTTAAGTATGGTAAGACATTTTAGAGACAGAATTTTTCATAAATTTAACACAAAAAATTTGGAACAAGAGTGAAGTTATCATCAACTGAGAAAGATAGATTGATTAGAGTTTCTCACTTGATATTCAGATTTGGTAGTTGATCAGAAACCGAAATCATGGCCAGCAACTTTTGTGGGCAAGAACAATATTGAGTTAGAAAATTAACGTCAGAAAACAGAATGACGAGCCAGACATCCAATTGGTGTAATAATGAAATTAAATTACTGATGAGCTGATAGATAAAGTGGTTCAATCTAATTTAATAGATATTTACAATGTATAATTGCTATAATCAATGTTAAAGAGATTCTTCTTCAGGAAAATCTTTCTGACTTGGTTGTAATGTTAAAAGAACTTTTCTCTGTAAATGGTTAGATCTTTGCTGCCCAGTGATGTGTGAATGAAGAAGAAACATTTACAAAGTTTTTATATTTATTAAATTTGTTTTAAAATTACTAAAAATATTTAACTGCATGCAGAGAAAATACTACAATTGCATATCTGATATCTTTTAATTTTGTAAGCAGGCAATTTTTGGCTCAAGTTAATCTCAACATGTTTCATCAAAATTTGCATCATTTACATATAGAGTTAATAATATACAGAGTAAAGCATGTATTTGTAAGAAATTAAAATAATTTGAAATTAAATTCATTTCTTTTTTTCAATGTTTCCTGGAATCTGTGATAAGTTTCTTTTTGTGACTGTAGCCTGACCTATTTTATTCTAAATTTAAATCACACAAAAATGATGATTACTTTTTACTACTGCATACAATTAGAAAACTGAATTTTAATGTGCCATAGCAAATAACCACAAAATTTTGTATAAAGACTTAATCAGAGCCTTTTGAATTTTCAGGTATTATTTTTAAGATGTTATTTGTTACTGTAAATCTTATAATGTTTGGTAATGATGTTTAAAGTTAAAATTGTCTTTCAGTGTTCTGAAAATTAATACTTCTCACAAAGATCTTTTTTCAAAGGAATTCTTATTTTTTCATTTATTATTAGAATTTTAAAGGATGTAGAATAATACTTTACTTTAAATACTTTAGACCAGTTTCTCAGTTTTTTTGTTTTTTTTAATCATTTCCCCCCCCAAGCAAAGCAATAAAGCCACTAAGACACAAGTGTTACACAATGGATTGAAGGAAACTGAGAAAACATTACAGAGGAGAAAGGACAATAACAAGAATGAGATTCAAGAAGACAGAAGATGATGATTGACGATGTGAGCAAAACAACAAAGAAAATTGGACAGAGTGAAGTAATATATGTTAGTGGTACGCCTTGTCTGTGAAATTCAGAGTAAAATAGAATAGCAAAGAAAAATGTTACTTTCACCTTTGTTTTGATATTTGATTTTTGTAATTATTAGACAAAAAATCAGTGACTTTGTCATGATTACTTAGATACAAGCAAATATATTTGAGTGAAACAGAAAGTGATTCCATTTACATCCTCTCTTTTCAACTTATGTCAGGCCAATTATTTGTTTTTCTTTTCATTTATTTATATAGCCCAAAACTGATAATCTATCAATAGATTTCAGCTTTGTCTCTCTTTCACTAGGTGCTACTTAAAATATGGTGATGATTCATAAAATATTTGTATGTAATTTATATAGGTATACATAAATTGTTTGTTGAAAAAATTTTGCATGTTCTAATTGTAATGAATAAAACTCTGGGCATTAACAATCTTGTTATGAATGTGAAGCTTCTAAAATTGTTGTATTTTGTTGAGAATTAACCAAGTAGATGAAAAGTATTTGTTTTCTCCCTTGGTGATTTATTTGATGGTTTTTAAACAAATTTTGTTTATTTTCATCATGTAAACTCTTTGATTGGTTTCTGCTCAGAAACAAAAGTTTAGCAAATACTTTTGGGGAGAAGTCACAATCATTTTTTAATATTATGTCTCTTCTTTATGACTCCCTGATAATTTGTAGGATTTCTTTGGAAAGTTATAGTATTCTCGTTGCTTTCTCCATTATTTTAAATTCAGAGTTATCCTCTTAAATTGGTATTATTATCAAAGTAAAGAGCCCGGTTTACCTATAGCTAGAGGAAGAAGAGATAGATTCATGTCTTTTGAAAGGGCTTTAGCATAAAGTGAATGTAACAGCCTTGGCCAGAATTTGAACTCAGCCTTTTGATTTTATTTCCCATGCTGATACATATTACAGCACCAACTATATTAATAAAATTAAAATTCTGTGTGAATTACCTAACTTTACACTTGTAAATATTAGGTGTGTGCAAGTTTCCAGAATCTTCTTTTTTTGAAAATTAAAGAATGGATACATAGTTAAGTGCTTTATATTCAGTATTTATTTATCCTATGTTAAAATCAAATGGTTGAAGTTATCTGTAAAACACTTCATTTTATTCCATTTCAAGACAGCAGTAGAAGTAAAGAAGATACTTGATGCTTATGGAGTTGTTTTGGTTAGAAGCTTTATATGTTGTGAATAGCTTGCAAAATTCAAGAAAGGTGAATTTTACTTAGAGAAAAAGCCAAGCAACAATGAGAGATCGCAAGAATTTAGAAGTGATGATTTTCAAGTTCTTTTGAATGATGATCACATTCAATCAACATTGTATTTGTTGGGATATGAAAAGCAGACTGTATTATGAAGTGCTGAAGCCTGAGGAAACTGTTATTACAGAGTTATTTTTATATTGATCACCTTGAAAACTTGATCACTGTAATTGAAGGGAAAAAGGTCATCTACAGGATGATGACACTACAAAGTTGTACATTTTCAAATTGTTTTATCAGTCCAAAAAGGAATTAGAATAGAAAACTTTTCCTCATGCAGCATATTCACCAGAATTGAAATCACTGCCATTTGTTTCAATTAATGCAGTTTATCTGGTCAAAAATTTAAAGATGCTAGAAATTTAATTGAAAACCTTATTAGATTTAAGCCAAAGCCATTTTATCATGACAGAATATTAAAGTGTTTTGAATGTTGGTGCAAGGCCTTTGAACATCAAAGACAATATTTGATAGATGCACTAGTTATTAATTATTAACTAATTTTAATAAAAATGCTGGAAACTTTTGCCCACACCTAATTGATATAGTTAAGATGTCCAATTTCTCTAGAAAATTAAAAGTTCTTGCATTGTGGATAATTATTTTCTCTTCTCAATTCTAACTTACGAGGATTCATTTTGCCATCATTTATTTTTTCAGTTTTTTCCATTTATAATTTCCAGGTTTTTTGTTGTTTTCATTTATTGTCCTTTTTGTTATTGTTTCTTTCATTGTGTCTTCTCCTTTGGTACATTATAGTACTTTTTATATTTTCTTTTTAGCTTTTTTAACCCAACTTTTCCATTTATTTACTCCTTCTGATTGTTATTCTTCCTGGTTTCAGTTTTTCTTTCTATTTGTTATTTTTCTTTTCTTGCTTCAAGGCAGCAGCAGAAAAATGATTAACTTCAAATATTCTGAGAATAGTTTTGTTAAATTTTCATGAAATTTACCTGAAAGGTATATCATAAAAAATACATAGGATAATTTTTTCCAGTTTCTAATGCAACATCGTGACATTTAGAAAGTATCTTAAATGTTTCCTTGTATTTTTTCAATGCCTTCCATTCTTTTATGCATAATTATCTATGAATGGAAATTGCCTGAATCCTGTAGTAACACTGACTGTTAGAAAAAGAAACCAATTGTGTCAATTGTTCTATTAAGAACATTTTCATAGGTTTATCACCACCAAATATTTACATTTCACACATTTTGTTTGCAAAGATACAGATATTGCCATGAATAAACAAGAAAATAATTCTCCAAAAAATTTGAAAATCAAAAATGTTCAAAATATTAATAAAAATCTGTTTAATAAATTTCTTTTCTGTGTGAAGGAAGATTGAAATCCCATCTGGTAGACATACTCAGCACATTTGTGCAAAGCAGATAAGATTTTAACAATGGCTGCATTATATAATGAATGGAACTAATGGTGGTCTGATTATGATTTACGACTGCTCTCACCAATGTGGCCTTCAAATGATAAATCATTGCAGTGTTTTTGTGACTATCAAGAAGAAAGATAACAGCAGAAATCATTACTAAAACATTAACAAAGTGTCAAAATAAGATTTTGTACTTATCCAATATTTAATAATTCAATATTATTCATAGTTCATTCTGTGCAGCCATCTCCGACCTCATGCACCAAATCTGAACAGCACAGAAAGTAGTTGTCATGGAATAATTCTTCAATTCAAGTAAGTGGCATTGATGTGTAAAACAGCGGAGTAAGGAAGAACTGCTACACAAAGATGTACCATATTGATCTTGGAACACTGTTTAATAATTCATAACTTGAAAACCATTAGGAGACAATGATAAGCAGAATTCATACAAACATTAATGGTTTTATATACATTCACTAGGAAAAAATACTAATTATTTTGTAAAAAAAGATAAAAAGAATTGCTAAAAAATCAAACACAATCAATAAAATATATATAAAAATAACATAAGAATATCACTAATGCAAAGAAATCAGTTTGTTCCTTGAATTCTAAACATTGATGGAATGTAAAATTGAATAACTTTGTTAATGCATTTAAGATTTTTCTCTATTATTGTCACCAAACAAATAATTAACTGTGAGCTTTTGTGTTAATCTTATAAAATTTATTTTTTAAAGAAATGCATAACAAAAAAAAGCAATACAAAACTGAAAAATGGCAAATCATATTTTCTCCAGTTTAAAATGATTCACTTTAGAGAATAATGAATTTTACAATGCAAGGAACAGTTTTAAGCAAATTATCAATCAATTTTCTTATTCAACCTTTGTAAGTTAAAGTTATAATCAATCAAAACAAAAAAGAAATCCATTATCAAAAAGTGCTTTCAAACAACAAAAATAACAGCAAAATAGAATCAATATCACATATCCATCTATGCAGATATTTTTTATGAAAAAATTGTATGTTTAATATCTAGAGAAAAATATATTCCAATAATTTCAAAAAATAAAATGTTTATCTGAAAAGCTATCAAGTATTTTACTAATGTGATTCATATACTGAATAAACATTTCATGTTAACTATGTGGTTTTCCTAAAGTAGATTTAAAACACTGAACCTTTAACTTCTGAACAAACTTTGAATAACATACAAGATTCAGTGAGCATGTACATTGTATTGACAAGTAGATATTTTTCATTGAATTATATATGATATACTCAAGTGTAAAGATGGTACATAGTTTAAATATTAATATGAATTTACATTCAATATATCATCACCTGTGAACAGATTGTTAGTAAAGAGACAGTATATCATAGGGATAATATATTTTTAATCTAACTTTTTAAGGAATAATTAACAAAAATGCTTCTTTAAGTACCTAAAACATTCTTGTTTATGATCTCTATTTATAAAATGATATGTCAGTATAACAACAATGGCAGCATATGATGTTGTTTTGTGAGAAGGGCAGTAAGAAGCTTCTTTACTGTTAACCTTTATACTTTTGCAGTATCAGGCAAAATGCTGCCCTTAATATTGAAATGCTTTTTGGAATACCTCATTTCATGCATTGACACTAAATACAGTATAAGAAATTTGTTCCTACTACAAGTCACAAAAATTGACTCCTTCTCTAAATACATAACTTTAATCACACTTTTTGTTTAACTGCTGAACTATACGCACTTATCAAAAAAAACAAAAACATGAAAGATTTGATTAACTGAAATTAAAATGATATAGTTCAGTACATGTAGAAATTCAAATTACAAGTTTTGTCTTAACATTGAGACATTGATTGTTAAAATATGTTTTATGTGTGTGTGGAGAAAAAAATTAAGAAAAATATCACTCCATTTGACAAAAAGCAATTCTTCAAATCTTCATGGACACTAGGGCAAAAACTGTATACATTTCATAAAAGATGAAGTTCTGTGCCACAGAATACTAGCAAACTAAAGTTTTGAAAATAGCAAGTCCAAATACTTACAGAAGGACTCTTATAGGTGTCAGATTTCTGATACAAATTCTCTTGAAAATGTCTGAGCCATTTTAGAATCATGAAAGAAGGAAAATATCGAGAAAGCATATCAAAAAAGTTTTATTTTATCTTTTCAGTGAATTTTAGTTGGATATCACACAGAAGAAAATAGATCTTTTGATAAATTTGATATTTGAACAACTTAAATATTAAAATGTTTTAGAGTTGTTACTTTTGTTATATTTCTGTAATTGCAATATTAAAAATTATCTAATATCTACTTGAAACTTTTAGAGAAAAAAATTTTAATAAAATTTCCAAAATGTAATTATTTTAGGTTATTAATGTAAAGATCAGAAGGAGAATATATATTTTATAAAGGAAACCATTTAAATTAAAGATAATTATTTCTTGTTTAAGCATAACTTTTCCCATCTATGATTTTTTTATGCAAAAGAGACTAAATACACTTTCAGTGAGGCTGTGGAAAAAAAATTAATACAAAAATCTGGTAAAAATAAGTTGATCTGATTAAGTATAACCATTTTATAAAACTTAGATATATTTTAATAGAAATAATTATGTTCCTCATAAGTCAATAAAAGTTTATTAAATATATTTACTTCTGACTATTTTTACTCAGTTTTTTCCTTAAAGAAAACAGTTCACTTTCTGAGTCATATGTCAAACGCAACATATTTTGCCAATCTAAAATAAATTCATTATTATGTTCTATATATTGAAAATAATTGTTTCAAATGAATAAATGCAATTCCAGTTTTCAGATGGTTTGAAGTCATGTTTGTTTACAGAAAAAGTTAATTGATAAAAATTAAACTCATGCAAAATACATTTTACCAATAAAAAATGTTTTCATCAAAATCTTTCCTAATAAAATAAATGTCTTAAAATTGTTGACTTCTGATTAAGTATTTTGTGTTTCTATTGATTTATTGTGCTTAATTCAATTTTTAGTTGACAAAAATATGTAAAAGGTGAAAGTTCTGAGAATGTGATTGACAATTCTTTGTCTTAATTGATCCCAACAAATTGTTGACATTATTTGAAGATTTCTCTTAATTTTTTAATTCAAAACTGAAAATAACACTTAATGTGCTGACCAGCTTGTGTGAAAGTATTTAGCAAACTTGTTTTCATACTCTTGATGGACCATATGCTAAGTTTTCTGTAGTTGACAAAATAAAAAATAATGAATAATGTTTTAATGCTTAAGTGCCTATTTTAGCAATACATTTACTTTGTTTAATAAACATCTTCCATATGCAAGGACATCTGCAATATAGATATATTTAATAAAAAGAGTCTACTGAATTTATGAATATATATCCATGTATATAGTTGAAAAGCAAGAGCAAATTGACTATGATGAAGTGGTATGAATAAAAATACTTTCAATTATCATGATTTGATAGTTTTAAAATCAAAATTAAAGCAAAATCTAAGTTTTGTTGGTTAATTCTTTAATTTTCATGAAGTGTATATTGTATCAATTTAAGAAAGTTATTTGACTTAGCAAAAAGAATTTAGCAAAAAGAATTTAGCAAAAAATAAGTTGATATATTTTTATGGATAAATTTTGGGACATCCAGTAGTTATTTCTATTACCTGTGTGACCACTGAAAGCAAAATTTCTTTGTCTGGACTTGAAATTGTTTTTCTTCTCCAAAATTAATTTGTTCACTGACATGCTGGATGTAATCTTAAATGTTTTGGTCAACAAGTTATACTCTTATGATTGAGCCAAACTGGAATATGTATACACATCCACACACATACATGCATATAAGTAAAGATATATCCATACACATTCATGCACACACACACACACTCATATTATACACACAAATATGTATCATTTTTTACATTTAACCAAAAATAAAAGAAAGTCATTGAAAAAGAAGAAAACACATGTTTGAGATAAAAAATAAAGTAAAAACAAAAACTAATAAAATCTTTTTCACTCAGTCAAGCTTAAAGGTGTTCTCCGTCAGATTGTCAATGTTGATTCCGAGAATGTTGACAGCAACCATCAGTAATGATACCATTATTGTCACATGTCAAGAACTGGGGAGATGACTATGCAATGCTATGTGGAAAGACACCAAGAACAGCTGGATTACTTGATAAACATTCTCATCCACTAGTACCAGGAGATCTTGAGATATTATGTGAATCAAAAGTCAAAATATAGAAATTCAGTCACCTCCAAGCAACTTGTTTTCAGTAACAATATGATAATGACCTCAAATTGCTGGAATTATTTCAGAGTGCAAAAAAGAAATTAGTTGGCCTAGTTTTAAAAAATATTCTGAGGTATGATGGTATGATTAATGATTCTTTTACACTATCACTGATTGTTACACCAACTTTTGAAATATCAACATTCATATTATAGGTAGTAATAATTTTCATGTAATTAATTGAGTGTGTACAATGCAAATGCTTTCCAAAATATGGGAGTTTTATTTTGTAAAAGAAAAAGTATGTAGAAATCTGATTTTCTTTCTTTTGGTTGGGGTCTCTATTAATATTTAATATTTAAAATATATTTTGTATCTTATTTATTTTTATATATAAAGTACAGTGAAATTAAGTAGTTTTATGGACAATATATCTTGTCCAATGGATACAAGAGTCTAAAGAAATAAGTGGAACTATAATATTTGTGATTTAAACAAACTGCTCTTCATTTTATCTGAATGTGATAATAGTATGCAGATAATTCATAAGTTGCTATTTTTATAAGTATAATAAAGAAATCAATATATTTTAATCATCATTGTTTATTTTATTGCTTTCAAAAACTATTCGGGGAATCACTTTCCATCCGTGTGTGTTTGCATAATTATTAATTGTTTAATGCCATGCCATTTTCTAAGATGAAACATGTTCATGTGAATATTTCAGTGCTCCAATGTATTTGTTATTAAAGTTATGTGTAAGAGTACCAAGTGTCATTTTAATGTTAAACATTAATTCTATTCCAAATAAAAGTTGCATGAAAAGGCATGAACTCTAAGCTTGTTTGGATACTGTTTTTGCTCTTGCAAAGAGCAAAGTAAAAACAAAAGTGAAAATAATACTGTCACAATGACATTCTATGACAACTTTTTAATGCTAAAATTGTCTCCATATTCAGAAGTAAGTGGTAGCAACTTGACCATATACTTACGTGCAATTGTGTTTTTTCTTAAATCTTTTATTTGCATGAATTATGCCACTTCTATGCTTTATTATTCTCTCCTTACATCCCTTCAATATTGTTACTGTTTTTCCATCTCCAATGTATTTAATAAAGTTTTAGTGCATGTATAACATCTAAATGAATTGTATCTTTCTATCTTTCTCTTTTGTTGTTACAAACCTTTTTTTTCTCTTTATTTATTTTTTGTTTTTTTCCCAAATTACCACTATCAACATCTAAAAATGAAATAATTTCTTGTATCTCATATTCAGGAAAAAACAATTGTATTATGGCTACAAACATGAAATACTGTTATTAAGGAAAACTTGATTTTTAAATATACATATATAATTTCTTTGTAACAGTTACCAATAAATGAAATTATGAATTGGGCTTGAAGCATCAATCAAACTTGTCCAAATGAAGTTATTCCTGGTAACAACAGTTTAAAATCATACAGAATTATGGCTACTAAAGTTAAATGTGACTAACAGAATAATAACTTAATAGAGAATATCCGAAAAAGAAAATTAAGGAAAAATTAGCTAATAATTAGAATTTTAGAATGAGAAATAATTTATAAAAGTTAAAAATTTTACAAGACTAAAACTTATTTTTGTTATCTATCATTTGAATGATGGTTAAACATGTAAAAAACATTTTGTTTTCAATAACATGCTAATAGTTCAATGTTTTTGTTATTTTGTAAAGATCCACAATATTCTTATTTACTGTGTCTTTATATGTCAGTAAAAAAGATTTGAAAAAATTATTCTTTCAGAAGATATACATTATAAAAATTATTAAAAATGATTTTTGCACTTTGGTAGTAACAAGGTAATCTGTTTTCTAACTTTTCTCCAGTTTCTTTGCCTTTTTTTCTCATCAGCTCATTTCCTCCTCATTTATTTTTTTTATCTGTCGCTGAGTGTTGGTTTGCTCAGATGTATGTGTACAACGATATAAAAACTGTCATCTATATAGTCCAGTCTTATTTGCAGAATTTGGCTCTCATGATTTTCTATATCTTAAATTATTTACTTTGAATTAGCTGCTTTAAAGGGCATATATATAAAAACACTTTAAGAATATATGACACTTTTAGAAAGAAATAATTATATTTTTCTAGATCTCATTTTGTACTCTTGAAATAATTTAACACTGGAGATATGAACAATTAACTGTTTTAATCATGATGATCAATTATTTTATTCACTTTGTATTTTGAAGGGTATTGATTAACAGTGAATTCAATCTGTGAATGACTTTATTTAAAACTTTAGTTAATTATCTTAAAAAATAAGAACATAAAGAGAAACAGTAATCATAACATTCATACGTTTTCTTCTAAAATCAAAACAGTAATAATTGTAGATGATAAAAGTTGACACTGAATACTGTAAAAATATAAAGTTAAAAGCAGAAGCTTTGGTCAGTGTGAAAATGAAAATAGTTATGGAACATTTGTGTAAAGTCTTCTAAAACTATACCAGAAAATTCTATATCCATCTTTAAGTGAATAATAAGAAAATGGAGAAGAATAAGAATGTGGACACTGCTGAAACTGTCCTCTCTAGAACAATGAATGGTGAAACAGGGTATCAATCATTTTCTCTAAAATGCATGAGGCCTGCCTCCTCAGAGAATGAAAGATGGAGGCAGAAGTACACCCACATACACAGCAACAATTCTGAATGCTGAAGTTGCGGTGATCGAAGCAGGCTGAGGTACTTGGCACTGATAGGCTGTAACCACAAGTTTCTCCACCTTCTGTCCGATCCCAGATTCCTTCTCATCCTCTTCCCTACTTCAGCTTCTTTACTTCCTTTTCATAGAAGCTGAGAAGACATAGAGCTGACTTGGAGAGTGAAGAAATAAAGGAATAGATCAATACACAAAAATGTTCACCTGCATTTCACCCACATCATTTAGTTTGAATAGTAGGGCCCCTTTAAGATGCAGCATCAGATACTACTGCAACATGTGGAATAGCAACAGTAGTACAATGATAAGTGGATGGCTGCAGTAATGGCTTTGGTTGAGAGAGAGAGAGAGAGAGAGAGAGAGAGAGTACAGAAGTCATAAGAAAAAAAGAGATGGAGAAAAAGAGGAGATAGGAGATAGAAGTTCAAAGAATAGTGGTGGTAGGTTAATTAGAAAAAACAATGAAATTGAAAACTATTTCTCTTTTTCCTTTTGAAGGATATATAAAGGGGAAAGAAGAACAGAAGAAAAGAAATGGAAGAGAAAGGAAAAAAAAGGGAAGAGAAATGTAAAGGAAATGTAGAAAAGAAATGGAAGAGACATGTAAAAGAAATGTAAAAAAGAAATGGAAGAGACATGTAAAAAAGAAATGGAAGAGAAAGGAAAAAAGTTTGATTGCAGAGAGAAAAATATAAAGGAAGGGGATTGAGAGAAGAGCTAAATGTAGGGATACTTGAGAAAGAGAGAGGGAAAATGATTGAAAAATAGCCATGATGAAATAAATGAAAAGATCACAGCTTTTAACATAATTTTAATATAAAAGGAAATAGTATCAAAAAAGTGAAATTGTGAAAAGAGAGATCAATAGACAGAGAGATTGAGGAGAGGGAGAAGGAGAGAGTAAGAAAGCATAACTGAAAATAGAAGGGGAATTATTCAAAGAAAAGGGAAGAATCAGAGAAAGAAAAGGAAGAAAATCTAAACTAAACAAAGGAGCGGTTCAATAATTTCATTTGAGAAGAGAGAGAGAGAAAGTAGTAAAGAACTGATAGGTGGGAGGGAAGAAGCTTTAGAAAGATGCAGAATTTTTTAAAGATTTGTTTTTTTTTTTACTGGACCAAGTAGACATCAGCAATATTTCTGCATGGAGGCAAGGTGGGTAAGGCAGAGATACAAAGCAAAGAAGAAAGTGTTGGAGTAAATGCTCATATATATATATATATATATATATATATATATATATATATATATACACACACACACACACACACACACACACACACACACACACACACATATATATATATATATATATCAGATTGATGGAAATTCAAAAAAAAAAGGAGAAGAGGAGTTAAGACAGGAGAAAAGAAATAAAAAAAATGAAGTAGATATTTTATATACTTCTAAAAATGATGGAGAAAAAGTTGAACAATAAAGAAAGAAAATAGTGAGAGAAGAAAGAAGTTACATTCTTGTTTGATGAGAACAAGAAAAAGGAAGAGAGTAAAGGCAGCAAAGAATTAATATATGAAGTGATTACTCTGAAATGCACAAGTAGTTAATACACTGCTAGAGGGTAGGCCTCATTGCTTTGATTTGAAGTTAAAGTTTTCCTTTTCCTCAGTGAGTTTTGGAATAATGAGTCTCAGTTGTGTTTCAGACAGAAGTTCAGAACTTTTGGGTGCCTGTAAATGTGCAAATGAAAGGTAAAAGTATTCTGTAAAATGTTGAAAGAAGAGGAAAAGCCAAAGTGTTGCTTTAAGCAATATATTTGTGGACAAGAAAATGAAAGACAAAAGGTGTCAAAAGGCAAAAAATAACAGGAGGAAAAGAAGTAAAATTAAAGAGATGTAAAGAGAAGAGAAAAGGAAAAGAAGAGAGAAGTAGTAGAGAGATAAAGAAAAGTAACAGTTCTCATACATTGCAAACATTGAGATAGAAAAAAAAAGAAAAGGCGGAAAAAGTAGCCCCCCCCCACATACACACACAAAGAAAAAAAAAGGTAATCAGGGATAAAGTAGACAGAAAGAAAAATGAAGAAAAATTGGAAAAAGAGAAGTAATTTCTATAAATTGTAAACTGTGGGTAAGAATGAGGTGGAAAAGAATAAAAAGTGGAATATAGTGTGAATACCAAAGAAATATAAAGAAACTATAATAGCTGAGAATGAAAATAAAAGAGAGACTTTCTTTGAGAACAAGGACAGAATATGAGATCGTAATGGAAAGGAGAGAATAAGAATTTCTATTGTTTATTTGTTCACTGCTACTCCAACACAAACCTCTTTTATCTTTTGTTTCATCATCATCATCATCATCATCATCATCATCATCATCATCATCATCATCATCATCATCATCATCATCATCATCATCATCATCATCAGCATCATCAGCATCATCACCACCATCATCACCACCATCACCATCACCACCACCACCATCGTCATCATCATCACCACCACCATCATCATCATCATCATCATTCCCTATTCAAATTCCTTTCTGGCTACTGTCTGGACACAACACTGCTACTAGGCTTATAATCTAGTCATCTGAATTGTTTAGAGCCTTCACCAAATAAGTTAAGTATTCAATAAAAAAAGTCTCTTAGTTGTGTACCTTCTTCAGTTTACCAAATCTACTTTTTTCTTTCCATTTCACTTCATGCATTCCTGATCAATTCATTTATATATATATATATATATATATATATATATATATATATATATATATAGATATATATATATATAGATATATATATATATATGTTAAGGCTTTTATGTACAGAGACTACACAACATATACTTTTTCTCTGTGCAATAACATCGTGTGTCAAATTTCCGTACATTGACTCTCTGACACATCACCTTCTGACTACCAAGTACACCAAATTTCTAACAACTATCTTCACCCTCTGACCACTTAACATATCACTTTTCATCAGAATGTCTCTTCCCCATTAGTAAAATTATTAACTGCAGTTTGAAATTGAGAGTTATAACCAACAAGACAGATGAAAAAGTTATCTCCCCAAGAATAATTCATTAGAATTCTGAAAGAGAAGATAAGAAGGTCCATTTATTTTTTGTTTATTATTTAATCTAATGCATGATGATCTGATTGAGTGGAGGATAGATTATGAAAAATGAAATTAAAAAATTCAGATCCTGGCTGACATCTAATGCTAAAAGGCACCAAACCATGTGAGTAAAATAATTAAATTTTGTTCACTATAATTTAATTCTACAGTAGTGTATTTCCCCCAAGGAGGATTGAGATCATATTTACTCAGATGGCTAAACATTACTGTATCCACTACTGCTTAATTCCTGCTTGAGGAGCAAAATGGATTGGAGAGACCTTTTGGTTGAGAAGAGCATGACTTCTTTTGATAAACATCACATTTTGTGATTGTTCATCTGGATAAGAGACTACAAGGTACTAGAAACTGTTACTTTTGTCTGAGTTTTGGACTTGATAGTATCTTAAGCACTAAGCAGACCATAATTCCAAAAATTCATCACCCAGCATGTAAAAATGTGCATCATAAGTGATTCAGATATCACTCGTAGTTTATTTCCTTAACAAACAAAGTGATATTGAAAAATGTTTTTGGAAAATGATCAAAATTACATTGTCAAGGAAAACAAATCACATGACCAGTGAACATTTTGATGCTTTTATTCCAGTCATCATAATCATCATCATCATCATTAATGCATGTAAATAAAAATGCTAATAATATTATTAATAAAGGAGAGAACAAAGACAAACATTAAAGAATATCATTGTTATAACATGAACATAAATAAGTTATTTTTCATGCATTTCTATGCCATCTATCAATTACAAAGTAAAGAAAAAAAATTACAAATCAGAACAAAATCTATTCAATTTGTGTGATAAAATCAAAATGAGGAACAGTCAATACTCAGATCAATGATCTCTTCAAGAAATGACATTAGAATATTTATTAATCATGCAATTCAGCTTTACTGTCCATCAAACTTTGCTCCATTTTTTTATATTAATGACTTATGGTTGGGGAAATAATCAGAGTAAACTTAAGTACATCAACACTTCACACAATTTCTTTTCTTGGACAAATTTTCAAGAATTACAATGACTTTTTCTACTTTTTTAGTAAAGAAACAGAAGTTATTTTATTTAGTTTTGTTTATATTATATAATGAAAAACAAACACTTAAAATACCATAGATGATATTTGTTTCATTGAAGTCAATAGAAAACAGCTACATATACATACACACCATGTCCTTTCCCCCTTCCTACATGATAATAAAGTTACATTTTTCTTTCCCCAATTCTCTCAATATGAAATCACTACCCTTAATTTTTAAACCTGGAGTAGATTTTTTCCATTTACACTTAGTTTACAGGTCTGAAGATTTGAAGCCGTTTTTTATTGACTTTAATGAAATAAATATCACTTATGGTATTTTAAGTGTTTGTTTTTCATTATATAATAATTATTGCTCTGTCTTTGACATAGAGCTCTCAATGGATCGATATTTTCTAGGAAATTCCATACAGATTACAAATAATTTTATTAATATATATATATATATATATATATATATATATATATATATATAATTATTACTGAAACTGACATTTTTAGCCTATTATAAATATGTGAAAATTAATATATATGTATACACAACTATCATAAACCATAAACTCAATGAGGTAAACAAAAAGAGGATTTTTACTTTTATAAATTTACTATATTGCAGCTAAAATAAATAATGCCATCTAATTATTTATTAATGGACAAAGAGAAAGTTATTTAAGATTTTATTAAAATTATTTGTTCTTGTTAAAGTTAAAAGTTCTTATTAAAAGAAAAAGTTCTTATTGTCTCAATACTTTTTCATTTATTGTATGAGAAAATGATTCTATGTGAATTACATGATGAACTGAACTTTAACCTTGTCATAAGCAATTGGATGTTCCACAAAAAATAAGTTACTTTTTCATGCACTTATATGCCATCCAGCAACTATAATTGTTGCAATATTTAAAAAATGAGTGTAATTATTGCTTGAGAAAAATGACTAGCCATCATTAAAACTCTTGAATTGAATCAGAGACAAGACAACTAAATAGTGTATCAAAGGCAGATATTGTTTTCATAAGAATGGAGAATTCTTGTTATTGCCTTCATGTCATAAGATTAATGATTTTCAGTAAAGACACAGCATTCAAGTTATTAAATTAAATGAATCAGATTTTACATTTTGAACTGATAAAGATAGTAAAAACTAAGACGATAAGAGAAAGATGATAAATCAGCAAAAGAGAAATTTTACTGAGTGAAAGAAGAAAAGGAAGGAAACCCTAAAAGTGAGGAATATACAAGGGAAAGTGGAGGAAATATGGGGAAAACAATAATAATCTGAAAAAACTGGAGAGACAGAAAAAGAAAGAGATATGAAGGGGAAGAAGTAAAAATGGCAGGAAAGGAGGAAGAAGAAAGATGATAAAGATTGAAAAAAGATGAAGGTAGATAAGAATGAGAGATGGAAATGAAAGTAAGAAGAAGTTGGAAAGAAAAGAATGACATTAATGAAGTTAAAAATTGAAGAGTGCTGAGAAAGAAATAGATGAAAGGGAAACAGAAGAAAATGGAAACTGATAGTGGAAGTAAAGAGAGTAAAAGAATAAACAAAAAAATATGAAACTCTGCAGGGAAAGAAAAGGGTCAGTATGAAAAACAACAAAAAGAATTAAGAAAGAAAAATATATCATCAGGTAATAATTAAATCAAATTTTAAAAAATGATAATGGTCTTTTTCAGTGCAAATGCTATTTTAGGGATTAGGCAAATGATTTCAGATAAAGGAAATTAATTAAATTATTGAAAAAAATAAATGTTTAAAAAGTATGACAAAATCTTTTTGCAGTGACTAATTTATTCTGCTATCAACATGAGAATGTTTGTGACTTTGATAATGCTGGGTATGGTTGAAAGAATGGGTGACTATTCAAGTAAACTGTGTTACCTATTTAGGCAGTAAAGTTTTCATTTTAACAGTCAAACTTGACAGAGTTCAATCAATGATCAAGAAAAAACAAAACTACAAAACTACTTCAATAATGCTTTACATAATTATGAACTCAATTATCACATTTTTAACTCTGTTTAATTGTCTTGTCTTATGATTAATTTCTTTGATTTTGTCATCTACATCACATTGGTTGTTATAACTGTAGACACTGTGCACTTAACAACTGGGTTCTGTTCTGACAATGTGCATGCTAAACGACCTGGTTGCTAAGTGAGAAGTTGTACCTTATCCCTATTTCAGTTATATTATATGCATAATTTTTTTGTCTCAACTAGTTTCAACTAGTTTTAATGTCACTTTCATACTATTTGTAACATTTCTAATTTATTTGTAAACATTTACATGCAAGTATACTGAGCACTAAACATAAATAAATTTGAAAATCAGCTTTATATTCTATATTTTGCTTCCATTTATATTTAAAATATTTTTTTCACTTTATTCATCCTTTTTATTTATTTTGGCTCATTTTCAAAAAATAGAAAATGATCATGATCAAATTTTTCATACAATACATGGTTGGATTTTTATTTGTATTTTATGAGTTTTTATAGCTGCTTGTAAGTCCAGTGGGTGGGGTCTTAAGTAAGTCCTTAAGTGAGGAGTGGCTGTATAAATTTTGATCAATTTATACACCGATAAAGAGTATATTTTTGATAGCAGTGCCCAATAAGCTGAGGTCTTAGATGGTATTTGCAATATTTCCTTATGGCAAGATGATTGTTAGAGTGACTCATAAGCAATTGACATATGTACATATACAGGTCTGTGGCCATGTATAAGAGTAAAGGAAGCTGACTTAAACACAGGTTCTCCAAAAATTTTACTCATATAATCCTCTTCCAGGCCATCACCTACAATTTTCCATGTTCTTGTCGTGTCTTATATATCTATTGCACAAGCATATCTCTTTTGACCTGCCAAGTGCATTATCACTAACAACTCGCTCCAACTTACCCTCAACTGACATTTTACTTACAGAGTTAACTTGTTAATATCTCATACTGAACTGCAAATAATGATTGCTGCATTTCTTCAATCTGGACTTTACAACTCTATTATTGTTTCTATTGATTCCTTTTTCATCACCTCCATTTGACTGACAACTTTGACTACAATTACCTTGAATTTAGATTTTCAGGATATTTATGATCTATTGGTTATCAAAATAGTCAACACAACTGATAATGAAGGTTTTAATAACAATATGCCATAAAAGTGATCTCTAATTATATATATATATATATATATATATATTTATATATATATATATATATATATATGTATATATATATATATATATATATATATATATATATAAAGAAAACTGATTTCATAACATTATTCTGGTATATAAAACTTTACATATTATTTTATGCTATACACATATGTTTTCAAACAAAGGTATCCACTAAAAATAACAATGCTGGATTAAAATCAATTCTGTGTGTTTATATATATATATATATATATATATATATATATATATATATATATATATATGTACTTTAGAAGTGTTTGTGTGTCTGTATATATATATATATATATATATATTCTTTAGAAGTGTTTTGATAGGCACACATATACATGTACACACATAACATTATTTCTTTCCATGCTTTTTTCTCTTTATACCACTTAGTGGCATGAAACATTGGATGAATTCATCAGTTGTTTTTCTTCTTTTGTTCTTGCTTTAAAATGTAAGTATATTTACTAATAATCATATTTAAATAGGAAAATATATATTCATTTTATTTATTTTTCTTTATCATTTCAACCCAAGCAAGGTGATAGTGCCACTAGAATGCAGGGGTTTACAGGGAGTGAAAGAAGATTGAAAATGGTATGGATTGAGGAAAGGGCAAAAATGGAACAAGCTCCAGGAAGATTGTAGTTATCAGGGAAGTAATAAATCAGAGGGGAGTTCCACAGGTGTGAAGTGCAAGAAAAAAATTAGAGTAGAAATGTTGGTTGCATCTAGTGAGTTCAATAGTAAAGTGGTGAGACCTAGTTGCCAATCTAGTAGCATGCTTAAATTCATGTAGTCAGGGCACCAGGAAAAAAAACTTGTTACCATGAAAATATTTGTAAAACAGGCAGAAGGAATTCATGTCATATCAGTGAAAAAGTGACTGGAAATGAAATTCCTGGCCAGGACAGAGTGTATTGCAGACCCTTCTCTCAATTTTGTCAAGAATTTCATGATATACAGCAGAAGCACCAGATATGGCAACAGTATTCGATATCTGGTGCTCCTGCTGTATATCCTGAAATTCTAGTTTGGAACTGATCATAACAGGGAGATCATTGAAGAAGATCAGAAATAGTGTAGGTCCAAAGATAGATCCCTGGAAGACCTCTGAGTTAGTATGAAATGATCTGGAAACATGCACATTCAATACAACTTTCATTACTCTGTTGGTTAGCACTTAATTAGGAAAGATTGGATTAAGCTAAATATATGTCTTGTGACACTGGACCCCTTGAGTTTGCATAGAAGGCCAACATGCCAAACCCTGTTGAATGCCTTTGAGATATCTAGTGCCACCACTCAAGCTTCGTCATTCTTATCTAAAGCTTGATAGATAACTTCAGAGATGGCTGTTAACATGTTGGCAGTAGATCTAGTGAAACAGAAGCTCAATGAATTCTCTGTTCCAGGTTATCTTCTTCTTTGCCAAAAAGATTCCAGCATTCACATGCATGGCATTGGTGTTTACATCAGGGATAATCGTTTCAATGGCAAGGGATTTGTCACTCAAGTCTCAAGACAACTCTTTCATGTACTTTCGACTTTCATTATTACACTCTGTTAGCTATCATTTTTTCCTTTATTGCTCACTCTCTTGTCAGGACTGCAGTATATTAGACAAAATTTCTGACAGTAGAGAAGTGGCAATTTCTCTTCATCCATCTGAAAACACCTTTGTGTTCAGTGATTTTAATGTGCATGACAAAAGATTATCATTGTTGCTACATTGAATTCACAAATTAAAGCACAGTATTAGATTGGCAGTTAAGTTTCATAATTTCACTGTTGAAATGGCTAATTGTAACCATAAGATCTATGCTAATAGTTTCTTTTCTGTTGTTAAGCAACAAATGAGAACTACAGTTCTCGCTTGTTGTTTAACTCTCTTCTGACTTTCTTTTCAGCTATGATCTTTAATAATATAAATCAATGTCAGTTGTCAAGATGAGGATTGATATTACACTCTGTTCTTTTATTGTCCACTCTGTTTCTTTCTCTCAGTAAGCCCTTGCATTCTAGTGGTTTTTATTGCTTTGCTTTGGGTTGAAATGATTTTTTTTTAAATCAATAAAATTTAAGTAAAACATCAAGTAATTTATAAAAAGCAGAGATTTTTAAGTGTTTATATATTAAATATATTTCAATGAGAATTAATGACTTTTTAAAAAATAAATTATAAATTAAATCAGCAAAAGATAATTATATAAATATATTTCTATATGCATCTATTCATGACTGTATCATATACACAAACAAATGCCAAGTCATAATGAGTTGAAGTGAAATAATGTTTCCATTGCAGTATCATTTCAACTAAGATTACTGGCAAAATAGCGACAGATAAACAATGCAAATGACTGATAAATGTTGACATTGAAACTTGCAGATGTTTAAATGTAAATAAATGAAATGTATTTGGATAGATGTTCTTCTCAAGATGATATATGGGAGCATGGCCAAGGAGTTAGAATGTTTGCTTTCAGACCATGAGACTCAGGTTTGAATCTCAACATGATCAATTTGTCAGGAAGGTCATTCTTAATATTATTGGTCTGGGGAGGTGACCCTATCATGCAACATTTTTTAAAAGTACCTGAAAATGAGCCTCTATTACTTTAATGAATAATATTGAAAACGGATCATCTTCTATCTTGACAGTGATTTCAGAATATTGCTTTAAAATTTTGACAAATAATGAAGTGTTGAAATGAGAAAGGATGTCTATTTATAAATAACAAGTGTCTCTAAAAGACTGCAGTTAGGATGCTGCAAATTGGAACACTATTATACTAATTTTAATAAACTTTCTAATTATACTAATTAATAGATTTAATTTGAATTCCTATTCAAACTGTCAGAGAAATGAGGCTGAATGTCATATTATAATAGATATTTTGGGAGTGTAAAATTTATTGAGAAGAAACAATATAAAAATGGCATTAATTTATTGATGACAGTTCAAATGGTCTTATGTGTGACTTTCTTTTATTAGAAAAAATGTATCTTGATACTTGATGATATGTATCTCATTACAATTGTCTTTAGTCTGTACTGATTGCTATATAAAAATGAATACTGAATTAAATATTATCATCAGTTATAATCAAATGTCTTACCTGTGTAAAATACTGCAGATTGAATAGTTAAATACAAAAATGTAGAGCTTTCACCATGAAAATTACTAACTAACTTTTAATTTCCACAATACTGTAAATATTCTTTTGATGAAGCAGTTAAAGTAAACATTATTTAAATTCTTTAAATGATAAAGTCGTTGTTAAAAGATGGAGGGAATATTAAATAAGAAAGCAAAGATAAAACTTCACCTTACAAAAAGATGCAAGCATTTTTAAAGAATCCTTGAATTATAAAGTAGGGAAATTATTCAATGGTATTTTAAGGATTTCTGTCATTCAGGTTATTTTGAGTAACTATCAAACAATGATGTGCACAGAGAATAGAACTTGTTATACTTTTAGAAATAACATAACAGACAAAATGCCATCAGCAAAAGAATTCGCTAAAAGAAGTGGTAAGAGAATTTTAATATAGTTATGACCTAGACATTTATACAGTTGAGGACAAAATTATTAGCTCACATCAAATTTTTTTCTCAAGTGCTTTTTAACAGAACAGAATTTTTTACACAGCATTGATAAACAAAGAGTAAATTTCTTTTTATTTGTGCACAACAACAGAATTATTTCAATCAAACTAAAACCTACCAGAGTCAATATTATTGGCTCAATTTAAGAACACACATTTTTTAGCCCTAGCATCAACTACTGATGTGCTTTACCTTGTTATTGCTCTAAGCTTATGAAGGGAAATTACACCTGAGGTTTATCTTCCAATATACATGAAGTATAATGACTTAAGTAAGGGTATGAGCTGGCATTTGTGAAAGTATCATGCCAAAAACAAAAGAAATGAGTTTAGACTTGAGAAAAAGTAAAGCAAGAGAAGAATATACAAAATTTATGATGTATACTGGAAGCATGTTATTTAGTCAGATGAGATTAAACTAGAACTCTTTGGGCATAGAGATGTTTAGAGAAAGAGAGTTGTATAACAAAGAACAATGTCCACATGGTAAAACATAGTAGCAGGAGTATAATGCTGTGGGGTGATGCTTCAGTGCATCTATAACTAGGAATCTTGTGAGGATGAATGTTATCATGAAAAGAGAAAAATATAAACATTTTTGAAAGAAAACAAAATCTGGTCTGAGCCATTGGCTTGTCTTTCAACATAACAACCCAAAACATATGTTGCTTCTAGTGAAGAATTATCTCTAGAAGTCTAAAATGAATGTTATTGACTGGCCTTAAATCTCGTAGAAAATCTGTTGGTTAACTGAAGACAAGGGTCTACACCAGATGACCATCACATCTGGAGGAGCTTGATAGATTTACCAAAGAAGAACGAGTTGCAATTCCTTAGAGTACATTCTCAAAAATTGTTGAAAACTATACCAAATGGTTGTCGGCTGTCATTCACTAAAACAGATAAACTGACTATTAATACCAATGGAGAGGTGGTGGGTATGGAGGTAATAATTTTATTTTTTGGCTTGGTATTTTTTTTTACAATGGTATTCACCTTGTACAAGGCCCTTATGTCACTTGGGTTACAGAGTAATGTGGATATATGTGGAAGATAATAGTTAACCCTAGACTTGAACAGGTTAAAATTGTAATGATTAGGGAAGCAACCTCTTGGAAGTCAGTTCTACAAGGCAGTGGTTTGTGGAAAGAAGCTGCTTGAGTAGAACTTACATCTCACCAAGGGGTGGGGGGTCACTATAATGTGCAATGCATCACAGGTCTTAGCTGTAAAGGTTAAGACTGGTGGAACTAAGGAGTGTAGTTCATCTGAACACTCATCATGGAACCAGTGAGAGGCTAGCAACATCTGATCTGTGAGAAAGTGGTTGCAGAGTGGAACAGAAGCACTTTTGGACTATATTGAGAGTGGAAAGTGAAGACTGGGTGGCTCCTGCCCATATATGGCAGCAGTACTCCATTTTCAGCCTGATCTGTCTCTTTGAGGCATTGTATGTGACCAGCCAGTTTTTTCCCCCACTGAGCTGGTAGAGTTAGATGAAATGAGAGATCAGCTGCCAAGCTCTTGTCACCAAGGGTTTTGGAGGTGCACCCATATACCATTGTATCATCAGCATAGATATTCACAAATGATTGGAGTATATTTTTAGGCAGATCATTTATGTAGAGGAGGAAGAGGGTTGAACTGAGAAGCAAACCTTGGGGGATGCCTGTGTTGATCTGTGAGTAATTGCAGTTAGGATATCAGCATTGAACCATACTGCTTGTTGTTCAGGAGTTGTATCTATTGAAGTGATCAACAATTTTATTGATTGTAGCTTTAAAGAGTTTGCTGATGACACTGAGGAGACTGATGGGTCCATACACTGAGGGAGATGAGCACTCACCTGCATTCTTGAAAACCGAGCATACACTTGACTTGGCAAGGATTTCTCCTTCAAGCAATAGTTAAATAGTTTCGCTAGGATAGGGGATAATTCTGGGTTAATATTCTTAAGAATGGCCACTGGGATTTTGTCTGGGCTGGTGGCTTTCTTAGGGTCAAGAGTTTTGATAAGTCTTCATACTTCCTGGGCTGTAATGAAAATATTACTGAGATTGTGCTTAGTGAGATGTGGGAAGTCAGAAAGGGGATGGCCTTTGTCATCTAACATTGAGTTTGAGGCAAAGATTGAGGTGAAGAGCATCACCATTTCCAACAAGGATGCAATGACCTCAGGGCCATTTATAATAGTAGGCACTGATGCTGAATTTGGTTAGAGATTTTCCAGAAATCCAGGGACTCAATTTGTTTGCTTTCAACCTTGGCCTGGACAGCTTGAGCATAGCTATACGTTACATTTTCTTCAAATATTCTTAGGAAGGTGATAATTTTGTAGGACTTGTATCTGAAAAAAATCATTGTTATTCTCAAAAACTTTTTAATGCAAAATTCAAAATTCAGTTAATAAGTAATATTTGAGGGAGCATTTAAAAAAATTCTATAATTCAAGAAAAGACAACATTAACTAAAATAAAACTGAAGATCAGGAAAAATGATAATTCAAAATTAATGAGGCAGTAGAAAAACAAATGATGACATTATAGAATATTATTCTATCATTAAAGGTACAACAACCCTACAAAAAACTTACTGAAATTTTACTTTGAGTTTTTCATTGGTAATGGTGAGATTAGCTGTTTCCTTATATAGAAACATTTGGTATTCATTGACTGAATAGTTAACAATATTCTCAATTGAAATTTATACAATCTTTCTCCTAAAACTCCTAGGTTTTAGGAAAAATAATTTTCTCAAATGTTAACTGTTAATTGCTCTTTCTAGTATTGAGGGGAGTTTCCTTCTGACCTTTTGATTAAGGTAGTGTAGAAAACCATCTTGATTATATCATTATTTTTCCTTTCAGTTACATGTGCTATCCATTTTAGTTGTTGCTGCTGTTGGAAGTCTTCAAGTGAGGTGGATTTTGATAGTTTTGTGATTCTTTAGTGCCAGTCTATAGGATCTGATGAAGGGTTATCTTTTTTAAAACTGAGAGAATTCATTCACCATTTTTTATCATTGATCTCAGAATATGGTTGTATATATCTGATAGTTGAGATATTTCTGAATGTGTGTTCTGGATATTAGATTTAAAAAGCAAAAAATAAACTTGGATATGAGGTAAAATATACTACTGGTAATTTTTCTTTGTAGGTTTTTAGGTATTTCTTGTAATAATAATAAAAAACAAATGACTTCAGTGGATTACTTTTAAACAAAAATCTGTTTGCTTTAAATAGATATGAGTTTCAAAAAAGATAAACAAATACTTGTTCTAACAAGTTTGCCCCAAGTGACAGCCTGTAAGAATGTTTCCAATTAAAAAAAGACAGACATCCACAAAGGAAAAGACACAATAAGAAAAAGACAATGAAATCAAAGAAAACAGCAATTAAAATGGCAAGTAAACTGTATCATTTTGCTCATGGTGATGATTAGTGACTGAAGGTGGAAAGAAAACACCTCTGACTGATTGACTGACGACATGAACTTGCTCAACTTGTTGACTGATTCTAATTGAATTGCTGGCTACTCTGGTACCTGTAATTTAACAAAAAAATCAAAAGAAAAATAAATAAAAAGACATCTACTAAATCTGTATTAGTGGTGACAGATATTCACTCATGTTTAACAACAATTATGACCCTCTCCCCAACAGACAGTCCTTAGCCACTTGTCTCAGAAAAATTAGTAATTATCATCATACTGGTCCACTCTGTTATACAAATATTGATCAATTCTTTGATTAAACTCCTCTATACAGTTGAATGAGCATTCCAATGTTTTCTCCACTATCACTAACAATATATCTACTATTTATGACCATATAAGTTTAGGAGAGCTAGTTTTGCTTGAGTTAAGCACTATGGAGTATAATCAGTCCAATGTTGAGTGACCACTGGAAAATTCATAAAAAGATTTTCTTAAAGAACTTCTTACAGTTATCTCATTTCAAAATATCTTCCATTCAACCTGACCTGTGTTTAACCCACTGTACTCATTATGTTTTAGGAAATAATGAAGGAATTTTTTGATTTTATTCCTTAGATTTTACTTTTTCAGATTTGCAACATTCTTCTCTTATGTGCCATGTCACTTTGGAACATGGGCAATCATGGCTCTCATCCTTTGTGGTTCTAAGTGAGATGTTTCTTCCATTGCTATCCCTCCCACTCCTTGTTCTTCCATCCATTTAGACAAGCTCATTAGATAAGGTTACTCAGTGTTTTCCCCTGATTCTCTTGTCTTTATTATGACGTGTGAGTGTCAAATTCTCTAAGCTCTCTATCTTCATTATGTATCCCAGAAATTTCAACTGTATCTTTCTGATTCTTACTATAAATGACCTTTTTGTTTAGATTTCTGTAAAACTTCCTCATTACTGATATGTTCTGTCCATGGTATTCTCAGTATCTTTCTATAGGACCATATTTCAGTTGCCCTGAATCTCATCTTCATCTGTAATGGAAGTGTCCAGTATTCACTGACATATTTAAGGATTTGAAACTTAATCAGAGTCAAGAGATATCAGCTAAATAGTTATTTTAAACATTAATAACTGACAATTTTTATAAACAAATGTGTTCCTTAATTTAGTATTTTTCAGTCGTATATGTAATATTTAAAATCCTATGCTTATTGGAAGCAAAATATATGAATTTCTGAAGATTTTCTTTAAACTATTGTATGGTTAAACAAAACTAATTAGAGAGCAGACAATACCAAATCTGTACTGAAAAGTCCTCTTATAGTCACATAAAACTCAAAGCACTTATTCTCATTTGATAGTCAAAGTTAAGCAATACTGATCAAGGACTTAGGTATGTACAAAATATGTAAAGAAGTATAATTAGGAATGACTGTAGAATTGTACTTAAGAAGATGTTTTTCTTCATATGTCTTGTATGTGCTGTAGACAGACATCTGGTATTGCTAAAATAGATTTTAAATATTGTTATAATTTTACATTTATTTCAGTTGATGTAAATTTTCTATTCTATGCTGAGAATATATAATTAACTGTCACATGCAAATTTTAACTGAATTAAAAAAATAATACAATGAACTATTAAATAATACAGTAAAAAAAATAAAAAAATAATACAATGAACTATTAAATAATACAGTATGAATTATGCAGATGGTATCTTGTAGCTCCAAAAAAATTTAGATGACCAGCACATGGCAGCTGATCTCCTCACTGACCTAGCTTTCTCTAACAACTCAGTGTGAAGGGTGGATGGCCGGGTGTAGTTGTGTAGTCATTCAATACCTCTGAAAAAGCTAGCAATATTTCATCACCACCAAGTAGACCCTTTATTTGTCCAATCCTGGTGAACAGTAGTATTCTTAAAGAGGCTTATTGCATTGAATGTCTATTGAGACTAAAGTGAAATATATATTCATACCATTGCTAAAGATCCTGAAAAAATTCAGTCCCTTGTACTTCTCCAGAAAGTACCTGATGTCTACTGCCATGCCCTACCTTTGCAAGAGTCAGATCAGACCAAAAATTGATTATTGCTGTCATATGTGCATTGGAGCTGCCCAGTCCTCATTGTCTAGCCTTGACAGAATTCAGTAGCATTTACATGGACTTGTGGGTGATTGATTATTTTCACTCTACAACCCCTTTCTCATAGATGAAACATCATTAGCCTTTTGCTACTCTATTACTATTTTTATGTCAAAGCTCCAGAATTGAATGATTTGCATTTCCTACATAGTCTATTATTAAGGAGTATCTTCCACTTGGACAGCTTTTCTCTAGAACTGTTACTTTGTGGAACAGATCACTGAGAAGATGCTTCCCTGGTCACTACAATCTTAACCTTTTCAAGTCTAGAGTCAACTGTTATCTATCCTACTTCTTAATTCCTCTCTTTATATCCTTACAACAGCATTCAATAACCCTCTACCTTGAGTGACTCTTGGGCTGTGTATTGGGTTGACAATAGTATAAAAAATGTGCAAAAGTTCCCATCTATTTTTTATAAGTGGGGGAATGAATATCTAATTAAAAGTTTTATATTCAGTATTTATTTGTATTACAAAAAATAGAAGAAGAACAATGGTGGTGGAAAAGATACATGTACAGCATTAGACATTTTGTTCTTTTCAAGTTGAACAAGACAGCAGCAGCAGAAACAAAGAAGATGATTGAGCATGCTGATAGAGATGGTTTGGCTGGATGCAATATATGTTGTGAATGGTTTACTAAGTTCAAGAATCTAGTAAACCATTCAAAATATTTTGAATTGAACTTGGATGACAATAAACACAGTGGTCAACTGTAAGAAATTGGCATGATAACTTGTAAGTTCATTTGAATGATGATTCTATTTAGTCAATTGATCAATTGGTGTTGATCGTTTAACAGTTGTAAAACTTTTGCAATAGAAAAGATTCAAAATGGAGAAAAATGAGTTACAAATGAATTTTCAGGGTAAAGCATTGAACAGTATCTTGCCACCTGTATTTTATTTCTTGCCAAACATGAAAAACCATTTGATGGTAGATTGACACTGGAGATGAAAGCATCTTTTTTTATGAGCATCCAAAGCATTGAAAATCATGGGTGGATCCAGAACGGCTTGCAGCATCAATAGCAGTGATGAACATTTTGTAAAAAGTCATTGCTCTGTATTTGTTGGGATATGAAAGGCATACTGCATTATGAATTGATGAAGAATGATGAAGCTGTTATTGCAGCTTGTTATTTGAAGTTTGAATGCTGCAGTTCAAGGAGAAAAAAGGCTTTTCATAAGACAAAAGAGCTGGAAAATCATGCATAACAACACTCACCCACATGTTTTATCATCAACACAAAAAACATAATGGAATTGGAATGAGAAATTCTTTCTCAAATGGTATATTCATAAGACTTAGAGCCATTGGATTATAATTTTTTTTTGATCAAAGCAGCATTCCTTATCAGTTCAAAAATTTGCAGATCTTTTTCATGTTCAATATTTCACTGATTTCATTGCCTTGAAGCAAAAATCATGATGGAATTCAAAAACTCCAGAAAGATTAGCATAAGTACATAGAAAGTCAAGGAAAATATTCTGATGATTAATAAATATATATACTTCTTTTATCTGTCTATATTTCTGAGATGAGGTATTATGTACACTATTTACATTATTCGGACTATTGTCCTCATCTTTGTCACCATATTTATTACAATGTTTTGGCCGTTTTACACTCCAGCCTTTTTCAGGTGGTTAGAATGTCAAACTGAACCCCTTATTGCTCTCACTGGGGTAGACTGTTCTAGTTCCACGTGCCATGTTTAATGGATGTCAGTTATCAGTTATCTCCTGTTAATTCCCCTCCAAGTTCTCCATCGGGTATTGAACTCACACTCTTTGTGTCCTGTCACTAGATCTAACCAACGCCTTTATCCACTGTGCCATGTGTCCTTGAGGACATCTGTGTATGAATTTCTGGGTGTTATAAATCTAATGTCTTAGCTACCATTTTTTACCAGTGCTCATATTGCAATTTTTGTTGTTATTATTGCTTTTTCTCTGGTACTCCTTATTACTGGTTGCCATATTGTATTCATTTCTATGCTTGGTCATCTCAGGAGATTTTTGTGGCCTAACATATGTGCTGATTCCTTAAGTTTATGAATTTTCCAATGGTGATGTTTGTCTATGATCTCAACCTGATCTCACAGTGGGCGGTGATCTCCCTTTTCTCTCCATATGTGGTCAGCCACGTCTGATTTTTCCACTTCCCCTCGTGTTACAGCTTTCTGGTGTTCTTAAAGCCTTACTGTAAGGGGGCAGCCTGTCTCTCCTTTATATTTCTTTCCGCAGCTGCACGGGATAGTGTACACACATTCTTTAATCATGTTCTTCTTTATGGGGGTTCTTACTTGGGAGAGATATCTATGAAGTATCATCCAGGTTTTGAAGGTTGTCCTGATGTTATATGGACCGCAGATCCTTTGTATTTTCTCTGATAACCCCTTCACATAAGACAGGCAGACTGTTTTCTGAGTGTTGTTGTCCTCCTCTTGTACCCATCTATCCCAGTTTTTTGGTGCTGCTGCCATGTACCCAGGGTAGTTGTTACATTGTAGGGTACTACTTATACTGACCAATTCTTTATCTAATGTCTCTGGGTCGCCACTTATGACTTTTGCTCAGTGTTGTAAGCAGTGAACGATCCCTTTCTTTATGACAAGGCCCAAAGAGTGTGAGTTCAATACCCGGTTAAGGCAGTGGAGAACTTGCAGAGTGGAATTAACAGGATATAACTGATAACTGACATCCATTAAACATGGCACACAGAACTAGAACAGACTACCCCAGTGAGCGAAATAAAGGGTTCAGTTTGAAATTCCAACCACCTGAAGAAGGCCGGAGCGTACAACGGCCCAAACGTTGTAATAAATATGGCGACATAGATGAGGACAATAGTCCAAATAATGTAAATAGTATACTTCTTTCATGTATTGAATTCCTTCTGAACATGGGTGATAATGTTTCGCAATAACTTTCTGTCCCTTGTAGCTCTAAACAATGTTTGACTTTTCCAGTTATTATTAAGTTTAATAAAAAAACTGGAAACTTTTTAGCACACCTAATATTTTAATTTTTTATTAGATTGCTAAAATAAATGCTTTGGCTTGAGAGGTTAAAAGTAACAGATTTGGGGTATGAAATTTTTAAAAATTGATTTTTTAAAATATTTTCTTCATTGGTAATTCTTAGATAACAAAATATATCACCAGGTATCATTATTTGTATTAGCCATTTTAGATTACAATATTTTCTGTTAGTATTATTTAATTTTTCTTGAAATGGAAATATTTATTGACAAGAATCAGAAAAGGAAAAAGAATTGAAAAATAAATCCTTCATATTCCAGTGAATACAGATAACATAAGAGAAGTCTTGCTGAAATCAAATTTATTAATGTGTGGATTTTGTCCTAAGCCAACACATAAATAATCAAATGTTGAATAAAAATTTTATCAAATGACATCTTAAGAAATAAAGTGTCTTGTCAAGTATTGTAAAAATAAAAATACTAATGAAATGTGATTTTCTGTCTATATTAAAAGAATCACTGAAATCTAAAAAAAAACATTTTTCAATTTTATAATGAAAGAATAAAAGAGAGAGGTGTTGTTTTTACATGACAAAAATCTAAATCTTATGAAGCATGAAGCAGAGAATAAGTATTATTTTAATGATTGAAAAAATAAATTGTTTACAAATTTCTATTTTTTATGGAAACAGACTTGGTGAAAATATGTATTTTGCTGGTTATTAATTTGTATTTTTGTCTGTAGCACTCATTCCAGCAAGTGATATAAATGTTGTAATCATTTTTTTATACCTATGTTTCTCTCAAGTCAGCCAAAAGTTTTGATTGATGGATTGATGTTCTATGTGGCTTATCAACATTTGGCAGGCTAAAACAAATAAATGGTATTAAACAAGGGTTAAGTGTTATTGATGTGGGCTGCCACAGCCAAGTGGTCTAAAGTACTGTAATTTCATTACTGAAGTTCTTGATTCAAAAACTGGTGGTGTACCATTGAAAAAGGTATTTTATCCTTCTCTATTTTAACCTTTTGAAAAGGTGTTGGCTGAAAGGCAATCCTTCAAGGTTTAACTATATATATATATATATATATATATATATATCAGACACTCACAATCTCATCTGAAAGCAAGCTGATTGTATAATGCTCCTCATGCCAGTGACACTTCCACCAAGCTTCTCTATGGCATATGATTTCATTGAATTTACATTTAAATTTCAGGGTCATCAGGAGAGAATGTGCATCATTTCGGGGCCTTCCTCTCAAATTTTCATTTAAATTAATTTTGGGGTCATCAGGAGAGAATGTGCACCTTTTCAGATCATTCCTCTCAACGGTGTCACTTGCACACCAGCCCCCTCACTGATGTAAGGCCCCATTATAATGATATACTATTATAGTATTATTATAGTGTATCATAGAGATACTAGTTCAAATATCCAACAGTGAAATTAGATTTACAAAAAAACAGCAAACCTTGCTTGCGTTCTGAGAATACAGCATGAATCTCATTACGCACTCATAATCAGGTCATGTCATCATGTTCACTGAAATGCTACACAGAATATTTCTTTTCTTCCATATGTACATAGAACTATTTTCAGTTACCTCTATTAGGTTTTTTATAATTTTGGCCCTATGAAGCCCTTTGATTCCAATTTGGCCCAGAAATTGGTACCGTGTACAAACCCCTTGATCCAATTTCCACTGCTCTAATAATTACATTATACCTTTCCTTTACCAGCTCAGTTGTTAAATTTTCAGATTTATTTTATATTCATGACTTTGTTCCATCCGGCTTTCATATGGTATTGTTAATTCTACCAGGATTATTTTATAGTTCACCCTTGATAGAAGAACAATATCTGGTCACAGACCCTTACCTGATATTATTTTGGGGTAATCATTATGCCAACCAGGAAGGTCTGCAGATATCTCCCAAATGCCACCAGAATTAAGGAGATTTTGTCTGGGTATTGCTATATATTTGCTTGTTTGCTTTGAGCCAACATATTTTTCCTCCCTTTGCAATAAATTTCTGGGTTGAATTAGATGACTCAGACTTCATATAGTTCTTTATAATTCTGACCAGCTCATCCAAAACACAATTGTGGCTCTTGACAAGAGCTGTTTTACAGGAACTATGAACATGTTCTAATGTTTGTGGATTTTCCTTACACAGGGGACAGGTTACATCACTTTCTTTTTTCCATTTAACAAGATTGTTCTTAGATGATCACAGGTCATATGTGGAATGTATCTGCCAAATGTTCTTCCAAGTAATAGATTTTTGCAGAGCCTCCTCCCATTTTGTCCATTTGCCTTGTTGGTATTGTTGTACTCCTTTTACGAGTCTTTTATTATCTTCTTCGTTCCTTACATTTTGGATGACCATGTCTCGGCGATCTTTACCAGACGTTTTCGACCACCACTGCCTTTCATTTAGCCCTAACCCTTGTTTACCTGTTTGGGTGTATCTGATGACTTCATTGAAAGCTAGATTGTTTTGAGCATTTTTTATAGTCTCTCTGACATTCCACTTTCTTCTCGTCTTTAATGTAGGATTTAATGCTTTTACTGCTTTATCTTTGGAATCATCCAACATCATCAGAAGTCTGATTTTCCCGGATTTGTATTTCTTCACACTTGATTTAAATGGCAACTTTAGCTTTACTTGACTGCAATACAATGCAATATCAAACAAACCTGGAGGTAAACTCAACGATTTTTGGATATATTTATTTATCTTTCTTTCCATTGTCTCAACTGTATTCGTTCTAAATTCATATACAAATAGGGGCCATAATAGCATTGGAATGAATACATGCTGTAAGCACCGTACCTTGTATTTTTCTTTTAGAGCACAAAGATCTATCTTATGGAGACCTTCTTGTAATGATCTAGATGTTTCTTTCATTATGTTGGTATCTTTTAAGGATTGATCATACAACTGTCCTAAACTTTTCACTGATTTTTCTTATATGGTAGGGATTCTTTGATCACCTACTTCAAAATTTATATTTTGATTGAATTTTCCTAAAAGAAAGACTTCTGAACTTGTTTGGTTTAAATTTCATTCTACACCAAATTATCAGGTCGTCCATCAAGCTTAATATCTTGCGAGTTGAACTTACTTTGGATGAGAGGATTGTAGTGTCATCCATGAATGCCTTCACTGAAGGCATCTGACAACCTCCCCCAAGTTCAACAATATCAGCCTTATTTTCTGTCACTTTGAGAATCAGCTGCATTGCTAGAATGAAAAGTATGGGTGACACTGTACATCCCATTGCAATTCCAACTTCAAGTCTATTCCACTTAGTCATATAGTCTTTTGTAGTGAAACGCATGAGGAAACCATCAAAATAAGTTCCTAGCATAACGGATATAATTGTATCATTTCCTCTGGAATATGGTACATTTGTAATGATAATTGTATCATTTCCTCTGGAATATGGTACATTTGTAATGATAATTGTATCATTTGGTGAGGTACTGATCTGCAGACATTAGCCAAATCCAACCAAATGACATCCAAATCTTTTCTATTAATTTTTGCTTTTTGAATGGCCTCCCAGATCAGGTTTCCATGCTCCAAGCTATTCCTGGAACACCACCCTTCTGCACTGAAGTATCAATGTACTCATTATTGAGAAGGTATTTGAAATAAGATGAAATTGGCTAATGCCCTTGGAATTCTTTTCTTTGGGTATGTAAACCCCATCAGTTACCATCCACTCTTGGCTATGGTAGTTTTTCCATGCCAACTTTAAGTTAGTATGTAACCATTTAAGAAGAGTAGGACATTTTTTTATATAGAAAGAAAGGTATTCCGTTAGGACCAGGTATAGAATTATTCTTATTTTTGCTGACTATGTTTCTTCATGTGTGGGTGGTTTCACGTCAAACTTCACTTTAGTGATAGCTGGCGAAAATAAGTTGCTATTATGATCTAGAGGAATATATCATTTGGGATCAGAGTACATATCTCTTAAATGTTCCTCTAGAATATTTTTCTATATTTTAAGCACACCTTGGTTGATCAAATATGTTCCTCACATATTTGTAAGGTTCCTGGAAGAAACGCGCTTGGTCTTTCCTTCTTTCCTTGGATAGACCAAGAGCATTTCTTCCAGGAACCTTAAATTTTCATCTCTTCCTTAGATTTTCTGCTCTGCTAAGAGCATTGCATTTCTCTTTAAGTTCTTGCCAGATTTTAAGCAAGCCTTCCTTCTCGTCAAAATTTGCAAAATGGATCTGCTGTTTTAGATTTCTTTTTTTTGTTTCTAAGATCCTGCATCTTTGATGTCTGATCTTTTTGGCTAGTGGCTTATCATTTTTTTCTTTCATGCCATAGATTCCCTTACAAACCCTGTAGATGATTTGACTACTGTCATTCAATCGTTTGTGATATTTTTTTCCCCAGTTCTTTCTGCAGTGTTTTGCTTATGATGTGATCTAGCATACACCATGCTTCCGAGTCGAATGCTGGTGGAAATTTCATTCTTTGCAATTTGAGTTGCATCCCAACCTTTGATTCAACAGACACTCACATTAAGGGATGGTAATCTTTGACCAAATATCTGAGAAGATTGATAATATCCACATTCAATTTCCCTTGGCCAGATTTCATATCTGTAGTGACTTCAATATGCTTCATAAAGAATGGCTAGTACACTCTAACAAAACTGATGTCAAAAGCTATTGCAGAGACTTTGTCATTGCCTATGAACTAACCCAGATCATCAGAGAACCTACCTGGGTTTGGGACATGGCAGGACATCAGGCAAACCTACTAGACCTCTTCTTAATTTCCTGCCCATTTCTTCATTTTCCTGCTTAACAAAAGTTTTAGCTCCACTAGGCATGTTAGACCATTCATTAATCAGTGTCCAGATTGATGCCAAACCTAAAGCATCCCATGGTGCACTGTTCCATAGAACAATTTTTTGCTATGCAAAGACAGATGGAAGATCTCCCCGCAAACTTCTTCAAGCATGCTACCTCCCAAACTGCTGCCCTTGTCACTGATTGGATCCTTTCTGGAATTGAGAGTTTTATACCTCCCCAAAATTCCAGCAAAAAAAACAAACAGTTAATATATATATATATATATATATATATATATATATATATATATATATATATATATATATATTTATAAACCAGCAATGGCTTATGGGATCAATCTGTTCAGAAGTACTTAACAGTGTATGTTTCTTTCATGTGTGTTTATCTATAATGTTTTTTAGATGGTATAAATGTTTATATTCATTTGCATCTGTTTGATATTCATAGAATTTCTCATTCAAGCCTAAATAAATGCATTCTTGGCTGTACAAACAAGTGAAAATATTTTACATTTGGTATGTAACAAAAAGAAATCAATATTTGTCTTTGCTATTGAAATACATTTTTTATGGTAAACATGCATCATTTCTAATGAAATGTGTTATTCACTTGCTTACAACAAAATTACTGTCTAGTGATCAAGTTTTATTTATTTGTGTATGAAGATTGCAGTAAAATTAATAAGGAAAAATAAATAAGAAATGTAAAATCAATCTGAATAAAAAAAGGCAGGAGAGAAAACTCAAAGTGTGGAGGAGGAAAGAATAAAATAGAAATGATGAAAAAAAAAGAAAATATGGAAAACTAAGAGAATGAAGAAAGGTGAAGCACAGAACAAACTGAATAATGAAAGATAAGAGGAAAAGGAGGAAAGATTTAAAAGAACAAAAGACAATGATTATATAAAAGGAGTGAAAAGAATAGTGTGACCTAAAAGAAAAATCAGAATAAAACATGAAAGACTTAGAGTAAGATAGGGAGAATAACAATAAGAGAATGAAAAAGAAGGAGGATTAAATGAAAAATATTGAAGAACATAAAGAGAAGAACAATAAAAAGTGGATCCTCACAGAATCTACTGAAACTGATTTACTATTTACAAACTTCTCCTGTTTTCTTTTGTTAATATAGAAACAATTTTAAAACTTTTTTAAAAACATATTTCATTTTTACTTTAATAGAAATTTAAAATATACTCACATAACTTATTTTACAAAATTTTAGACAAATACAGATCATCAATTAAAATAACTTCAATATTTAATTAGTCACTCCTATATCTTTGAATTCTCCACCCTCTTAATAGTACTGATGTTTTTGAGTTTAAAATATCACTTTGGCTTGACTTAGACAGATATACAATATACATTGTAGCAATTCATCAAAGATTCCTTCTGGATAATGACCATTGTTGTTTCAGCCAGAGGAAATGAATTGGGCTTCATTGATCAAGTGATGTCAGAAATGTATTACATTTTGGTATTTACTTTTCAAAACACAGGTACTAAATTAGAAATGAATCAGAGAAAAAAATGCATATAAAATTTGAATGGGAAATCTTTTAAAATTACTAACAAAAAAATTTTTTTATAACTTTATAAATTTTAGATTATTTGTACAATCCAGATTTTATTAGATTAAGTCCTTAGCAGCAGTGCCACCCCTCTAAACAACATTCCAAAACTTGACAACAAGAAAGATTGCAATTATTGCCATTTATTTTCTTTTGATTGCAGATTAAAATGAAACAACAAAGATACAGCAACAAATTGGAGAAACATTTAAAAATAATTGGTCTTCTTTTTTATGGAAACTTTGAATCATGTTTAATAGTTAATATATCTTAATGACTCTAAACAAATCTGTTTGGTTGTATCAGTCATATCAAGCATTGATACAATGTGTAATTCACTCTTTTAAGTACCAAACATAGATAAATCTAAGCAAAGTTTTAGTGCTGTGCAAATTTAGAAAATTTAAAGTAAAGAAAACATGTCTCAGCTTAACCATTTCTAAGCTTTGAGTCAAGAAGAGGTTGTTTTATTAAATATGGTGTATTTGTTGCATGAAAATTTAATATCAAATATGTTAAATAATCTTTTATTTTGGCCTAATATAATTCATATAATAAATAAAAGTACAGAATTAAATAATAAAGAAAAATAAATACATTGAGTAAATAATTTCTTTTATTCCAAACTTTTTATTATAAGTAACTAACTTTTGTTTCACAAACTTTAGACAAAAATACTTATCATAATGCAATTGTCAATTGAAAATTTTTCTGAAACATTTGATGGTATATCTTTATAGAATATTAATAAGAGATTATTTGTTTAAAAGGTGCTTCATAAAAAAGTTAATTTTCTATTGAGTGGTAACTACTGCTTAGTAGAATTAGGCTGAATTGTATAAGACAATTTTCAAAATAAACCCATTATCCAAAGCTTGGAAATGACTAAATTTATAACAAATATTCACAGATACAATCTAACAAACTAATAAAGCAAGCTGGAAATCACAAATCTCTCCTGGTAGAATAATCAACATTGTTTTAGTTGTCTGTCAGTAGAAGTTATATAATTTCAATCAATTAAGAAGAATATATCATAGCTATGATTGATGATGCAACAAGTGCAATTTTTCTCATTTCTTATTTTATATTTGAGAAACAAAAATGAAAAGGTTAGAGACCTTTAACTGGCTTCAGACCTTCTGTATGAGTTATTAGTAAAGATGATGAAAAAGAATGACATTATATTTTCTTTTTTTCTTCCATTTCCTTTCCAACTTCCCATCTCCATTCTATATCAATCTGGTATGTATGATAGGGCTTTTCTTTTTAGATCTCCATAAGTGATCTAATTCATTTATGAGTTGCTATATTGGTAATTTCTTTTGCAGAAACAACTTATAAAGGCCATTAATCATTTATCATCTAGAAATAATGCTATAAATGTTTTTTTGATGGGACATATGCATTTCTTATTGTCAAATTGTGAAAAATAAAAGTATTGATTTTTAATATAAATATAAATAGTTGTTATCAAGTATGATTTTTTTGCAACAAGATGTTATTGTTTTACAATGATTCTTTTAAATTAGTATCCTTATCTTTGTTCTTTTTATTATAATATTTTGATCTCTGTTTCATTCATCAAGTGTATGAGTTGTTGCAATTAGAAGCATTCAGAGCATTTAAAAAATATTCCTTTATTTTGTACAGTGTGATATATTCAGTTTTTTTGTTTGTCCTTGATATTGGAAGATGGAGATGTTAATTTTTCCTTATAGCGACTTGTATAGTGCATAAAACAAGGTTTGAAGAAATGAATTGTAGTGGATGAGCTGGATTTGCCAACTCATTGTAGGCAACAGATTAGATTTTGTCAATGGTTCTAGAATAGAATCTAACCCATTCTGGAAGGCAGAAAACATCCTTCCAGTAGCCAATCTAATGAAAATGCTTACAATCCGAATGCCAACAACATACTTGCAAATAGAATCTGATATCTATCAATAGAATGAAAGCATGGTCATTTTTAGTGTTTTTTGGGATGACAAACATATATATGAAATACTTTGAGGAAGCCTCCTAATAACAAACATATATATGAAATACTATGAGGCTGAGATATGTAGATGATATCTTTGTACATTAGTCAATGCAGTAAGACATGTAGATACTGTTAAGACTCTGCAAATAAATATATACTGTAAGCCAATAAAGAGTACTGAACTGTTACATAATATCAGTCCTCTTATATGGCTGTGAATGCCGGGCAATCTTCTCACAGATACCTGAAGCAACATAAATGTAGTTCTGCAGAAGGATCATGAGGATACCATGGACCAAAAATGTGAGCAACAATGGAGTTTTAGAGAAAATGGAAACAAAAATAATACTTATACTTAACATCAGGAAGACAGAGTTGAAATTTATAGGGCACATAATGAGGAAAGAGAGCTTGGAAAATCTGATACTCACAGGACAGATTGAAGACAAGACGGACAGAAGAAAACAATGTATAACTTATTTAGTGAGTTTGAGTAGATGGATGGTGGAACAGGGTTTAGGAAAAATAACAAAAAGACAAAATTTGTTAAAAGCTACAAAGGAGAGAAAATTGTTGTGAGCCATGATCACCTACATCCTGGAGAGACATGGAACATCGAAGAAGCCAACATTTAAAGGACAATAATTGAATTTCAATTCGCAGCATTCATGTAATATAAAAATAGAATTGTTCATTTTTTACAACATGAAGTAAAACTAATGGAGTTTCTTAGAGGAATAATTCCAAGGATGATATAAATCCAAAGAGAGCTCAATGTAAGAACAGATCAATATAATAATGAATACAGAATCCTTAAAAATCAATCGGGTAAGGTAATAAATTTATTTCATGGACCTCATGTCCATCTCTTCAGACCAGTTTTACATGAAGTTCAATTTATTCAGATACAAGGAAAAAAGGAGAAAACAAGACAGAGAGAAAAAAGAAAAAGGAAAAGGTTTTAATGTTAAAAGGGAGAAAGAAAAAAGGGAAGAAAGACAAAAATTTCAATATAAGGTATTTTGGGGGAAAGAGAAAGAGAGATAGACATGGGGAGGAAAGGAGAGAGTGAGAGATGGAAAGAAAGGAAAGAGTGATTTAAGCATAGTAGACAGGGTGACCCAGAAAAAGACCTATTTTGCAGGACTTGACAAGTTGAAAAACAGGGTTGGGGAAGGGAGTGATCATATTCAAAATAGATGCATTGAAATTGTGTAGTCATTTTAAGCATTATAATATATATATGTGTGTGTGTGTGTGTGTGTGTGTGTGAATATATATCTCTATATATATATATATATATATATATATATATATATATATATATATATATATAAGCCGAAAGCTTAGATTGGATTAAAAAATATGTATCAATATTGTGATTTTCTTTCATTGTTTAATGATAATGTTATTAAGCTTATCAGACGATATGAAAAGAACTTACATAAAATATATAGACAACACTTATCTATATTATTTAATGAAACATGTATGAATATATATATATATATATATATATATATATATATATATATATATATATATGAGCATTTATCAGCAGTCTGCAACATCCTTTTATATTGATCCCTTTAGAAGAAATAGTAATTTTGTGCCTAAAAAACCTGCCTGAGAATACAAAGGCAAAGCCATTCACTTGAAGTTTGAGGTCTACTAAAACAACCTATGATGAAACCAGAAAACCAATATTTATATTTTGAGAAAATAACTTGAGAAGTCTTTTCTGTTGTGATATTGTTTTTTATATGTACAAAAGAATTACTTGATTGTAATTGTCCATATTATTCCTTGTTTTTATTTCTCAAACTCCGCAGTTTCATGGTACTGTGTACACCTTTCAATGGGTTAATTCACATATTAAATATTTCCAACTGTAATGAATTTCCTGTTTTTTTTTCAATTTTCATATTTGCGTCTTATTTTTAACTCCATTATGGATGCGTGCATGATTTTGCATGTACTCATGTGTTCATTCATAAATGTAATTGCTTTTCAATTGTATATTTCATAGTTTTTTATTTTTCATTGATATTTTTACTTGTATGTATATTTTTGATTGTTTTTATATATGTGTATGTCTTGTATTGTGTTTATTATATTGTTATATTATTATTTAATTTATATTAGTTTCTGTTGTATTTAATATATTATATTATATTAGTATTTAAGTTGCAAAGTAAATATTTAATAAAATGTCTGCATTTACCCATTTCTCTTGTTTAATAATTTAGTTTGATTATTGAAATTTATTATATAAAATTTTTCTCATAAACACAGTCAACATTTTCTATTATTAATATTATATGGGGGTATTTTTTTATGATTTCCCTTTTAATTTTAGTTGATAAATTTTTTTCTTTCTGACTCCATATATATTTTGATATTGTTGTGTTATTTGAGTATCTGTCTATTTTAAATGGCATTTTATGATTATTAAATCTTTCTTAAAAGTTATTTCAGTTGCTCCTATATATTTTTTCTCCTGTGTTAATATTATTTGATACAGTTGGTTTATATTATTAGTTAGACATTTATTATTAAGTGGGCAGTTGCTTTTATTTTTACAATGAAAATTATTGTTTCTATTTTGCAGGTTTGTGTCATTGTAATTATCCAAATATAATGATTGAAAGATCCAATTAGTAATTTCAACATAAAAATGATAATCATATGAGGCCATTACTTAAAAAAAGAAGATATCTATTTCAGGCTCTAAATTCAGCTGTTTGGATATTCTACTTGGTAAACACTAGTAATTCACTCTTTACTCCTTGGGATATGCACCAGCTCAGTAAGAAAATATTATGAAGCAAAAATTGATAACTACAAATTCAAATATCCAAATTAGGAATGATGTGATAGAAAAAAAAATATATGCCACTAAAGAAAATGAAGGGTTATATCACAGACATTTGAGGAGGCCACAATGAGTGAAAGACTCATAAAAACAACAGAATTCAAAAGTATTACTCTGTAATAAATTAGTTTTGCTATTATGCAATAATCTGTATAGTCGAATACTTTCTATACCTTTAAATCGATAGAAAATAATTTTAATAAGCTAGTTTAAAACTCTTAATCCAAAACAATACAAGCAAAACTCTATTCCAAATCAGAATTTGCTGCATTGTTTGTTTTGTTTAATTTAGTGAAGGTGTCAACAAAATCTAAAAAGTAATAATCCAATTTTATTAATATTTGTTTTATAAGCTTGTTGCTTTCAAAACAATTTCTTTTTCAAGAAGCAATCTGATTTTAGAATAAAATTTACAAATTTTGAAAATGGTAGCAAATCAGTCACCAAAAAATTGTCACTAGTTGGAGAGATGGACATTGGCAATTAGTTAAATATAGTAACTAAACTTCCAATAGTTGTGATAACATTTAAAACTGCAAAATGACATTTAGTAAAATGCATGAATATTTTCTGTATCAGACATTTGTCCATTTCTATGAACATTTCAAATATCCAGACTGTTTACTATGAAAAGATACATTCACAAAAACAGCTTACAAACTTTTGCATAAAAATACTTTGTTATAAAAAATATTCTATTTACATTATTTATAAATTATTTCTCCGTAAAAGTTTATAAATTGTTTTTTTTTGTGAATATATCTTTTCATAGTAAACAGACTGATTATTTGAAATGTTCATAGAAATGGGCATGTGTCTGATAAAGAAAGTTCATGCATTTTAGTAAATGTCATTCTTCACAGTTTATAAGAGTAAAGGAAGTACAAGAATATTGATTGAGAAAATCTGGCTTGTAGTTTCAATTGTCAGTGAGTCTTTTGATCTAAGAACACTTTGTTTATCTTTTTCAGCTAAGAAGTTGCTTGGGATAGATTTGTACAAATGAACAAGCATCTTTGATTTGACTGATGATGACTGGTTGCAAAGTCTCATATTTATCTATTTTTATGGGCTAAAAACTTAAAGATGTTTTTGAATTTACTCAAATCAACAGCAACTGGTTAAAAATTCTCTTTTTATAATTTGTGGTGTTTTTACAAAATCAGCAAATTTCTAATTTTATCTTTGGCAGCCTTTTTTGAAGACTGTTATTTTGATATAAATACATTTATCATGTACTAGTGGGGAATTTTGCATGTCTCTGAAATTTTTACTGTCTAGTTATTTTAATTATTAAAATTTGAATATTATTTCATGATTTTTGAAATTTTATAATGTTACACAAAATGAATTATTATTTCTTTCTCTCTTATCAAAACTTCTTTAACTCAGTAGCATTTGATGACAAATAAAAATTTGTTTAAAGAATTATGAATGTTTTCCTATATATTTGAGATGTCTGATCTGTGTTTAACTTGTTATGATGGGCCTTGTATGACTCCTATTTTTGTGGTTAGTAAAATATATACATCATAACAACAATGAAGGATTTGAAAGTTTTGGTTGTTCGGCAGATATATGAAAGTTTTTGTAATGTGGTTGTTAAATGTTCTGATATTTGTGTTGTCTTGGTCAACGAATGAATTATTTTGTTTGTGGTAAGTCGATACTTAAAAAGTCATATTCAACATGAGAAAATAATATTTGAGTAAAACTTATCTTTAGTCTTCATTCCTGGAGAGATCCATTTTCATATGCTTTTATGGTGAGGGGTCGTTGAAAAGAGGCCATATTCTAAATTTCTTGCCAATGGGGTGGTTTCCTTTTTTACAAAGGAATCATGGGAAATTAGGTTTATTTTTTATTTCTTGTGATCATGACATCACTATACACTTTTTATTTCTTGTGATTATGTGATTATTACAAATTTATTACTTGGAATATTATTTAAAATTAATCAATCCAACACTTTCCAGTCTTGATAGAATTTGAAATTGTTTAGGCAGTTGTGGCCAGTGGAGGTGGGTACACTTATTCTTCACTCTACAATCTTTTTCCAAAAAAAGGCACAGCACAACAAGCCCATTGCTACTTGATTGCTATTTTCATGGTAATTGTTCAGATGAGCTCCATTCTTTAGTTCCACCAGTTCAGAGATTTACTGTGAAGACACGCCATGCTACTGCCATGGAGTTGAATCGTCCTCATTTCCTATACATTCCAAATGTAAGAAGAAAGTTCTACTCAGATAGCTTTTTCTCAAGAACTGCTATTTTGTTGAACAGACTCCCACGCGGATGCTTTCCTGAACACTACAATCTTAGCTTCAAGGGTCAATCATTATCTATCCATTTTATATTGATACTCTTCACTTTCTACTACCTCATCTTTTATTCATATCACATCTCATTCAACATAACTATTTTTTAATAGTAACTCTCTACCTTGAGTGGCTCTCGAGCCTCGTATTGGGTGAATCTTACTATAAAAATCATATTTTAATTTTTTGTTATCTGGGTAAGTTTTTTTGTAATATAAACATAAAGATTTTTTTCTTTTAAAACATTTTTTAATTTTAGGTTTAATCTGCTCAGATTTGTTTTTAAACTGCATCAATTTAAAAAAAAAAGAAATAAGAAATATGAATGAATGTCAGGCCAGTTAGTATAAGTTATAAAGACAAGTAAAAAAGTAAAAATGTCTTTAACAAAAAAGTTATTTTTTGAAAATTTTCTCCACTTCATTTTAAAAAAAATATTTTTAAGAACTCAAGGGAAAAAATGCAAAAGATGTTTAACTGACAAGACAATACAGAATTTAGATAATTTATGACTTGCCTTTGTTATATGCATATAGAAACAATAGTATTGTTAAGCTGTTTTATATCAGTCTCAATAGAGGGTTACACATATATACATAGATATGTTCATAAATTATCTAACAATTTTTTAAATTTTCAGACAAAGCATTGTCAGTTGAGATTAATTTTGGCTAGTAACTTTGTTTCATCTTAATTTTTAGTTAATTTTAATTGCCACATTGTTTATCAGTTTTTAGCAGCAAACAGTGAGATTAGAAATAATAAAAATTAAAGATCCATTAAGCATACCATAGATTGTTAGAATCTTAGAATTCAACAATTAGCAGAAGTCCAAATCTAGCCTTTTAAATCTTGTCCTCAAACTTTCTCAGTCTCTCTTGGAACCATAATTATTGTTTTTATACTCATTGTTGCTCACAATGATATTACTTTGTTATTTTTTAAATTATGGTGAATGAACAATAACAGTCAAAATTAATAATGGTTGTCAATCCTTCATCTAAAAGTAAAAAAAGAAATAATATGGCAAAAATGACACTGAGTTAGATCAAGAAAGAGTAAAGGTAAGATTTATAAAGTTAGATTTAGATTTCTTTTAGTTGTTGAGTTCTTAGAGGTTCAGATGGTAAGAGTAGCCGGTATGTTTACTAAGGTAAAGGGTACATAAGAACAAATCCCACTTGGAATTTAAACAATATTCCTACTTTATTATTTCTGATCTACACTTTTTTGTTTGCTATCAAAGACTGACAGTCTGAGTAAAATTGGGATAAAAAGTAAAAATTAAGATGAAAGAAATTTATGAATCAAAATTAATAAAGGTTATAAATTCTCTGTCCTTATATGAAAATAAAAGACATCTTATTTAATAATGCACTTAAATGCTGCCAGTGTCTTTGTATGTTCTTCATAAGAATTTGTTCAACAAAACTTGTTAGTGTTATTTTCTAATCATGTGATAAAGTCTGTTACATTTTAATATTGCTAACAATGTGCAAATTCTGTGGAGTGAGTGGTATAAGTTTTACTCTGTTTCCGACTGATTTCTTAAAAAACAGAAACAAAAATCATATATGTGTGTGTGTATGTGTGTGTGTGTGCATGTGTTTGTGTGTATTTTTTGGTTTTTATGTATGTGTGTGCGTGTGTGTATATCCATCCCAACAAAGTTATGATTTTTTTTGTTTTAATCCATTTAATCATCAGTAACAATCTTATTTTAAAATTATTTTTTCTGTCTTGCAAGAAGTGAAAGAGAAATGTCCAATGGTCTATCTGTACTAATATCCACATCATGGGTGTCCTGATTCAGTCATATATGCCAATATTGTTCATGTGCATGTCATATGATAAACTTCTGGGAATTTTAAAACAAACACATTCACAAATTCAGACTAAAACAAATGTTTAAATATTGATTTATGTAAGTTCATGTGAGTTTTTCCTAAGCCTTGTAAAAGTTGTTCGATATGTAACTGATCGCCTAAGCAGCAGAGTTGAGCAAATTTTAAAGACACTACAAAGATGCCATTAAGGTGACACTCAGAACTTTCGTATCGACCAATAAATTTACTTAATATTCCCAATCAAATATTTAATGCTAAGTTAATTATCTGCTGAAATAAGATTTCAAGTATTTTTTAAAGAGTTAAATAGATTAAACATTTCCAAATGGTTTATGGGTGGAAAGTTTCAAGGTGATGTTTGTGGCTGTCATGAAGTGGGTCAGTCTCTCTGCATCCTCTCTAAGGATGAGGAAACTATGGTTCTATCTCCAAAAGTCAGAAAGACAAACTAACAAGACAAGTGTTCGTACTAAAGATAATACATGCAACATAGGCTTTCAGACAATATAAATTAACATACAAATAGAAAGAGATCAGCTTTAAGGAAGATGCTGACTTGGAAATTTGCTTCAAGTTAAATATTGATAATCGCATAATTTACATTTACAACTCTTGACATGACCTGTTCTCTTAGTAAGATGCCAAGAATGGTGCCGTAGTCATTATTATGCAAACATATTCTGGGCATGTGACAAAATGAGCATATATATATATACAATATTGCACATTGAGTGCTGGTGTTAAAAAATAGTGCTTCATGTAAAATAATAGAGCTATAAATTATATATTAATAATAAATAATCATTTTTTTTCACTCACTGGTAGCACAACTTTGAGTTACATGCACAACACAATTCTATATATATATATATATATATATATATATATATATATATATTATTTCACACAAATACGATAAATAATAGGGACTGCTCCACTATTATGATAGTCCAGTATGTATATACATCAAAATTTAAATTATATAACAATGAATTATAACTGAAGCATGAAACTCAGAGTTGTGTTACTGGTGAGGGGAATAAATATACATTATTAATTATATATATATATATAAAATAAAATATATAAAATAATTATATATATATAATTATTAATAAATATACATTATTAAGTATATATATATATAATTATTAATAAATATACATTATTAATTATATATATATATATAATTATTAATAAATATACATTATTAATTATATATATATATATATATATATATATATATATATATATATATATAATATTATAAAAATACTTTTATCATAATAGATTACAATAAAAACCTTTTTACATCGCTACATGAAAACTTTCATTTGACATTGCAATGGGATCATTAGACTGCTGAGTCTTCCGACCACATTGTTTTATTCATTTTATATAACCTTACTGCCCACCATGACATCAACATAGAGGATATAGGGTTATATAGGGATGATGGCCTTATGGTGGTGAAAAATTGTACAAATTTCAAAACTGACAGAATCAGAAAATTAATCCATAGGGAGTTTAAAAATCTAAACCTGAAAGTTAAAATCAACACAAACTTAAAAAAAGTAAACTTCCTTGATGTAACACTAGACTTAATCAATAACATATACCAACCATATATGAAAACTAATGCAAATCCCTTCTATATCCACCCAAAATCTAATCACTCTCCATCTATTATCAAGCACATACCCTTCTCCATAGAACACAGAATTAGTAATAACTCTTCCAGTGAAGATGTATTTCATAAATATAGCTATCTTTACAACAATGCCTTAAAAAATAGTGGCAATAAATGCCTGACATTAAATACAGCAAACATAATAGCAAAAGCAAGAAACAAATAGAAATAGAAAAATCATTTGGTATGCACCCCAATATAACCAAATGGTTAGCACTAAGTTAGGGCATAAGTTTTTCATTTTAATTAAGAAACATTTCCCCAGTAATAATCCTCTAAGCAAAATTTTTACTAAAATACACTTAAATTAAGTTACAGTTGTACAGATAATCTAGAAAAAATTATTAAAAAATATAATAATAAAATTTTAAATCTACACTTAAACCAAAGTAACAATCGTTATTCCAAAACAGAAAATGATAATGATATAAAATTGTGTAATTGTAGAAATCCTAAGGAATGTCCATTACAGAATAGGTGTCTTACTGAATATATTGTTTATCAATGTAGCATTTCATCTAGTGAAAATCCAACAGTTAAGAAATTTTATATTCGCAGTACAAAAACTCCCTTTAAACTGAGGTGGTATCAGTACATATCTTCTTTTAACAACAATGCCTACTGTAACCAAATATCCTTTACTAAATATTTTTGGCATTTAAAAGAAATTAGTAAAACTCCTAAGATTAAATGGAAAATATTTAAAAAAATGAGAATTTGTAAACCCTTATATGCCCCATTTCCCCTGAGCTTACAAGAAAAGCTGCATATTACAAAGATTCCTAAAAATAAAGTTCTTCTAAATCAAAGAAATGAATTAATAGTCTTATGTAGGCATTTTCTAAATTTTACATTAAAATATAGTTAAAAGAATTCTTCATAAATATTTTATGCATTACAATTACATAGCCATTATTTTATAAGTATATAATGGCTCACTCGATTTTTATTGGATTTTTTCAACTTTAATATTGCTCTGTTTTTACTGCCCATTTAATATAATTTAACTTTGTATATTAAACTTCAACAAAAAAAAAATTCTTTTAACTTTATCTATTCAGTCCCTTTAAGAAGTTTCTGTAGTAAAAAAAAAATTTGTAAAATTTTGAAAAATTCTTAAAAATAATTTTTATTTTGTTCAATATTACTCTGTCTACTTTACCAAATCTGAACTGTGGATTTCATTACATTACGTTTGACACTGACAAATATAGAGTGTCAATGTATCAAGAAATGATTTTATAACCCACCTCTCTCCACCCTCTGACCTTATTTTTCATTTTTCTATTTTAGCATAGATCTGACTTTTAATTGGTTAATCTAGACACCAGACATAGCCACAATTATATGTTTTAATTCTGATATTATGTTCCCACCCAATTTTTAAATTTCAAAAGAGGTAATGATTTGTTTTCAAATTTCCCAAATAAATCATTTTTATTATGTTATCTATCATTGCCCAATGAGGAACCATTAAAGTTCTGAAACATGAAAGTTTTTGCGTTGCAATGTAAAACTGTTTTTATTGTATTCTATTATAATAAAAATATTTTAATAATATTATATTTTGGTCTACATTTGTATTGAGCACTTTTAAAAAAGTAAATGCTAAGAACTGTGGATTCTAACTCCATCTGTTCTTTCTCTTTCTTAAGGTATATATATATATAAAGAAATATAGTCTTAAAGTGTGCTATATTTATGGGATAAAGTGCTCAATATCAGAGATAGAGCGTGTGTAAATATAAAAGTGGACATGGAAGTCAGCACTTAGAGGCGACAGTCTGTTTCATGCTAGTGCAATCGTCAGGCAATCCTGACAATTGCACTAGCATGAAACAGACTGTCGCCTCTAAGTGCTGACTTCCATGTCCACTTATATATATATATATATATATATATATATATATATATATATATATATAAAATTAATAATAAATATACATTTTTCATCTCACTGGTAAAAAACTCTGAGTTTCACCAACACTAAAAAAGATTTTTAACAAAAATAATGTTAAGATCAGCTATAGCTGCATTAATGACAAAGACAAATCCCTATCCCAACATAACAACATTAAACAAATATATTTCCAACAATGACAATGTAAATTTTTATAAAAACAAATACAACTGCCAAAAATATGATTTGTCCCTTAAATGATCAATGTATGACTGATAATATTGTATAGTGAGCTAGCATACATTCTAGTAATAATAATACATTTTATTTTGGTTCCACTGAAAATACTTAGAAATTTCATTTGCACCATTATCAAATAATTTAGGTAATATAAAATATAAAAATAGCACTTCTCTCTCCAAATATTTCTGGCAATTAAAGAATGGTAGTAATTCACCTTTTATCAATTGGGGTATTATAGCAAGAGCCAAATCTTATAACAGGAAAGGAAATACATGTAACTTATGTCCTGTTGAAAAACTAGTTATCTTAAAACACTTAAATAATCCCAGCTTATTAAACAAGAGAAATGAATTGATCGTTACATGTAGGCATAAAAATAAATAACTTCTTAAATATGTTGATTCAGATTAATTTTTAATATAAATTACAGTTTATTTTTAATGTAAATTATGGTTTGTTTGTTATTTTTATATAAAAAGAACAAGTAATTGTTCTTTAATATAAAATAAAAAAATATTCACAACTCTAAAAAAATGTTTTTTACATATATATACAAATCCTGTTTATTTTAAATGCCAAATATAATTTTTAAAATACAAAACTGTAATCCCAGTATAATATATAATTGAGTCAACATTGCGATAACAAGATATATTTTTTAAAATATTTAAATTATGTAACAGCCAATCTATACTCAGCACCTGAAGATTGCGTTGTGCATGTAACTCCAAGTTGTGCTATCGGTGAGGGATAATATGTATATTTATCAATATATACTTAATGTTTCTGTTGCATTACATTATTTTATTAATACCAGCACTATATATATATATATATATATATATATATATATATATATATATATATATATAGTGCTGGTATTAATAAAATAAATATCCAGCAAAAGTACTTTGTTTAATATTTTTATTAAATTTTTCTGTAGTTCAGACCATTTTTCTGGTATCCAAGAAAGATTTGAAGAAAAATGATCCATTGTCTTCTGAGACCTTTCAGCTTTTATAAACCATTATTAAAAGGTCTTATTTTTGCATTTGTAGGGTCATCTTGATATACGTGTAATGCATTGTCTTGAGCAGGTTTTGAGTGTTGTATTTTTAGACTTCAGTGGATTTTATGGTGGGTTTTTACATCAGTTTCTGATGTTATTGTTTTTTAGTTATGAAATATGTTTAATATGTGTGTTCTCAAATTGAATGAAATTTTACTCATGTTGGGTTGTTTGTTTTTTAAAGTATCTAATATTTAAAATTGCTTTTTACAGCTTATGTGGTATAAAATTATTTTGTATTATTGACAAGTAGTAAATAAGATTATTATTGTGTTTTTTGTTGTTGTGTTTGTGATTTAATTCAATTATTATCATATAAATGGCAAATTAATGGAAGTGATAATGTAGTGATTGCTGAACTAATGTCTATCTTTAAATAATTATGATTAGAGAGAAATTATCGAAGTGGGCTAGTAAATGCACAGACATAATTATAAAAAAAATAAATAATGTAATATATATATATTACAGGTTATAACTTAGTTGGGACTCAATTGGTCCAAAATCCAGGAAAATCTAACTCATTGTGCTTTGATGTTTTATGCTTGGTGTGAAAGCTTGATGCTGAGCTTAGGAATATTAAACAGCTGTTTTTGGCAAATGGTTACCCTGAATATGTTATTACAACTACTACTGAGCATAAAATTAATAGAGTTAAAGTGTTTGGTCCATCTAGGTGTCCTGTATATATGAGACTACTGTGGTTTGGTCCCGCTAGTCAGGTATATGCCGATAAAGTATCTTCTCTATCAGGTGGTGTTTCAATGCTGTATTGGTCCATAAATTGTTTTTTTTTAACAGAAGGGCTTTTCCCTCTGTCCGTAAGGATGTATTGCCTGCCCATCAGCAGAGCTTAGTTGTTTATCAATATAAATGTCAGTCTGAGACTGACTAGGTGAGCAAGACTATCCAGTGGTTGGATATTAGAAACACCCAGCATGTTCTGGACCAAATACGCAGGTATGTGCCTAACATCCGGGTGTTCACAAGCACATGAGTTTGCTATCGGTGAGTACTTATTGAATTTGGTTGCTTGCAGGATAGATTACTCACTGGATCTCTTCTGTCTTTCACAAGGTACAGATTAGACTCCACCTAAGATATCTTGGAGTCTGTTGTTATTAATATATAATGTCTGACCCTGTGTAGACAGAGATAATTAAAACATAAATTAGCACTTTTGGGGGAATCTGCCACGAATTCAACACCAAATTAGTAAAAAAAAATATTAAATTTTTTTTCTCTCTCCGCTCCCCTCGTTGGAGTTATTTTAAATTGAGTTGTTAAAAAACATTTTTCTTTTCAGCAATTTTGTCTTAATGATGATGATTTATTTCTGAAGATGAGTTGGCCGAAAGGAACTTATGGTTTCAGTTTTATTCAGTGTGATACTTTTGTATACTTGCTTTAGGAATAAATTATGATCCCTGTTTTAAAGATTATACTATCTTGGTGTGACCACAAAAATTTGCTTTTATATATATATATATATATATATATATATATATATATATATATATATATATAAAGTAATATATATATATCTATATATGTCAAAGTAACAAATATATATATGTATATGTAAGTTATAAAGTAATATATATATATGTATATGAAGTAATATATATATATACATAAAAGTAATATTTATATATATATATATATATATATATATATATATAAATACACAGACAAAAAAAATAATGGTCCAAAGGTATTGATCATAAATATGTTTGTTTTTATATATTGTGTTGCAAACCCATATATAGTTATTTGTGTACACAGATGTGTGTATATGCCTAGAATGCAAACCACAAAAGCTATAGCGTTTGCATCCAAGCCATATGCTCTTTTGAATATCATATGAAACATTGCTAAATGAATCCAATAACAAGTTTATCATTATTATGTGAACAAGATGTAAATTTTGCGCATGTGTGAAATTATTTTTTTATAAAAGTATAAAACCTTTTTACAAATCGATGTTATCTGAAAATTGTGTATGTTTTCTATTAGACTACAGAAGAGAAAATTATTTTAATAATATTTTAGTGATTTTCTAAATAGTGAGTAAATAAATGAAAAGTTCAAAGACTTATTTTCTATCTTTGAGTTTTATAGATGCCAGTCTTCTCTCCCAGATTAATGTATTTCTTTGAATTAACAAACGTCATATGTATTTTATGAATATTATACAGGATGCAATGGATAAATTGTCATCTGAATTGCACATAAATGAAAATAACACTGGCATCTCATTTTAAAAGACATATTTACCAAAATTACACAAAAATATCTTGAAATACTAAAGAGTAAAGTTATTCAATAAAATAGCCATTGGCTCCAACCATGGCCTCTAGGTGACTTTTGAATCTCCTGCAATCATCTGGATGATCTCCTTTTTTAAGTTGGTGAATGCTACCATAATCCTTGCCCACAGTTCATCAGTTCAAATCAAGGAGTATTGTTGGTTACTCTCTCAACTGCACCTGACATATAATAATCAAGGGGGTTGCAGTCTGTGGCCAGATGTAATGGGTAATAGTCATGACTGGCATGTGTGGCATGCTGCAAAGTCCTGTTGCCAGACATAGTGTCTTCCAGAAGCCACCCTCTTGACCCAGGGCAGCATTACCTCCTCAAGGCACTCACCAAGAATTTCAGGAGTTTTTTCTTTTCAGAATGATACGAATGAGTTTTCCAAGCTGCCATACTTTCGTAATCACCATTAAACTCATCCAGCTCTTTCTGAATCTTCTGCACTGTTCTCAGATTGACAACCAAACATTCTGAAATGTTTGCAGTAGAGCTTCCGGTATGAATGCCAAGCAGTACAGCATGTCATTTCTATCATGGTGCTCTTTTTCTCACAGACAGTGCCCAGATGGCCCTACTATAATGTGCAGTCAACAAAATGAAAAACAATGTGCATGTGTGAAATTAAAAATAAAAAAATATAAAATGGCAACAATTAAAGAATAATAAGTTCAAATTTGAAAGAGGAATTTACTTTATCACCAGTAATAATTGCCACGAGGAATACATAAGAAAAACCTCAAAGAATTTAAATAAAAGTCTATATGAACACAAATGAGATCTTTTACAAAACAACACACAGTGCATTAGTTCCTCAGCATAATGAGTCTAAACCTAATTTCAATTTAAGACATTTAATTAAAGGAGGAAGCAATTTGCTAAGACGAAAGTGTATAAAAACTGCTTTAGTCGCTTGATCATCCATAGTAAATTTGTGTCCAGATTCTTACAACATTTCACTTTTTTTGGCAGATCTTCTATTATCAAAATGTGGGATACTTAATAACAAAAGTGATAAAAACCAATGGAAAGAAAGTAAATGAAACTGGCTCGAGTATATACCCGAACATATATATAAAAATAAATTAAGTTTAAAATTTCAATGACATTCCCATTCTTGTGAAACAACATAAAGATCAATCAAATGAAATGTGTTATACAAAAAGATTTTTCAACCTTGTCAATAATTTTCCTAATATGTATGTATGTCTATTCAGGCACATTCAACCATTGCTGAACTTTTACAATTATGTCCTGGTTTTGAAATGCAAGGAAATATTCATATATTTGTCTTTTTCATGGTAATTGTTAGTTTAAATATTACAAATTTAAATTATGTTTTGAACATGTTGATGAAATTATATTTCATACAAAAATGTAAATATTTGATAATACTTTCTAGAAAGCGAAATCATGAAGTTAATAATATGAAAACAAAAAAATTATATCTCTTTGACCAACACCAATTTCTGATCAGATTATTTCTTTTCAAATTAATTCAAAGTAAATTACAGGCTTTAATTAAAGATTGATTCTTTCAAGTTTCTTATTTTAAAATTATTTTGCATTATGCATACCTAAACGTGCGTTAGGTTAACATGAGTTTATCTCTGAGTGAGACAGGAATAAATACTTGAGTAAATTCCAATAGTTTCTCTCCTGCTTAGATAATAAACAAAATTCATACTTCATATGTTTTAATTTATCTTGAATCATTAAGTGTTGATAACTTTACTTTTGTATCAACTGATACAATAAATCCAACAGAGAATTTACTCATAATGCTACCTACCATTAGAACAGTTTTGTGCATGAAATGGTTACAAGATATCAATAAAATTAAATAATTTCATCAAGACATTTAACTCAGCTTGAAGCTAGAAAAAAAAATCTTGTATTAATTTGAGATATAAAATTAGAAAAATCAAATTACTCAATTAAGAAATGATTCATAAGCATGACAAATTAACAGACAAATAAAATGAACTTATAGTGTGTGTTAAAAATGGCCTTGTGATAATTATTTATAGTTATATTTGGAAAATTACTATCAGGTACAAAACTAATATTTTAACAAATTCAAATTTACATATATATGTAAACAAAAATGTGAACAACTTCTTTAATTTATTTCCATCAATCTCTTCTGATGAATTATTTTAGACAAAACGTAATCTTGATAAGAGAGCATTTCTATTTATTTTTTTAAAGTTTATCTACTCTTCTGTAGAATATATAAATGAACTTTCACTTTATGCTTTTATTATTTGACCCATATCTTGGCCTTATAATTACTTCTCTACTAACCTACACAAGAAACCATTCAGCATTTGATAAGTAGATATGTCTAGCTTTTGTAATTAATCTTCCTTTATTTATTACTAAAATATATAAGAATCATCTGAGATTTGTATTAAAATTCTCATATCCCATGAGGAACGAAGCCAGTAAATTAGATTCTGTTTCAGGTGATATAAAATTATGGTCACTTCTGAAGCCGACAATGGTATCAATATAAAGACTAGTCAGATGAAAATTTATTTCAACATGTAAAATGGATTTCTCAATGGGGAAGATTAAATGTAAGGTATACTTATAGATCTATCATGAGTAAATTACTAACTTTAATTTTTACACCACTAATGTTTTTTGACAGTTAAAACGAATAAAATAAAAGTTACTGATTTAACAACAGTTTGAAAGTTCAGTAGCCCTTGCTGTTAAAACTGATATACATTTTTTACTTTATATTTTGAAGTGTCTCATAGAATGATTTAGTGAATAAATGACATAACTAGGTTCTTATATTGTTTCAAGGTAATTTATTGATTGAATTCAAAATATTTTAGGAAACACATTTTTGTCTGCATCTAACACAAAGTTGCTCAAATAATACTGACAGCTAACACTGACAAGTGATCATCTAAGCTGTTCCCTGAAATGTTTCATAGAAAATAATTGTATTGTGCTAAAATGTTTTTAATCCTGTCCTAACAAATTGTTCCTTATCTTGTCCTAACATTAGGATTTCACATACAATAAAAAATGATTTGAAAAAAATATTACAAGTAAGGAATATGCTTTTCTTCTTTAAAAACATTTGAAGATAGACTTGATGATTGCAGTTTAAACAATAGAGGATTACAACTGAGAATTCACTGATAGGAAAATGTCGGGTGACAATTTTATCATTTTGAAAGAAGTCGCAAGTTTTTGCCTAAATATAAGGAAGCTGAATGTCAATGCTTATGTCATGACAACATTAAAACATATGTGCTCTTCACAATTTTAATAAAAAATTGTAATAATTATCATACCTTTAATTTTAACGCAAGCCATAAGGTAGAAAACATTGCACCATGTCAGGAAGAAATAAGTTGAACTTACCTGAAACCAAAAGAAAAAAGAATAAATGACAAAATTGTAAATTAAAATTGAAAAATATGAGTGATTTAAAATTTGTCACTAAGTACTATGTTAAGGAGAGGATAAATGCTTGGTAACAATTCAACGTGATTTATATCTGTAAATAAAAGACCTCAATGATAATGAGCTGAAGTAAATATTCAATTATATTTTAATATTAATTTTTAAGCTGCGGTTCATGCCACAAGATCATTTTTCCAGTATACCTCACCTGTTTCCCCCAGTATCTTATTAAAATTGGATATGAAAAACCGTTTCAATAGCATCAGAAGGGATCATGCCCTGGAAGTTTGCCATCAACGGACTCCTTCCATATTTAAATTGGCTCATCTTTCGTATAGTCATCCAAGTATGTTGATCGCCTCCAATAATATTATCTCTTCTGCTACTGGAATCCAGCAAGGTGATCCACTTGGTCTGCTACTATTTGCGATGGCTATTGATGGGGTAGCTTGTTCCATCACTTCTCCTTTCAATATATGGTATCTTGACGATGCAACATTGGGAGGATCCATCGAGGCCGTAGCTGCTGACCTCCGACGAGTTATTCCTGCTTTATCTCTGCTTGGACTTGAGATTAACTTGTCCAAGTCAGAGATAATAAACTTGAATTATAGTACAGATAATTTCGAGAGTGCTATCCGGGATATCAGACTCATCCTTGAGGATATAAAAATAACACCTAAGGAGGAATTACACATTCTTGGTTCTCCAGTCTTTCCAATGGCCATTAGAGAGTGTTTGGATACTAAGCATGTCATTCTAACAAGAATGCTTGAGAAATTGCAACTAATTGATGCACATCCAGCCCTCTTCCTCTTGAAGAACAGTTTTTTTGCTACTGAGTTTCCTCTACACTCTTCGAAGTGCTCCTTGCTACCTTGAACAGGATTTCTTAAATGAGATAGATATCACAGTTAAGAGATGCATGGAGATAATTTGCAACATCAATTTCGATAACACAGGCTGGGGGCAGGCCTTTGATCAGCAGTAGATTTGGCCCTTCCAGCATATCTTTCTTCACTTTCATCCAGTCACAAATTAATTGATGAGATAATCGGTGGATCGTCTCAGTGTTTCTCGGGTAGTTCTTTTGAACAAGCTTGCAGCGTCTGGGCCCAAGAATTACTTTCTATCCCACTAGACACATCAAAACAAAAAAGCTGGGATAAAATAAAATGCGAGGCCAATTTTACTAATTTGAGGCTCTTTCTGGATCAGCATCGCCTCGCCTGTCTACTATCTGCTTCACAACCGAGTAGTGGCGCCTGGCTCAAAGCAGTGCCCTCTTCATCTACCGGTACCCTTCTAGATGATGAGTGCACTCAGGTCGGAGTTGCGATCCGTCTTGGACTCAAATTATGTGAGTGTCACAGATGCAAATGTGAAGCCGCGATCGATGAGTTTGGCTTGCATCCTCTCTCCTGTTGTCGTATTGCCGGCTGCTTTCCACGGTATGCAGCAATAAACAACATCATCAAAAGAGGTTTGGATGCAGCTGGGTTCCCTTCCCAAATTGAACCCGTAGGCCTGGACTGTGGTGATGGAAAGTGGCTGGATGGCATTACCATTTTCCCTTTTAAAATGGGTAAGTCATTGATTTGGGATGCGACCTGTGCAGATACATTTTTAGCTGGTAATTTGATCAGGTCCGTAGTTGAGCCAGGGTCCATCGCCCAGGACGCAGAGATGAAAAAAATAGTTAAATATTCTTCTCTTGCTGATAGATTTTTTTTTACTCCTGTAGCAGTGGAGACTTCATGGGTTATTGACCCTCATTCGATGGCGTTCCTTTGGAGAATTGACGTGATTGCGTCTCGATTAAGGGACTCGCGAAACGGAGTGGCTCTTGCAGCATGTCTCACTGGTGGTGGTTCGAGGTAATGCTATCTCCATCATTGCGGCTGACAGAGGATAGAAAAAAAATTGTTTATAGTTACGTTGTTCTGGAATTGTCATCAATGGTCAACTGAACTTGCTTTGTTTCAATAAATTCTCTTCTTTTTAATAATTGTTTTAAAATTCAAAAATTCAATTTACATTTTTACAGTGTAAGATGATTTTATTATCTGAAGTGTTCATAGAAATTGATACAATATAGAAATTTTCTGATATAGAAAAAGTTCATACATTTTATTAAATGTCATTTTTCATAGTTTATAGGAGACAAGGAAGTACAAGACTATTGATTGTGAGAAGCTGGCTTGTAGTTGAGTACGTCTTTTCATCTCTAGCCACTTCATTTATTCTTTGGGGAAAGGCAGAGATTTGTGTAGATGAGCTGCCACTTTTGATTGACTGACCATGACCTGTTGCATAGAATCAAATTCAGTTTTTCTCATAGGATACAAACTCAGAGATTTGAATTTATTCAAACCCACATTGATTGGTTGAAAATTCTCTTTTTATGCTTCATGATCTTTTTTGATAATGTTTACAAATTTTTAATCTTATTTTATATTTTGTTTATCTAGAGCCTTTTGCATTACATTCATTTGCTAGAGTGCAATTATTCCTGTGTCACTGAGCACTTTTTAGCACACTTGTAAATTAATTTATTATGGTGTTTTAAGTTGTTTTTTGTTTTTTTTTCAAATATCAGTGATATTTCAGTTATTCAATGTTTAGCTGCCTGGGTATTTCTCTTCACAGTGAGTTTAGTTGGTAAGCACATTATATGTATTCACCAGCTACCTTCATTGTAACAACTTGAGATTAGGCAAGTAGCTAGAACTGCTCATTTTACCAAACACATACTGACCGCCTGATGACTTAGTGCATTGCTGTTGTAGTCAGTTGAGTGTATGCTGGCTTATATATATATATATATATATATGTGTGTGTGTGTGTGTGTGTGTGTGTGTGTGTACATCTTTTTGAGCCTTTTTAAAAATCTATCTGAAATCTTTACATGCTATTTTAAGCATTAAATTGTGAAAATTATTACAGTTATTTTGCTACTTTATTACCATAAGATTTTGGCTTCTTCATGTGAATGTGTCTTGTATATAGTTTTGTTGATCTTATTCTGCTTCTAATCCAGTTTGTGAACTATGTTCTTTTGTCAGAGCTCTTTTTTGGCTGATGCATGAAATTTTACTGAATAAATATCAATAATCATAATGTCATGTCTACTGACTCTCTCCAGTTTTCAGTATTTTGCTCTTTTCCTTTTTTTTACATTTATTATAACTCCATGCAAGAAGAATATACTTTCTCACTAGAATCTGTATACATTCAGATAATTCTAATTTATTATCAGTGGACATTGTATGATCTTAACAAAATATGCTATGCAGATTCAGTGTATTCATGACAGACTCAGAACTGTTAGACACTGTAGTTGATGAAAGAAGGAAAGACTAACCATTAACTAAAAGGAGACAGAATACATGGTTGTGAGCAAAAGGAACACCTCAAGATATGAGTTACATATTAGGGATGTCAAAATCAAATGTGTAGAAATTCAACTGAGTATTTTTATAACAAATAATGGAAAGTTTTTGTAACATATTTAAGTATAACTCAAGACTTCAATGTTAAAAGAAAACAATATTTAATTACAACTACAAATAAATACTTAACAAGAACAAAGAAGTAGAAATAAACCAAAGATAATTAACCATTTCAGTAAATAATACCTTCTAAGTAGTGTAACTCGGCTTAATGTTCAGTAAATCTTCAATCAAAACCTAAATCATCAACGCACAATAATTCACACTGATTCAACTGGATAGTTCTACTCAATACTCACTCAATAATCACTGCAGCCAGTGGCCTGACACTGCTATTTATACACCTGGCAGAAAACATATATTCATAAGTCCAGAGCATCATGCTCAAGCCTCAGTGTTGGTAGTTTTCTTCCTATATGACACCTCCCCATTTTGAGATGACATTTCTGGAGCCTATCTCTCTTTATCTTGGGTTCAGTATTCAAATGTTCTGTTGCTGTTCTTTTTCTTTTACTGTACCTCCTTGGTTCACTAATTTCTGGTGGCGTGGGTGCATCAAACATGTTATACGATATTTCCATAGGCACCTCTTTTTGTGGACTTACTAAATCAGTGAATCCCTGTTTTAACTGATTAAGGTGCTGCTTATGTTCCCACCTTTGTCCCTGTACCATGTATGTCATATTTCTAATCTGTTTTTTTATGATGCTGTCTTCCTAGAATTCTTTTCCATGTTGGTACATTTTAAAAAACATTTTATCACCAGGTTTAAAATATTTATTTATATTATTTTGATTCCTTTATGTTCTCGCCTTCTGTTCTGGTAGTAATTTGTTAAATACCGACTTAACATTTCTGGTGAACATCATTTCTGCTGATGGCATTCCAGATATAGTGTTTGGGTTTGGTGTTATTCTGAAAACACTCAGAAATTGCTGTAACATTACTTCATCTGCCTCGTCTCCCTCTGACATTTTAGTGCCCTTTTAAAGGTATCAACAAACTGTTCAGCTTGTCCATTACTTCTTGGGTGATAAGAGAGCATTGTAATGTGTTCTATTGCTAATGATTTACAGAAACCCTCAAATTCACTAGACATGAATTGTGTGTCATTGTCTGTAACAATAGTGTCGGGTACCCCAAATCTTGAAAAAATTTTGTGTAAGAAAGTTATAGTGACTATGGCAGTCTGTTTTCTACATTTTAATATTTCTGGTCATTTAGTGTAACTATCTACCACAACTAGATAGTATGCTCTGTTTAACGGTCCTGTGAAGTTCATGTGCATCTGAAGTATGGAATATTAGTTTTTGGCCAAGGTTAAAATTTAATAGGTGATGACTTTACTGCCAGAATGCGACCTCTGCATGATTTTCAATGACTTGGTCCATTCTTGGCCAATATGTATAACACCGCATTAAGGATTACATCCTTGAAATTCCTGAATGATGAAACTCTTCTAGCATACATTTTTGCAACAGTGCTGGTATCAAAATTCTTTCTGCATAAATAAGTACATTGTCACATATTGAAAATGAATTTGTTGCAGTAATATTTTTATTTTTTTCTTTAAATCTCAATTGTTTCTACATCTTCATTATAAAGTCATCTTTTTACACTTTCTCTTATTTCCTCTAATGTTACGGGCAGTTGTTTCACAGTATTATATAATACATTTTTAATTTCATTTTCATCCCTTATTGCTGCAATTACTGTGTCTTTAATGGTTTACAGAATTTTGGTATTAATGTAGACAGTCCATCTGCATGACTCAATTTTTTGGATGGTAGAAACTCCATTTTATAATTGTAGTTTAATAAGCTAGTGCTCCAGCACTGCAGCCTATTTGCTGCATGCATCGGAACACCCATTTTTTATCCATAAATGGACAATGATCAGTCTGTAATGTGAATTGTCTACCATGAATAAACTTGTGAAACTTTTTTGTAGCAAATATGATAGCCAATACTTCCTTTTCAATCTGGCTATAGTCTTTTTCAGCTGCTATTAATGATTTTGAGGTATGAGATATTGGGTTAGTTGTTCCATTTTTTGATTTTTTGATCTCTTTGAAAGTACTTTGACATTTATCTGACCAATCTCATTTAATGTCTTTCTTTAGCAAGTTATTCAAGAGTGCTATTAATTTATGCAGGTTTGGTATATACAAACGATAGTAATTAGCTAACCCTAAAAATGCTTGTAACATTGATTACATTTGTTGGTGTGGGCATGTTCCTTATTGTGTTCACCCTTGAAGGATCTGGCCATCTTCTGCTCGCACCAATAATTTGTCCTAGGCATTTCACTCTATTCACAAATAGTTTACACTTTTCTTTACTGATGTTAAAACCATAGTCTTTAATTCTTTCAAAAGATTTTTTACATCTTCCATATGCTGGTTTCAGGTTTCACTTTTTATAAGTACATCATCCAAATATGCTTCTGCACAATCCAAACTGGCAAGCATTGTATCCATAATCTGTTGGAATATGCTTGGTATTACCTTTATACCAAAAGGAAGTTGGTTAAATTTGTACAGTCCTTTATGAGTGTTAAAAGTTTAGAACACACTACTTGTACTTGTAGATTAGCATCTGAAAAATCCAATTTTTAAAAAAATTTGCCATCATTTAATTTGGCAAAAATTTACCTCTGGACTTGGTAACCGGTAGTTACATTTTTTGAAACTTTCATTTAATCCCGTTGAAAAATCAGAACATACACAGATTTTATTATTTTTTTCTTCATGTAAACTGTTGGTGACACCCATTTGGAAATGTCTACTTTTGCTATAAACCCTAATTTTTTCAGTCTTTCTAATTACTTATTTATAGGTTCTAATGCCACAAAAGGTGCACTACTTTTTGGTTTGAAAACTGGTGTTACATTATTTTTTGCTTCAAATTTAGCTTTTGTTTTAGTGCCCCTATCTAGCCCTTCTGAGAAGACTTCTGGGAAACTTTTTAAAAATTCTTTCTTTAATTTTAATTAGTACCAGGGATAACAACGTTTATTTTGTTGCAGAATGAATTAATTGGAACATCCCACAGATCAAATAATGCAATCCAATCTGTTCCAAATAAATTAGCTGTATTCTTTACCACAAACACAACTACATTTTTAGTTTTTCCAACAAAAAAACGTTGCAAGTGAACTTACCCATAAAGTTCAATTTCTTCCCTGTAATTCCATGTACAATTTTTTCAGAAGTTGCTAAACCTGGTTTACCCATTTTTCTCCATGCCTATTCATTGATATTGGTGAGATCAGACCCTGTATCCAGTTGTAGTTTTATTTTGATATTATTAATTTTAACAAAATCAAATTTCCTCTTTTGAGATGTTTCCAGTTCAGTTAAGGGAACATTTGACAAATTTTTCTTTGTGATTTTTCCCTTAAGTTTTTTTTACTTAACACAAAGAATTTATTCACATACGTTTTCCATTTTTCCTATGTACAATGAGTAAATGTGTGCCCAATCTTCCCACATTCATAGCATTTTTTATTCTTGAAAAAACAATCACTTTTAAAATGTTTACCACCACAATCATGGCAAGCATTGGGTATTGACAAAGGTGTATAATCTTTTTGAATGCACTCTTAGTTGTTGCAGAAGGCCTATACTCCTTTTTCTCAAATGGTCAAATGTTATGTACATGTGAAATGTCTCTTTCCTCAATCCTTGCAGTATTGAGTTTCAGGTTAGCCATGCATTGACACTCTCCAGCTATTTTCTAGAGAGTTAATTTTGAATCCATCTCTAATTTAGATAGTATCTTAGCTCTTATTTCAGCATCCTTATTAGCAGTTAAGCCCTGTACAAATATTAGGCATTTTCATAAATCCAGTGTTAATTCATTCAATTTAAATTTCTCACAATCTCAGTTCATTACTCCAGCATAAGTAACAAAATCTTCATTGTGATCCTTTACTAAGTTAAGACATTGTCAACATGCGTTAAACAGTGAGTACCTATCACTGAAAATTTCCGACAGAATTAATACAGTTTCTTCAAAATTTATCTCACATGCTTTTTTTGGCAAAATAAAATTCACATACTTTTCATGCTGTGCATGTTTTCTCAATAATGAGCAAACTTTTTTCCATCATCCCAGTTCAAACAATCCTTTTTGAAGATTTCTTCATATCTTCTATAATACACTGGAAATGTTATTGCTTCGTCTGGATTGTATAAAAATTCACTAATTGAATTGTTGACACCATCTGAAGTGAATAAATTTGACGTTCTTTCTGCTGAAGTTCAATGTAATAACAATTCCAGAACTATCTCTTTATTGATGTTGTTGCAATCTTTCCAACATTTGTACCATGACAGACTTTAATTCTTCCCTTTTTCTGTAGTCTGCCAAATTTTTGAATATCCTAACCAGGTTATTTATTTGAAGTTCTGTGAAATTCCTAGTTCCATGTGTTGTCACTTTTCTGAAGTGGTAAATATTCACTGAATATCCTGTTAAGATGTTTTTTCTTCTTGCCTGAGTTTAACATAAATTCCTCATTGCCACTTTTGTGACATATGGTGGCCATTAATGATTAAGTATAAGTCAAGACTTCAATGTTAAAAGAAAACAATATTTAATTACAACTGAAAATAAATAGTTAACAAGAACAAAGTAAAAGTCAACCAAAGATAATTAACCATTTCAGTGAATACCTTGTTAGTAGTGTGGCTTAGCTTAACGTCCAGTAAATCCTCAATTAAAACCCAAATCATCAACGCACAATAATTCACACTAATTCGACTGAATAGTTCCACACAATAGTCACTCAATAATCACTTCAGTCAGTTGCCTGACACTGCTATTTATACACCTGGCAGAAAATATTTATTTATAAGTCCAGAGCATCATGCTCAAACCTTGGTGTCAATAGTTACTCATTTTCTCCCTATATGACAAAAGTGTAATAGAAATTTGGAGACACAACAAAAATACCTTTAGATAATGAGCAAGACATCAAGGGATTGACAATCACGATTATAAACATAGAGAGTTCTATGTGGTGTCTACGCATCATATACAACAGTGGAAGCTGAACAATTCCATCACAAATGAAGAAAAGACTTGCAATGTTTGAGATGTAGTTCTGCTGACAAATATTCATAATGGTAAGAATATTCACTTAGAAAATGAAGTTGTAATGTAAATAGGAAATACAAAGAAATTGGTGATAACAATCAGGAAGAGATAACTGAAATGTTCAGATACATAATGAGAAAAGAAGGAGTGGAGAATTAACATTTACACGGCACATCAAAGGCAAGTCAGAAAGCAGCAAATAATCTATTTGACAACTTTTTACAAATGGATGGAAGAACAAGTACCATAAAACAAAAGAGGTTTTAAAGGTGCAAGTATTAATGAGAGCAACAAAAGACAGGAAGTTATAGAGAATCATAATTGGCTACATCTGAATGGAGATGGCACATGGAGAGACAATGTTTTTATGGAAAAATTCATTATGAAGTAACACAGTTTCTAGCATAAAGAAAATATTCTTTTGAGCACTCCCCTTACAAAATTCTAAACATTAGATTAAGTTTCCTGAATTCTTTGACAAAATCTTTCATTCTCATAAATTCATAGCAAGATTATTCCTAAAGTGTTTTCTCTGGTTTTCTATGACCTTATGCCACCTTTTACATAAACTGCATATTACAGCATAAAAGAATAATTTGAGATGTAATTTAATGAGTTCTTTGAAGGATTTTACTGGAATTATGTGAAATGATAACAAGGTGTGTTGCATGGAACAAAAGTAACAATCTGAAAGTGTCAAATCTGGAGAATATATACAATATAGAAACACTTCTCATCTTAATTTCATAATTTAATGCATTATATGCAACATATATATATATATAAATATAGATATAAAAGTGAACATAGAAGTCAACACTCAGCGGCGACAGGCTGTTTCATGCTAGACGCAATCATTAGGCCGCCTGACGACTGCATCTAGCATGAAACAGCCTGTCGCCTCTGAGTGTTGACTTCTATGTTCACTTTTATATCTATATTTACATACACACTATCTATGGTATTGAGCACTTTATCCCATAAATATAGCACACCTTAAAATTATATTTCTTCAAATATATATATATATATATATATACCAGGTGTAACAGTAAAATTGTCTAAATCATGTAACAGCACAATTATCCATCATAAAAAATGTTCAATATCTAAAAAACCACTAAACTAATTTTTTCCAGGTTTTCAGATAGGATGCTTAGCCATCCTGTCACAATCTTTGAAGAATCAATGAAAAACTCTTTGGGTTATTCTGCTAAAAAGAGGACAGGTTAAAATTGTTTTGTGTCAGACCCCTGTTTTCCTAACTGAGCAATGGTCAGATGAAAAAGATCATTCAAGCTTTCAGTAATGGTACCAACTTTCTTACTCTGGCTTCCATCTTCAAAGTCCATTCAAGAACCACCAAGAGAATGGTGAATAAGTTTAAAAAAGATGGAACAGTAGAGAGGAAAACTTGATCAGGAGGTCATAACAGGAAAAGGGATCAGCATTTCAACTTAGAGCTAAAGAGATCAATTAGAAAAGATCCAACTCAACTCATAAGACATTTGGCACATGAGGAGTTTCAGCTATGGCAGTCCAAGGAGCAGTGAAAAAAGACTTGAAAAAGAAATTGTATGTGAAACCTGTGAGGCACCTTGTTACTCCAGGACAGAAAGTTAGAAGATTAGAGAAGCAAAGATTATCTTGAATAAATTGGAAAATTATTCTGGAATAATATATATATATATATATATATATATATATATATATAAACTTTATTTTAATACTTCATGAGTTTCTGATCCTTATCTGTGATTAATTATTGCTGAACACGTAACTTTTGTTTATGATTGATTTTATCATGATTCTTCTATAAAGCTTGGTGAGTAATTATACATTCTTATTTATTAAAGTAGAGTCCAATAGTGTTATACAAAGAATTCCAGGAAGAAATCTTTGATCATTTCTAAGATACAACAGTTCAAAGCTCAATCTAACAATTAGAAAAATTTTGCTTTTACACCTGGTATATATATATATATATATATATATATATATATATATATTTCAAAATTCCATTTAAATAAGTTACTTTCTATTTTAAAAAGTATGGCATTCTTTAGATGAAGTTGTGGTTGAATTTATTTATATCTATGACTAATCCATTTGATAAATTGTTGTGTATAAGATCCTTTTTGTATTCATAGATTTGCTTTTTGTTCATGAGAGTGCCCCTATCAAATCTTACCAAAATATAAATCTGCACCTTGGATTTTTCAAAGATCTCTGTTCCTGAAAGAAATATTCCTCTCTCAAGCCAACATACAGGACTATAAAAATGTTAAAAAATTAAACAAAAATGGTTAAATTCATAACTTTCTATTATTTAAAATATATTATACATAAATTAATCTCAAACTAAAACTGTCTAAATAATATTTACATTACAAAAAAATAAATCAACATCATTTACTAACTTTTGTTTATTGGACATTAAATTATGCCATTTAGCATCCTCTATAATTTGCCTGGACTTTTCAGTTTGCCTAATGTATATTTGTGAGTGTTCTTAAGAACAATTTTCTGGTTTGGTTTGTTTCATATCAACCTCAATGGGTTATTTAAAGCTGACAAGATTTTTATTGCTGGTAATATTTTTTTCCAAAATGTATTGCTGGTAATAACTTTTTCTTCAAAAATTTATTGCTGGTAAAAATCTTTTACAAAAATGTACTGCTGGTATTAAAACCTATTTTTACACTTTCATAGTGTTTTGACCCCAGTTTGGGGGTCAACTATTTGCCCATAGCTGAGGCACTAACATGTGCTACTACCTCAGGCCAGGATGGAGCTGGGAACACCAGCAATTAGAGGCCTTGCTGTCAAATGTAGTTTATCGCCTTACCCAGGAGGTGGATGTAGTCTATTGCCATACTCATACCCAGGACAGACAAATTTCTGTCCATGGTCTTTAATCAAACATGTATTAATGAAGGATTGCTCTCACACTCACACACACACACACACACACACACACACACTCACACACACACACTCACACACACACACACACACACACACACACGCACACACACACGCATATAGGCAGTCAAGTCATCCAATCTTTGCTGCTATTTATTGTTGTGTTGCCAAGACAGGATCTGTGGCACCACAAACTATGGATTGAGGAAGACCGAGATCTGCTTGTACATCTGACCACAAAGAACACATTTTACAGGTTGTCAGGGACAATCAAGGTATCAGCATACATCAAGTGGCCCTAGCATGTCATGCATCTCATATTAACACATGGAGAGTAGTTCAAGTGCAGCTCCTGTATCTGCACCATTTGCAACATGTATAGGATCTTTTGCCTTTTTACTCAGAACTTTTGTCAATGGTTTATTGAAATGTGTGGGCTGGAATTGTAGATGACTGTCTGGCAGGTTCATATGTTCTCCCATTACATGTTACAGGAGATGTTTTCTGGGACTTTATTTCGAACAAACTTCCAGACCTGCTAGAGAATGTACCCCTGCTAATACAAAGATGCATGTAGTTCATGCATGATAGGGTTCCAGCACATTTTAGTCACATTGGTTATGATGCACTAGCTGACATCTACCATAAAAGATGGATAGGTAGAGGAGGATCAATTTCATAGCCTGCACGTTTCCCTGACTTCAATCATTTGAAGTTTTATCTGTGGGGCCGCCTAAAACAATTGTGCAGCAGACATTAATAATGAAGAGGTGCTTCATCAAGGCATCATGGGGGTCTGCAAGACCATTTGACACCATGTGGAAGTATTTGAAAGGGTCAGCCAGTCAATGATCTGATGGGTGCATGTGAATCTAGACACAAGTGGAGGACATATTGAACATTCTCTTATGAGTTGTTGTGTTGAGGTACAACAATGGCCTCTTGGACATATGATTATATGGACATTTTACCTTGTTTTGATGTCAGGATTCATCCTTCAAGTTTTTAAAAGTATTTTTAGATTTTATCTTGGTTTGTACTTTTCACAGTACCTGCTGTAAACTTGAAAATATAACTCAAAAATGAAGCATTTGCAGACATATATTTATATAGACATTTGTCCTTGTTTTGGTGTGAGGAAAGTGCCCCTAAATTTTGTAAAAGTATTTTTGATATACCATATATATATATATATATATATATATATATATATATATGCACATTTCATTGAATATGACAGACAAGGTGTTTTGATTTAGTTTTTTATACAATTTCTCATGTAATCTAATAATTTTTTCTTTTCAGATGATAAATTATATAAAAACTGTCTGAATGTTGTTTTATTCCGAGTTCTTTTGGCTATACATTTAGCCATTTTCATTGATGAAATATTTTAACTGTTAAATAAGAAATAGTTAAAAAGAAAAAAAGAGTTAAAATATAACCAGAAATTAAAGCAAACACTTGAACATTAGAATGGCTCATGATCAGACATAATAGACGTTCATTGTCTGTTATATTTAATAATATATGTTTATATATATATATATATCAAAGTCAAGGAATATGAACCACTTATGCTACCATGGTTTCCAATGGTGGAGGTTAATAGTAATTCCTCAAACACTTTGTTCATTTTTTGAACATTCTGTTTATATATATATATATATATATATATATATACACACACACACAAACACACATAAGGGAAAAATAATAATTTGGTATAAGAAAACACTTCTGTCATTCAAGGAAATACAAAACATTTTAATATGTTGACAACTGTGTTAAAACACACACACACACACACACACACACACACACACAACTGAAGCGAATTAACTTTGATCAGTTTTCATAGTAGTTGGTATTTCCTTCAATTCTGAAGAAAGAATGTTTTTATAAATACAAAATTATATTTAACTTGGATGAAGTCACATAATAGAAACATTTCCATTTTGATGCAAAACACATGGGATTTGGTCTTCTGAGAATATGAGAGCAGAGAATCTTGTCTTCTGTTTCAGGTACTATTTATGGTCTTTTTAAACTAGAAAGCTTAGATTGAATTTTACTTCAGTTTACCCCAATCAATGCCCTTATACCAGTTCAAAGCTACCTATCAATCTATGTAATTCCTTTTAATTTATTTGAATTCTATTGCTGTACTTTTTGTGTAAACTAATAAAAAAGGAAACTAAGACATATTACTAACCGTACCTGTCTATATATTTAACAATATATACAAGAATGCTTTTGATTATTAGCCTACTTTAATATATGGGTTTTGTGATCTCAACAAACACTTGTTGACACTTTTGTGATGTCAATGAATACTCGTTGTCACTTTTGTAACACTCGTTGTAGTAGAAACTTTGTAATTGCAGATACAACTATAGTACACCATTGGTATCAGACACCTTCATATAACACTTGCACTAATAGTATTTGCTCAATAATACTCACTTGAATAGTAATTCATATAGTGATCTGAATAGAGCAATAGTACAGCGAATACAGTAGAGAATAGCGGCCCGTATAGTAGTAGAGTATAGAGTAGGAAAAGCAATCTGTATAGTATAGAGGATAGACTAGGAATAACAATCAATTAGACACACACTACCTCCCATATATATGCATTTCCTCTATGGTGACATGATCCACTTAATCCCAAAATGGGATCGCCTGTGTTTACTCTCTGGTGATCTATGTTCAAACTCAAGTGTCAGCAGCGACACTTTATTCCAATATAACACCTCCCCTATTAGATGACTTCCTCTGGAGTCTATATTTCTTCAGCTTCAGTTCAATATTCAAATGTTCCGTGCATCTCCATATTAACTGATTAAGGTGCTGCTTATGTTTCCACATTTGTCCCTGTACAATGTATGTCATTTTGCCAATCTGTTTTTTTATGATGCCATTTTCCTAGAATTCTTTTCCACGTTGGTACACTTTAAAAAAACACTTTATCACCAGGTTTAAAATAGTTATTTATATTATTCTGATTCCTTGATGTTCTTGTCTTCTATTCTGGTAATAATTTGTTAAATATGGACAATCTTCCTGGTGAACATCAACTCTGTAGGTGACATTCCAGACATCGTGTTCACGTTTGGTGTTATTCTTTTAACACGCAAAAATTGTTCTAGCATTTCTTCATCTGACTCCTCTAATTTCGACTTTTTAGAGCCCTTTTAAAAGTATCAACAAACCATTCTGCTTGTCCATTTGATCTTGGGTGATAAGGGGGAGGTGTAATATGTTCTATTGCTAATGATTTGCAAAAAAACTTAAATTCACTAGACGTGAATTGAGTCCCGTTATTTGAAACGACAGAGTCAGGAACATCAAACCTTGCAGAAATCTTGTGTAGGAAATTTATTGTTATCGCGGTAGTAGGTCTTCTACATTTTAATATTTCTGGCCATTTAGTGTAAATATCGACTACCATTAGATAGCATGCTCCGTTTAACGGTCCTGTGAAGTCTATATGTATTCTGGACTATGGCATATCAGTTTTTGGCCAAGGTTGAATTTTAATAGGCAGTGACATTGCTACCAAAACACAACCTCTGCATGATTTCACTAAATTTTAGATATCTTGATCCATTTTTGGACAGTAAGTATAACACCTCATTAAGGATTTCATTCTAGAAATTCCTGGATGTCCTCTGTGAAATTCCTTTAGCATATGTTTTTGCAATGATGCTGGTATAACAATTCTTTCTGCGTACATAAGTAAATTATTACATAATGAAAATGCATTATTTCCAGTAATATTTTTTCCTTTAAATCTTAATTGCTTCTTCATTTTCATTATAAAGTCATCTTTTTCCCACTTAACACTTATTTCGTCCAATGTTATGGAAATTTTTTATACAGTATTATATAATACATTAATAATTTCATTTTCGGCCCTTATTGCCACAATCACTGTGTCTTCAAGTGGTTCGCAGAATCTTGGTATTAGTCTAGACAATCCGTCTGCATGACTTAATTTTTTGGATGATAGAAACTCCATTTTATAATTATAGTTCAATAGGATAATTCCCCAGCGCTGCAGTCTATTCACTGTATGTGTGGGAACATCCTTCTTTTTATCCATATATGGACAATAATGGATAATGGTCTGTCTGTAGTATGAATTCTCTACCATCTATGAATTTGTGAAACTTTTTGTAGCAAATATGATTGCCAATGCTTCCTTTTCAATCTGGCTGTTGCTTTTTTTCAGCTGCAATTAATGATCTTGAAGCATGAACTATTGGTTTTGTTGTTCTATCCTCATATTTGTGTTGCATCACTGCTCCAATACCCGAATCACTTGCATCTGATGCAACCACAATCTCTAATTTAGGGTCAAAATGAGCTAGTGACAAATCCAATGTTAAGACTTTCTTGATCTCTTTGAAAACACTATGACATTTATCTGTCCAATCCCATTTCATATCTTTCTTTAGCAGGTTATTTAAGGGTGCTATTAATTTGTGCATGTTTGGTACATATATAGGATAGTAATTAGCAAACCCTAAGAATGCTTGTAACTTTGTTACATTTGTTGGAGCGGGTGTGTCCTTTATTGCGTTCGCTCTTGAAGAATCCAGTCGTCTACTGCTTTCATCGATAATTTGTCCTAGACATAAACAATTTACAATTTACATTTTCCTTCACTGATCTTAAAACCATATTTTTTGATTCTCTCAAATACATTTACATCTTCCATATGCTGTTTTTGGATCTTACTTTTAATAAATGCTTCATCCAAATATCCTTGAGCACAATCCAACCCGACAAGCATTGTATCCATTGTCTGTTGGAATTTGCTTAGTGCTACTGTTAATCTGAAAGGAAGTTGGTTGAATTTGTATAATCCTCTGTGAGTGTTAATTGTTAATAGTTTTGAGCACTCCTCATCTACTAGTACTTGTAGATAAGCATCTGAGAGGTTCAATTTAGAAGAAAATTTACCTCCATTCAATTTGGCAAAAATTTCCTCTGGCCTTGGTAACAGGTAGTTATGTTGTTTTAAACTTTCATTTAACCCCATTGAAAAATCAGCACAATGCAGATTCTGTTATTTCTTTTGCTAATGTAGAGTGTTAATGATGTCATTCGTTTTTGAGATCGCACCTAATTTTTCTAGTCTGTCTAATTCCTTATTAATTGGATCTATGGCCACAAAAGTTACACTCCTTTTTGGCTTAAATATCAGTGTTACATTCTCTTTTAACTCAAACTTAGCTTCTGTTTTCATGCTTGTCCCTAAACCTTCTGAGAAAACTTCTGGAAAACTCTTTTTCAGTTTATTTTTCAATTTTTCACTTACTGTATTAGTACTGGTTGTAACAATATTTATCTTGCAAAAAGAGTTAATTGGTCTCAAAGATCAAACAATGCAATCCAGTCTGTTCCAAACAAATTAGCAGTATTCTTTAAGACAAACACCACCACTTATTTGGTTTTCCTCACAAAAGAAATGTTACAGTTGAATTCACCCAAAAAGTTCAATTTCTTTCCTATGCACAGCTTTATCAGAAGTCAATAAACTGGGTTTACCCATTTTTCTCCATGTCTGTTCATTTATGATAGTGATATCAGAACCTGTATCCAGTTGCCATTTTATTTTTACATCATTAATTTGCACAAAAACAAATTTCTTCTTTTGAGATGTCTTGTTAATTTCTCTTTTAGGCTTCTTCTTGTTACCCCATGTATTTATCATGTTCACATGTTTTCTTTCTCCATTTTTTGTACCTGCAACAAGTACTTTTGTGTCCTAATCTCCCACATTTGTAACATTTTTTTGTTCTTGAAAAAAAACAATCACTTTTAAAATGCTTACCTCTACAACCATGACAAGTATTAGGTATTGAGCAGGGTTTATAGTCTTTTTTTACTGTTCTATTAGGAGTTGAAAAATGTTTGGAGATTTTTCTCTTAGATGGTCGGACACTAAGTACCTGTGAATTGTCTTTTTCTTCAATCATTGTGGCATTGAGTTTCAAATTCACAATACATTGACATTCTTCCACTATTTTCTGGAGAGTTAATTTGGAATCAATTTCTAATTCAGCAAGTATCCTGGATCTTATCTCTGCATCCTTATTTGAAGTTAAACCCTGTACGAATATCAGACATTTAAATAAATCTGGAGTTAATTCATTTAACTTGAATGTCTCACATTCTTGATTCACAACTCCTGCATAAGTGACAAAATCTTCATTGTCGGACTTTATTAAGTTAAGACATTGCCATCATGTATTAAATAATGAGCTCCTAGCACCAAAAATCTTTGATAGAATTAGAACAGTCTTATCAAAATTTATCACTCCTGTTTTTTTAGCAAAATATAATTCACATATTTTTCATGTTCTGCAGGGGTCAATTTCTTTAATAATAACCAAACTTCCAATGTGAACAATCCCTTTTGAAGATCCCTTTGTATCTTCTACAATAAGCAGGAAAAGTTATTCCTTCATCTGGATTGTATACAAATTCGTTGATTGAATTAGCAACAGCATCTGGAGTGAATGAATCTGAAGTTTTTCCTTCCATCATTTTGGTAAACTTCTGTTGTTGCTGTAGTTGCAATTGTAATTGCTGTTCCCTTTGTTGCTGCAAATGTTGTTCTTGTTGTAATTTTTATTGCTGCAACTGGTTTTGTTGTTGTTGCTTTTGTAGCACCAACATTTAAACCATGATAGTTTTTAATTCTTCCATTTTGCTGTACTCTGCTGAATGAATCCTTGCGTAAGTTCAAGGAAACCTTGTTGCCACTTTTGTGATGTCAACGAACACTTGTTGCCACTTTTGTGATGTCAACAAATACACGTTGTCACTTTCATAATGCTCACTTTAGTAGAGACTTTGTAATCACAGATATAAGTATAGTACACCGTTGAACAATACTGGTATCAGACACCTTCGAATAATCATTCACACTAATAGTACTTGCTTGATAATACTCGTTCGAATAGTAATTCATGTAGTGATCTGAATAGGGAAATAGTATAGTGAATAGAGTAGAGAATAACAGTCTGTATAGTAATAGAGGATAGAGTGGAAAAGTGATCTGTAAAGTATAGAGGAAAGACTAGGAATAGTAATCAATTAGACACACGCTACCTCCCATATATATGTGTTTCCTCTATGGTCACGTGATCCAATTAATCCAATAATGGATCACCTGTGTTTACTCTTTGGTAATCTATGTTCAACCTCAAGTATTGGCAGTGGAACTTTATTCCTATAAAACAATTGTCTTTGAAAAATATATTAATTTGATGATATTTATATATGTATCATTTAGTTGCATCTTTATTTATCACAGGATATACTTACCTATTTGTATGTATGGATATATGTATGTACATCTATCCAAAATAAAGGATGAATACATAATGTGGTTTATAGAATAAGTAAATTTGTTCTGAGACATTTTAAGATGCCTTATCAGGTTACAATTCAGAGGTGAGAGTGAAGCTTCATATAAGAGTCATATCTCTCTAAAAATATAACAGATAAAAAGAAATAATTATATATAAAGAATATAATACTTTTTATTCTCTGCGTACCTTTAAACCTTTTAGCTTCTAGCCCCATTATTTACAGTAATAGAGAGAAAAAAATATTAAAATTAAAGAACCAGTAAAAGAGAAGTCATTTTTCCCTCCTGTAAAATGCCACAGGTAATTACTGTCTTTTCCTTTATTTCATAACAGAAAAAAAATGTTAGCTGGTGTGAGTGTGTGGGATGAAAGCCAAACCAAAATTTACAAGTGTACAAGTTGGTGGAGTCAGAAGTCTGCTTAGAATGTATGAGAAGGCCAAAGAAGCCAGCACTAAAAGAACCAGAGATACATCACAGCTTACGAATATTGCATGTCTTAATTAAGCACTCTTTTCATTATTCTGTAAAGCTGAGATTTCTCAAGGCAGATACAATTGCTACAAAAGAAACTTGCTAAAGATATTATTGGACACTGTTTTCTTCAGTTCATTTTTTTCACATCTGACTTATTAGTTCTTAACAAGTTTTCTAAGTGGGACATTCTGAAGACAACTGTGAGAGAACTTTATCACTGTAGCTGAGTACAGGTGCGTAATTATAGCACCAATCTAAAAGTTATTTACATAATCATAACTTATATTTCATTAGAAATGCTGACCAGGTTTTCTACATGTATGCAATCTTTACATATTCTCAAACAACCTTCTGATGGTTATATTTCAAGAATACTAGTGAGTTTACTTATGTTAACTCATATTTACCATAAATTCATAAAAGAAAAAAATCTATTCTAAGGGATAAATGTGAACTTAATTACATGTAACTTACAACTGCTGGCAGTTGGGCATACCTAACTGAAAGGAAACATGGCTCCAACAAAGGAAACAGTGGAAATAAAATGAATGATATGATCACAGAGAAAAGGGGATTAAAGCTTTTCTTAAGGAAAGAGCATACAAAATGAATGACATGGTCAGCAAACAATCTGGATTTAAATCTAATTAAAAATTAATGGTAGAAATCTTTAAAATAAGGACTCCTGAGAAGGCTCTATCCACCAAAGGGGATCTATTAATTGCCATTTTGGAAAGTTGCAACAACTTTGATAAAGAATATTGCTTTAAATCAGTGAAATCCATGCCTTAAAGAATTAAGGCTCAAGGAAGGCAACTAAGTATTAATTCTTATTTTTATTGTTGATGAATTCCATATTTTTTCTCTATTGTGTCATTACATTATATTTTACTCTACATGGCTTTGAAAAAAATTATGTCATCAATTTAAATAATTTGAGTTTCTTTAAGGTATGTTTTATGAAACCAGAATGTTCAACTATTAAATAAACATGTTTTCCATCTTATCTGTGACTGTTTATTTACTACTAAATGAAAAATGAATGTGAGCTTCCTCTAAGTGCTAACTGCATAATTTTTGCTAGAGGTTGTAGAAGGCTAAAGTTTAAATTTTAAAATAAGAATATACTTATTGAACAATGTAAGAAAAAAATATTATGTCCCAACATGTATACTAAAGATCATAGACCTCTACTGCATATGTGTGTCCATATATCAGTGTACATACATTGTATACATTATCATACATACACTCATATATACATAATTATACTGCTGTGTATTTTAGGCAGGAACTTCTCTTTCAAACTTTTTTTAATAAATGTGACACATTATTATATGCATTTCTATTTGGACTAATATCTTCATCTTAGCAGTTATACTAACAATTTTTAAAATTATTCTGTCATCCAGCCTTCTTCAGTACTCTTTTATATTTGGGAAGCTTTCCAGAATTTTGAACGAAGCCTTTTGTTCAATCTGTGGGCCTTGAGTGTTCTTATTTCAATTTCCATGCTCAGGAGGTATCTTGTATTGGTTAAGTCTCTCTAGAATATTTGCATTTGTGTCCATTTCCTCCACTTAACCAGAGTATATTACTTTTCTGTACCACCCAAGCCAAAGAATTGAATGATGTAAATTTAGTGCCTGTGGATTGAATAAAGTGTTTGCTTTAAAATTCCCAAAAGTTTACCTTTATGTTATATGCACCCACCACCTTCTCATGCACTCTATTCACCAATTATTTTTCCAAATGTTCCCCAAACATTTCACAGATTATTTGGAATTTTGATTCATTGTTTCAAATAAGATTTCTGAATGTTCTGCTTAGTGTTTATATTTTTATTCTAGTAACTGTTGACATGTGTTAGCAAAATTGTTTTCATTTCTGCTATCTCTTGGGACATAGCAGATTAAAGATCATCTGAGAATCAGAACAGAAGCCCAAGTCTATCACATTGAATATGTTTGAATGAGTACTCACAACCTAAATATAAGGCAATATATTTATATTCCTAGTTTCTTCTACATCATCTACTTTATACACACAGTTTTGATTTTTAAACAAAATCTGACATGATTATTTAACAATTTATGTCTGTTTGCGTGCATAGCAGCACATGCAGTTCTATAAAATGAATCTTATGAAGCTAACTGCTCTTATCTTTTAGAGTTGCAGGTTACTCTTGGGAAGTTTATGATATTATTAAACCTTGAAATTCTGACATTAAAAGTTCCGTTGCATTGTTTGTTGACCAGAAGTGTACTTGAAAAAATATTGGAAGTCAAGGATGATAAGAAAGAAGAGGAAAAAAGGAAAAATGAGAAGAAAAAGACAAGGAAGGAAATAAAAAGAAAAGGTATAGACGAATTAGTGTGAGGATAAAAAAGAAGAAAAGTTAACTAAAATTGGGAATCAGATGAAAAGGAAAAGGATAAAAATTACGATGAAAGAATAAATAAAAAATATTCTATGAGAAAGAAAACAGAGAAAGGAAGAAATAAAAGACCTGAGAAGAAAACTAAGCATACCGAGAGAGAAAGAGGTATAAAAAATGTTGTAAAAGTAAATCTGTGAGAATGAAAATTATTCTTACAATTTATGAAGCATAAATCTATGAAGATGGCTTCCTAGTATATGTTGTGTTGGGTATTTATGTTAGAAGCAAGCTTGAAAATACCACCACCCTGAGTTCACACCCAAAATGAGTTATTGATCAAATGATAAACATTTCAAGAAGCTGTTTAAAGGATGGCAGTATATACAAAGCTTTGCCAAAAAGCAATCCTCCTAAGAGAAAATATTGGACAAGAATTTGTCTACAGAAAATAATAGAAGACATTTATATGTAATAGAAGGGGATATACTAATTACTTGGTACCATTTGAAAGGAAATTTAGAGACACTATGACACAAGCTGTTGGCATAGTAAAACTCATAAAATACCTACTGTGATTTCCTATGAAAAAATAAGAGTGGATACAATCCTTTGACCTGAATGATAGTTCACTGTTTCACTAACAAGTAAATATTTCATATAAAAGCAGTGAAATTGAAATTGAATTCAATCTTTAAGAAAAACAATTTTTTTCTCAAAAGTTATTAGAGAGATACTGAACAGAAATTTACATTTTGCAGGCAAGAGAGCAGTTAATTATAATGTTAAAAGCTCAGAGATTAAATTATAGTCCAAAGACATTATCCAAGAAATACTAAACTGATCTTCAGTTATTATTCAATGTCTCTTAATAGGCTCCTCAAATTTTTAGATTTATAGGAATACAGTACAAATGGTGGTTGAAGAGAAAAAGATGGTAGTGAAAATAAAATATATAGGTACCTCCAAAAATTTGCTAAAAAAGAGTATACCATGATGAAAAAAGTTTGGGGCCTCTTTTCATCGTGGTATGCTCCCTTTGATAAAAACAATATTTGTTATTATCAAGAGGGAAGATGAAGGTATGTTTTGGTTATTTTATTCAATTTTTAAAATATTTTCTAACACAATTGAAATTTTGGTTAATTATAGTTTAAATCAGCTAATATTCATCAAATAAAATTTCAGAAAAGTATATTTTATTTTTGGAAGTTTTTTAATAAAGAAAATTACAATAAACGGAGGATAAAAAATGGAACTAAAATAAAAAACAAAAAACTACTTTCAGTCAATTTAAATTAGTTTTTAAATGGAGCAAAGTATTTGATTATTGGAAATGTTAAATTTAATCTATTAATTTGAAATTAAAACTAAAATAAAAGCTTCAAGAAAGATTTTTCCTTTTTAAAAGCTCATATATATATATATATATATATATATATATATATTGAAGCAGTAATATGTGAATAGTAATTATGTAAGTGTACAGAAGGATAATGAGAAAGTTAATTACAGTTCATGTGTCAAATAATATATTGTTGTGGATGTTCTTTTGCTGCTATTTCCCTGCTTGCACAACAAGAGTAGTTTCATCATGTGTTTATCTTAGCAACCCTGGCATCATATTTTATTTTGGGGCTTAGACATCAGAAAGTGTGAAAAGGGATTTTATAAGCAAATCAAAGAGATAGAAAACAAAAGTAGATTTAAAAAGTGACTTGGACTTACAGCTTTTAATGAGTTAATAGACAGCAGATAACACACAATAAGAAGGTGAGATATTTACTCATGGGTGGAACAGTTCATTCTATAATACCACTATTGGTCTATGCTTACCAGAGGAAATAATCCAGTTTTTCTTTCTTAAGGCAGCAGATCAAATGAAAAAGAAGTGAACATGGAGGAGGTTCAATGTGTTGGTTGTGCTGAAGAATCTTTCCAGTATGACTTTCCTCATTGTCTCTACAAATAAACCTATCGTCTATTGATTCCAAAACAAAATTGTTCTCAGGTATCCATGCTTAACTATATCCAACAATGCAACTCCAAATGGTCTACAGACTTCCACTGTATTTCATTTTAAATCTTTGAAACCCATCAGTTTCAGTGACTACTGAATTTTTTAATTTTACATTATTTACTCCCAAGATCATAAAATAGTAAATAGAGAACAGTATAGACTGAGGAAGGCATGAACTATTCAATTCAGATTTAGCAATAAAAATGTTATAACTATCAACAAGATTGACATAAACACATATTGATACTTTGGCTAATGAATATCCCTGGATGCAAATATAAAATACTGAAATGAAAATGAACCAAAATCAATAACTATGACATTGTTCCAGTAACAGAATTAAATGATAGTGTATTAATAATAGAATTAAATCTAATAACAATTAAATGATAGTGTTATAGTAATAGAATTAAATGATAGATAAACAAAGTATTATTATCTGAAATATATACTAAAATGAACTGACTGGGCAAATAAAGAGATGAAAAATAGAACAATAATTTTAAGAACAATAAAAAGTAAAAAATTGTGACATTCAAAGAAAATTTATATAATTATTTTTGCATCTACAATACCAAGATAACTTGAACATTTGACCATACTTGACAATGAAAGTTTCTGTGCCAAGACCTAATGAACCCTCACACTTCTAATTATGTAGGTACATCAATAGATATGCAGCCTCATTATAAAAAGCATTTTACACAATAAATATTTATTTTTAACAACCTCCTTCTTAGTCAATGTACTTAACACAATAATTCTTCATTAATCACATAGCTCAAACATATACAGTGAAAATTTCAGATCAAAATAGCTAAAAATTGTGTCAGCCTTATTGATCAACTCTCATATATTCATAAAGTCATCTGTATATTTGCCTAAGTACAGTTTTAAATACAGTATCTATGTATATAAACATATGATAAAATGCACACATGCATACATGCAATAATATGTGCATTTGCTGATTTTTAAACATTTTTTGATCAAATTTTTCAAAAATATTTTTATTTCTGAAGATGCATAAAATGTCTTAAAGACATCCTTTTGGTAATAAAGACATGCATTGGCACATAGCATTGATGATGACTGTAAGATCCAACTATTCTTTTTATTACACAGATTTAATGTAAAAGCTGAATATTAAACAGCAACCAAAAAGTATAAAGCCTCAAAATTAAATAAAAAGTCAAGATAAATTTTATTTATAGAACAGAAAAAATAATGATAAAATTATTCCTCTTGAGATAAGTTATTTTTTTGCTCTTCCCTAAAATATTTATTTCCAGTAAATAAATTTTAATTCTTCTCCAATAGTTGAGATGAAACAAAAAAATGCAATAAATTATGCCCCCCCACCAAAAAAAAACAAACCCAAGAACTTTTTTGCACTTCAAATCTATCGACAAAGATTTGCTTTGTAAAAACAAAAGTGATCTATGGATGTGGCCAAAGAAAAGTTCATCACACATTTGGCAATGTTACAATTCTTTATCAGTTTTGAAAGTTTTATCTAAGAGAAAAAATTGCAAAGAGATGTGCAGGCGAGAGCGTGATCAATTCAGCGTCTTAATGTGGAAACTTGTTTTGGAGAAAGACATTAATATCATGTTGAATACTTTTAAAAATAAAACAAATAAAAATATGGTGATAAAATATATTAATCAGCAAGTAACTGGGAGGAAAGTACAATTTCCAATTGAATCAAATATATTTCATTCACTTTGACCATATTTTTTAAGACAAAAGCAAACACATACCTCTTACCATTATGTACAAATGTCTATGCTGATTTTAAAGCTGATACTTGGAAATAGAGAAGCACAAATACTTTTATACAGAAATGTATTAATAAATATTCAAATATATTCACAGAAAAACATGAGATACCAATGCAAGATAAATACAAGTGCATATGTAAACCTTTAATAAGGTTTGTATATCTACTTTGGTTTCCTTTGATGTACTATTTTTAGCTATCTGATTTTTATCTTTATTTTTCTATCTGCCGATAGATGTGAATATATGATTTAACAATCATATATATTAAAATTCTTTAAAAGGTTGAAGGTGTGTAGAAAAATTATTTTCATATTTAGATTATTTACACATGAACTACAGTCCTCATCTTTGCTGCTGTTATCATGTTTGTGCTGTCGAGCCTTCACCAGTTGCTTGTTGATCTGGGTAATCTTCAAGGAATTTCAAACTGAACCCTTTCTTCAATCTAGATTAAACAGATTGTCCTCATTCCACTGACCATGCCTAGTTCTCATTTAGTACTACACAGTTATTATTCACATTATTTTTACTCTCCCAGTATACACTGCTCAACCCAAGGGTTGAACTTTCAATTACTATGTCATCAAATTCTCCAATCATTGTTTTAGTCCAATATGGACCGGTAGGGCAATTCTGAGTGAAGAACATGGAGCCTTAAGCCTAACCTGCCTGCTGATGAGAACTGCAGATGCTACTACTTGTTCTGCTTGACTGTAATCACTGATGCTCTTCTGTTTACTATGGCTGTTGAAATCTTGCTGTCATTTCTCTTTCCTTATTAATGGCTCATTTCTATGCTAGGCCTGCTAAGAAGGCCCTGATAGTCTAGCATACGTGCTAATTCTTTCAGGCTCTCCAGTGTTTCTCCCTGTCCAGTATTTTACTTCATCCCACAGGGGTTGATGGCTACCCTTTTCCCTCCATACAGGATCAGTCATGCCTGATTTCCCTAATTATGACTTTTTGATGTCTTTTCAACTTCACTTTTAGGGACTGGCTATGTCCATGTTTATATTCTTTCCTATGACTGCAAGTAATGGCATATGCACAGTTATTTCTTTGTCATGTTCTCCTCTGTGTGCATGTTAGACTTGACTGCTTAGGTGGTGTTGTTTCTGAATATTGGCGACATAAGTGAACCCATAGCCTTCCTCTTGTTGATATATGTCAGACTCTAGATGGGAGAATGCTGTTTGTACACAGAATATCAACATTTCCTTCATATTATCTATTGGAATGCTGATACAATTCTCCAAAAGAGCAGTCTAATTCCAATCAGTTTCAAATCAGCTCAATTTCACAAAGTATTATGAGTTTTTAATACTTAGTTCTTAGTGGGTCAATCATATCCACTAGGAATCTGCTCAACGGGTTGCATGCCAAGCCCCTGCAGCTGATGATAGATCACAATGGAATACCAACTTTGGGAATCTTGGGAAGGCATGGTACCAAACGTGTTTAGAAATATTTAAGCTATCAGCTGTATACAACCACTTTATGGTTAAGCATGGCTTTGAGCAAATGAAGACTGTAGCTATTAGCAGGTCCATCCTTTCTCATTAAACCTTGTGGGTTAATGATATAGAATCAGAAATGAAGAACTGTACCAAATAACAGAAACCACATCATCTGAGGACTTTCAACAGCAGGAACAACTAAAATGGATAGCACATATAATTAAAAGAGAAAATAATGATATAATCAAGATGCTGACATTCTGCATCACTTCAAACAAAAGTTTAGGAAGGAATGCCCCATCAATACTGGAAAGAGCTATAAAAGATACTGGACTTGAGAAACCTATTTTCGTGATAAATTGGTTTAAGATAAACATTTTATAAATTTCAATCAAAGAAAGCACTGGCTGCTCAGTCAATAAATGCTGACTGTTTCTAGATAAGGAAATGGATACTATTACCACACATATTTGGCAGCTTGGTGTAATGTTGAGTCAGCTGTCTATACTTATTGTTTTTATTTCTTTGTTCATTTTCTTGTTATGAAGCTGTGGCAAGTAATTATGAAAGAGTAGATTGCACATATACTTATATATTATCATGCCTTTCTAGTGATAAACCATGGTTAATATGACTGTAGATGGGACTGAGTATTGGAAGATTCTGATTCATGTTTTCTTCAAAATTCTCTTTTGCTGATACTAGAAAATTGTCCAGTGATCTAGTCAAGAAATATCATTAAAAACATTTACAAAACAAGATTTATAAATCTCAAGGTTTTTGGAGCTATTTCTTAAAGCACTCAAAAGGTTGTAATTGTTGTTTGTGATGTAAAAGAGTCCAAGTAAGAAAAGCCAATATTTATAACATGAAATCATATTGAAAATATAGAAGAATAAAGTGGTTTGGAATACGTGAGACTAAATCCTTTATATAGGTAAAAATATTATAAATACTTATTCATTTATTAACACATTATTATATATTTCAGATGCTTGTAAGTAGTCTATATTTCATTATTCCAAAACATATCAGCTGGTTTATTTTCTTTTATTGCAGACAACCAATGCAATTTGTTTTAATCATATCTAATCATTTTCCTTTTCTGTGAATTTATTTATTACTGGTTCTTATCTGGTTTTAATTTCCATACAGAGTTTAGAAATGGGAATTTTGACAAAACCACATCTAAGAATTCCTTGAATTTCTACATAATCCAAATAGATTATGAAAAGGTTGGATAAAGAAAAATATGATGTTATGAATGAAAAAACAAATGCAAAGATGATGATAGTAAAAAGCTGTCAGTGAATATGAACAAATCATGTGAAAAATTTACTTATCTCGTATTTTTATACAAACTATATCTTGCATACATATACTAATATAAATTTGAATATATTGTTATGCTTCATGCTCACTAATATAAGCCACTTTGTAAAGTATTTTGATGTTTGGTAAGTGAAATACTAATTTGGTGAAGTGAGTGAGACCAGAACCTTTTCAGCACCCACTCATCTATGTGCAAGCAAATCTACTCAGGGTCAGTTATAATGGAAGAAACTGGCAGTTTTAACTTTACTGAAAATTATGATTTTCCAGAACATGAAGGATCCAAGATTTTTTATTTCCAACTTTGTCTTGGACTGTCTGCATATAGTTTTTCTTTGAATTTTTCAGGACTCTCTTGCATTGGTTGCATGCAATTCTGAACAAGGCATGGATTCATCTACACTATTCACTCTGATAGAGATGATAGAGTGAGCTATGGCTGCAGCATATTCAGGCATGAACCAATACTGGCTATTTGACTTTTGTTGATACTTTTCCTGGGAGAATAAAACTTTCCCTGCTGAAGAGAATCCACTTGGCAATGAAAGAGGCTGTTCTGGAAGCTCCATTTTTGAAGAAAGCTGAGAGAGGTGCTTCTACAATGTAAGATCTTATTCCTTCCCAGTCAGCTTTAGATTGTCTTATGAAATGGTTCATCTGAGGATGCTTTTGGTTTGGTATCAACCTTGACATCGATCAATGAGTGAAGTGTCCAATAGAAAGTAATATTCCAGCAGAACATTAATCAGGACAGGAGGTGAGGAAGAAGTTTAAAAGGTTAGCATGATGCCCAGCTACATTGGGAACACAAGTAAGATTACCAGTGATATGAGTCAGCTCATAAGTGATGGAGAAATCATGACAACATTTCCCTTTTTCATCAGTTATGTTTGAGGGGACTTTTGGTGAATATTGAATCTCCATAAATATGAATGATAGCTGAAGAATGACTGGAAAGGATATCTTCAATCTTCTTTGCTATTCTGTTGGACATTACAATACTTTAACCAGTAATACAAAAAGAATTCTACTTAATTTGTAGGCTAAGAGAAATTTTGTAAAGGAATTGATCAAATACACTAATTCTTTATAAAAATTACAGCTAACAACTCAGTGCTTTTTTAAAATGTTTCTATTGAAATATATTCTTTACAAAAGATAGAAGTCAATTTTTGAACTTTAAACAGATATTCTAGAATTGAAGAATATTTTTTTCAAATAATAACAGTTTTGATCTGTCATAGAATATAAGAGAAGTGTTGACTATTGCTGCCATACTTTGCCAAAGTAATTGTGGAAAGCTGCAACATTCAACTCATTGACATATTTCATGGACATGCATCTCTAATAATCTTTTATGTCTGATATGATTTACAAAGTGTGATTGTCGTGAGCAAGATACGTGACATCATGCCCGAAAATGCCCACGTATTGCATGCGTCACAGAGGAGTTGAAGGAAGGGAGAATTGGTGGATTGTTGCCTACGCATATGTAAATCTCTCCCACTCAACCAATCGGCTGCTTTGTCATAGTCTATAAAATGAGTGTGTCTGCAGGCTTTGGCAGTTGGGAGCAGACGAGGACGATGGCCCTGCACGAGAGACGACTGCCCTGCACAAGAGATGACTGCCCTGTTCCAGCGGGTCCTTTTTGGCGTGATGGCTACACAAACAAGAAAATGTGATGACTGTATTTACATTGGCAAGAATAAAGGGATGATTACAAGCCAATTTTATCAATACCTTGCAGGTAACAGAAATAAAACTAACACTAACTGCTGCTTGATAACAACAGGTTAAAAAACATCATATTCAAAGAATGAATTGGTGCTCTTGACTTTTTAAACAGCTGATATTACTTAGATAGTATTAAATATACATTGAAAATTCCAAAACCTGATGCAAGAATCATCCGTTTATGAAAGGAAAATAATGAGGAATTATTTTCTTGCTCTTATAAGTAATAAAAGAAATATGAAACATAAATACCAATTGAGAAACAAAATTCTTGGGACACTTCCATTTAAATTCTTACACTATTACATGGAGAAATATTTTCATTTTCTACTGACATATACATTTATTGAGAACAGAGTTAACAGCAATTTCTTCACTGCAATTAATGTTCATTAGGTTAGCAAATAAGCCATCCTTTTGCTTTTTAACATCTATAATATCAAGAACAATAAACTAAATAGTCTAGTAGTAAATATTTATGAGAACAATGTCAAATCTTCTTATGAAGTTATATTTAAGAAATAGGAAATAGGTAAGAAGATAGTTCAGTTTTCACAGCATCACCTTCACTTATCCTTTTCCTGTTAAAATATAATGCAATAAATTACAAGTCTAAAAGGAATAGTAAGAGTACAGGGTTTGAAATGTTTGGTCACATGCCTTCCAGTTACTGTTTTTTAATAATGTCACTGCTAGCAAACAAGTATAGAGAAAAATATTGGTTACACAAACACACACACACACACACACACGTGTGTGTGTGTGTGAGATGCACACAATGAATGAATGTTAATGACAAAAACATACCTGTAGATAATGAATGTCTAATTAAGAAGCAAAAATTGGATAATCTCATTAATATTTTCATGTGAATTCCCTTCATCTTCAAAAATATATGCAAAAAATATTTAATGATGAAAATTTGAATATGAACAGAATATTTAGGTCGTTGCCTTGTATTTCTAGCTTCATGGCTAAAACAAATGATGGGAATGAAGCAGATGGCATAGGCCCACTTGTGAGACTGGATGATTGGAATCTGGACTGTGCACTCATGCCCTTACAGCTGATAAACAAACCTTCTTAAATTTGACTTCACTCACAGCAAATTGGTTACTAAAATGTTTACAGTTTGGAGTGGTGCATATATATTATATATACATACATATATATATATATATATATATATATATATATATATATATATATGCATGCACAGTTCAGTGAAGGCCTTCTTTGTAACTTAGAAGGATTGTCCCTTGTGTATCATAAGCAACAGGTTTGGTAGATAGTCAGAAGTTGAATTCTGGATTCTGACTGCAATCATCACACTGGTTAAACACTGAGTCCATTAATTTCATTGTTCTACTTTCTGTTTACTAACTTGTTTTTCCTTTCTTTTTAATTATACAAAATATTCCTTCAGTTCTAATTCCCTATTTGTCTGGTTATTGGTTTTATTGGCTGATTTGAGCTGCATAGCTAACAGTAAATTTAACAGTAAATTCATTATTTGCTATGTTTGGGCAATATGTTAGAAATATTAATTTTATCACTAATGCTTATTCTGTTCTACATAGTCAAATGTTTCCACTTCAGATATGATATATCTGAATGATCTTTGATAGTAAAGATATTATATTTGGCACCTGGTACACCTGCTTCATAATGTAGACCTAGCAAACCCGGATGATATCATGAGGTACTGCTGTTTTACTCTCTGTGGCCCTTGTGGTACCATATGTTTCCATCGTATGAACAATAGACTCGCCAACATGGGCTATATAATCTGTAACTTACCTCCCTTTTATTTTGGAGCTGAATTTCATTTAGCTAGGAGAGTTGTTTCCCTTGGAGTTAAGTGTTTTTTTAGTCCAGCTTAAATTATACCTGATGAGAATTTTGGATTGTTTATGGACTGATTATTTTACATTTAGTTTATCATTTATATTTCTGTTAAGTTTTCTGAACTTTTGTATTTTCAGTTTTCTTTTCTTTTTTATTTTTGTGTACTCGTTTTTTGTCTCCTTTTTGTAAACCAAGCTGTATTTTTCTTTAGTATATTTTTTTTGTGTTTCAGCCCCACTCCCAACTTTAATTCATTTTTATTGCTAGTTTAATTTGGTTTTATTTTTTACATGTTTAATTGTTGTTGTTTTTTTTTTACCTTTCATCAACTTTAATTCGTTTTTAATTTTGTTGCTAGTTTAATCTTCTTTTTTAATTTTTATGTGATTAATTGTTGTTTTTTATCCTTCATCAATTCGTTTTTATTTTATTTTCTGTTTTATTTTTCCAGATTCTTGTAAGCCAAGTTTGATTTTCCTTTTGTGTTTCACCCATCCATGACTCTGTTGTCTTTCTTTGTTGCAAGACTTTTTCATTTTTTTCTTTTCATTTGTGTTGTTTGAATTAGGCATATAGGGTGAACTTTTAATTGTTTGGCTGTGATGGCTTAGCAAGGCAAATGAATAATATGTCACCACTTAAAAGAACATTTTGGGGTGAAAACAGGCCCCAAAATGATGCGAAATATTATGGAAGCATCAAAGAAAAGTATGAATTGTACACTAGAGGAAATGAACTAACAATTCCTGAGCAATTCAACATGCCTAGTCTTAATGGGGGACTGGAATGCCATCCTGGACCTCAAGATAGACAGTGGGTAGGAAGCTGGTTGGGCGATCGTAGCTTGGTTGATATGATCAGTGAGTTTGGTCTTGATAGATACTGGGTCGATCACCTGGGGGGAAAATGTGGACATGGACACTTAAGTGGATGTCTACCCAAGTAGTTACCTACCTGGATAGAATGTTAGTCAGAAGGTCCGACTTAGATCTGCTAGATTGTCCCACATTCCACAGTTTAGACTATTTGGTCCACAGACTTGTCTGTGCCCGGGTGGCATTAGACTCTATGCTGAATCTAAAATGACTGGATGCTGGAAGTTCAATCTGTCTTTACTGAACAGGTGAGACTTCTGGCAACAGCTAACTACCTTAATGAAGTAAGAACTAGTGGGGCAGTTATTGTGAATAGGTAGTGAGAGAGGCTTAAGGATAGGATTAGGTCCTTTACCACTGAATATAGTCAGCAGCTTGCACTAGATAAGACTAATAAGGCTGTCAAGAATAGTCTTTCCTGGGTGGAGGCTGAGGGGGGATCCTGTAGCGATACGTCTAGCTAGGGAAGCTCTGCAGTGTGCAGTTAGCAAGCACTACCAGAGCCAAGTAATTAGGCATGTGAAACAAGATGTCTTCCGAAGCTATGAACATGGACACAGAATTCTCAAAGGATGAGATCCATTGAGATTCTGATCTGTACATTTGAGAGGTCAAGACCCCAGACAACAACTTATTCTTCCAGGGGTCTGTCTCTGTCTGGATCTCCAGGGGCATGATCACGCTATTGAAAAAGGGCAACCGTGTTGGGCAGGATTTAGATGATTACAGGCCCATAACTCTGCTATACACACAGTTAAAAATTTTAGCTAAATCCTGGTGGAGTATTTGCAGTCAGTTGCCGAGAGTCTGTTGGGACTCAAGCAGAGCAACCTGCATCTGATTCACATGAGTCTAGAGTGGGTAAAACATGAGAAAGCCACACTGAACAATTCAAACCCAACTTCTGTAAGTGAATTAGTGCCTGCTGTATCATTCCCCTAGTGCTCTGGTACAGGTGAACAGAAAGCAGTTGCATGCTTTTGTGCTGTCTTGGTTGGTTTGTCAGGGTTGCTCGATGTTGCTTCTACTTTATGCTTTGGCGTTGGAGCCTCCCTTCACCAGTGTTGACAGAGGATGTGATTTTGGAGGGTAGTATGAAGGCTGCCTTCCCTTGCCTTACTATCACTCCTCCCATCTCTAGGGCTGAGCACATTTGTAGGCTCCAGGATCAATCAAATTCCCTTCTCAAGTGTTGATCGGCCTTGAGAGTCATTCCTCGGTCCAGTCATCTTTCTCGGCCTTGAGAGTCATTCCTCGGTCCAGTCATCTTTCTCGGCCTTGAGAGTCATTCCTCAGTCCAGTCATCTTTCTCGGCCTAGAAGAGCCCTGTATCAAGAATTAGTGGAAGGAGTCATGACGAATCCACTCTATGTCCAGTTTGGCTTGTCGGCGGGTGAGTTGCACTTTTCTAGTCTTGGGCACTAATGGCAGATTATCTCAGTAACCCTGAGTTTTTGCTTACCTGCCGATTAATTTGGAATAGGCTATCTCTCGATGATGTAGCCTTTAGATGGGGCTTGGCAGATATGCCTGTCAACTTCTACCATTGTCCCTGGGTCTGCTCCTTCTGAGATTATGTCGGTGAGTTGGCGGCTCGTATCAATCCCAAAAATCTTGTCCTCATTGATCTTGCATACATGTGTAACAATATGTTGCCCCTATATTCTGGGGTGAAATGGATGGTATTTCTGGAGCTGCTAGCCACAGATAGAATGGTGATTTAGACAGTGCAGATGGAGAAAATCTTGCAATATGAACATTATTCTTATTAGGATCCAATCTGATTCTTTAAGTTTCAGCTCAGGATGAAGATCAGAACTGATAGAAAGCATTTGGTATCAACCAATTTCAGCAAAAGGTGGGTAACTGTGGCAAGATTGGTTCATGTGAACAGGACTAGTCTTGATTTTTTTATTAAGTCCCCCAAGCCACAACAAAGTAGCTTCCTGTGGAGCCTTCTCCTGGTTAAGATACTCTTCTTGTGTCTAGTTAATGTAAGTAAGTGCTGTTCTCAGCCTGTTCCTGGCTTCCTCTTTGGTTATGATCCATGTTGAGATTCCCAGCCTTCTCAGTTTGTTTTTGACTCAATTTTTTCCTCATCTCAAATGGGACAGATTTTGATTCTCTCATGGTTGTATTTATTTTATCCTCCCTCTCCATTAGCAGGAGAGCCTCTTGATTTTATCAAAAAACAGAATACGTTTATGTTTTGAGGGTTGGATCGATCCTACTACTAGTTATCTTTAGTTTGTTTTCAGTTCATACCCTCCTGACTCATTTCATACTATCATTAAATTCTTATATATAATTTTATATACAAAGAAATTATGTTTTGGGATGTTTTGTAGGTTCCCTACATGTGTGCAGTATATGTTGGATTGAATGATGAGGAATGAGTTTTGTGGTGAATGTGCAAATTATAATGAATGAATGGGTCATGAATCTGATTAGCTATGTAAAAGATAGTGTTGACCAGCCTCAATCTATTCCACAATTTAGGCCTTGTAATAAATATTGAGTTTTGTTTAGCTAAATAAAGCTTAATACTTTTACTTCTGTTCTGAGTTTTGTTTTACTTATCACAATTTATTTAGCTAAACCAATACAAAAACGAACATGGAAACAGTGTGGAAGTCAAAGCACTTGGATATTGACCCCTGTTCATCAACAGCTGCCAGAGATTATAGCCACTGGCAAAATTTCCTGTTGAACTATTTTGACGATTACAAGGACAGAATTCTGAACAAGTACTGGGGCCTCTTGAGCTGTATGAGTTCCAGCATGTTCGAATATATAGAAGGATGTACAGATTTTGACATGTTTATACAAAAATTGGAAAATTTATTTGTTAAAACACCTAATGAGGTTTTTGCAAGGCAGTTGTTGGCTATGAGATGACAGAAGCTGGGAGAGTTGCTGGACTAGTTTTTCAGCGAGTTGGAAAAGCCGAGGAAGAACAGAAACTTCAGACCATATTGCTGAAGAATGCAGCACTGAAGCTATGTGAGATGTCTTCATTACAAGCATAAGTTCACACCCCATATGGCAACATCTCCTGGAAAATAAGACTCTGGACCCACAAACAGCTTATACTCAAGCTTCTGCATTGAACTTAGCCCAACAGAATAATGACTTGTACACTACTTCAGAAGCTCAAATTGCAGCAACAGTCAACCCAAAACTCACAAAGGTATGAGAGAATTGTTATTAACCTCTAGTTGAACCTAATGAGCCAGCAGTAGCCACAACCTATCAAGCAAAAAGTAAATGCTTTTTCTGTGGATTTCTCTATCATTCACAGGACTGCTGTCCTGCTCGTGTAACTACTTGTAAAAAATACTCAAAGCAAAGACATTACATGTGTACATGTCAGTTCAAACCATCATCAAATTCATTAGCAACAGTAGCTGGTCCTAATATACTGACCACACTTAGTAACATACCATGGGATTTCTACCCTGCTGCAATGCATATAATTGTTAATGGAGAAAAAAAAACTAAGTGCTCTACTCGATTCTTGTAGCACTGACAGTTATCTCATTTAAGGAGTCATGCGGGAACTAAACTTGAAAGTTCAGCTGTCTAGTAAAGATAACACCATGGCCAGAAAACTTAACAAACTAATTCAGGAGGCTATGTAGTTGTTTACCTTAACAACCAGCCACATGTTACCACCCATTTGGGTGTTTTGAATGTGTGTTCAGACATGATACTTAGCCAGGATTTTCTGTTTCAGCATCAGAGGGCAACGTTCAAATACATTGGGTCCCTGCCCAAGTTAACTGTGGACAGTGCTCATCAATTCTGTGCATTAAACGTAGCAGATATAGAAGAACCTTCACTATTTCCTAATTTATCACCAAACTGTAAGCCTATTTCCGCCAACTCAAGGCACTTTAACAAGGAAGACCAGGCCTTCATCACTAAAGAAATTCAGAATTTGCTTTCTGAAGGCAAAATTGAAGAAAGTATTTCACCATAGTAAGCCCAGCTAGTAGTAGTGAAGAACCCTAACCACAGTGATAAAAAACAAATGTGCATAAATTACTCACAGATGATAAACCTATACACAGAACTGGATGCTTATCCCCTGCCAAGAATTGATAAAATGATTAATGACCACTTCTCACTAAATACAGCATTTTTTCTCAGTTCAACCTCAAAAGTGACTGCCATTAGGTGCCACTTAAAGAGTCAGATAAAAAATACACTGATTTTGAGGTGAATGGTCGTTTGTTCCAGTTTTGTAGAATTCCATGTGGGGTCAAAAACAGAGCCGTCTTGTTCCAGAAAGCTATTGACAGAATAATAAACAAAGAAAACTTATGCAGTGCATTCCCTTACATCAACAATATGACAATTGCAAGGTGCATGCACACAAAACACAATTAAAATGTTCCTGGAGGTTATTACAAAAGCTAAACTCAACATGTCAAAATCTGTGGCTTTGGTATGCTCCATCAACGTGTTGGGATACTGTGTTGGTGGTGGAGTTATTAAGCCCGACCCAGAAAGAGAGTTACCTCCACCAGAAAACTCAAAATCATTAAAAAGGGCGCTGGGCATGTTCACATATTATGCAAAATGGGTAAATTAATTTTCTAATAAAATTCAGCCTTTAATAGAAACTAGAAATATCCCACTTGAGAAAATGGCACTTGAAGCTTTCAATCAATTAAAAAAAAAGAACTAAGAGAGGCCACACTACAACCAGTAGATGAAAGCTTACCTTCCAAGGTTGAGTGTGCAGTCCTGAACCAAGGCGGACACCCAGCAGCATTCATATCAAAATCACTACAGAGGAGCGAATTAAAATATCACATAGTAGAGAAGGAGGCAACAGCAATTATTGAGGTGGTTCACAAGTGAAACCACTCTCTATCACAACAAGATTTCACCTTAGATACTGACCAAGGGTCTGTGGCCTTCATGTTTAACAACGAAAGGTGTACCAAAATTAAAAATGCTAAAATTCAGGAGTGGCAGTTAGGACTTGCAGCATTTGATTACATGATAAAATATTGCCCTGGCAAGGAGAATATCGTTCCTGACACATTTAACTCTGAGGTTACGCTTGTCCTGCCGTTATCACTTCAGCCCTCACTGACATTCACAATGGACTATGTCACCCACAGGAATTACTCGATTCCTACATTTTGTTAGAGCAAAAATTCTCCCTTTTTCTTTGGAGAAAGTAAAAAAGTGTGTGCTCCTTGCAGAGTCTGTACAGAAATGAAACCTTGTTTGTATCACCCATTAGAAGGCACTCCTATCAAGGCGACCAGACCCATCGAATGACTAAATATCAACTTCAAGTGGCCTGTGCCTTCTGCCATGCATAATACGTATTTACTTGTAGTAATTGACAAATACTCACAGTTTCCATTTGTTTACCCATGCCCAAACATGCACACAACATCAGTAATTAAATCCCTGGTTTTATTGTTCAGTTTAGCTGCAATGGCTGGCTATATACACTCGGACAGAAGGGCATCCTTCCTGTCCAAGGAACTGAGAATCTATCTCTCTCGAAAAGGGGTCCCAACAAGTAAAACCACTCCATACCACCCAACCCAGAACGCCCAGGTTGAATGGCATTACATGGAAGGCGATTTGTCTAGCCATTAGGTCATGTAAGATACGTGAAAAGTAGCAGAAATTGGTGCTTCCTGAAGTGGGACACTCCATAAGATCATTGCTGTGTACCTCAACAAATGCCACCCCTCATGAATGCTTCTTTGCATTCCCATGCCACTTAATACATGGGAGTTCACTGTCATCCTGGCTAATGTCACCAGGTCCCATACTATTAAAAGGGTTTGTAAGAAATAGTAAAACCAATCCTTATGTGGTACAAGTTGAACTCCTCGACAGTAATCTGACTCATGCCAATATAAGATATGCAGGTGGAAGGGAGTCTACTGTATCTGTTTGCGATTTGGCACCATGCCCTGAGATGGAGTTGCCCCACCCCGTGGAACAAGATAAGAGTACCTCAATTGTTCCTATGCCAGAGGAGGGCAAGACATGTAATGGATTTGTTGCTGACGTCCAACAGATAAGGAGGATCTGGACAGATGATGAGACTCCCAAGATCATTATTGGAGGTGATGCCACAATTTTTCAAGGAGTGAAGAATGTGGTATCCTACACTCGCATTTTATGAACAATAGACTTACTCACGAGGGCTATATAAACTGTGACTTACCTCCCTTTTATTTTGTAGCTGAGTTTCGTCTAGCTAAATAAAACTTAGTACTTTTACTTCTGTTCTGAGTTTTGTTTTACTTATTACATCCCAAAAACAATGCTTGAACCGAGGTTCATTATTTCAAGAGGGGAATATTGGGAAGCATCAATATTTTGTTGCAACACTCATTGTATGAATTTATATACATATATTTATTTATGACATGATGAACAAGTCTTGAGTTGCATAATTAAATTGGATATATTGTATTGTTCATAAAACATGATTTATTTCCTTTTTTTATTCACCTGAGAAAAAAAATGTTCTATCTTTTTGTGTAGAGAAAAACATACTAAATATAAAAAGAAATAATTAATCATCTTTAGATTAGGAGGCACAGTTTTTAGTGGAAAGATTTTTTGTGGGAAAATATATTAAGAATCTAGAAAAAGGAAATCAGTGCCCACTTTAGAGAGGAGAAAATGTGTAAATCATATAAAAAGTAGATTTGGTTGCTGCAAAACATTTCTTGAATAAAACAAAATTCTCTTCTTCCACCAGAATTCTCCAGTCTCTCTCTTCTAGAGTTTCGTATAAGCTCCTTTCTGGTTTACAAAGACAATAAAGTAAATGCCTAGTGTTCAAGTTCAATCTCCTTATCTTTCCTGGACTCAAATAACATGTGAAAGCAAATACTAAAAAGAGCTATAAAAAGTTTTTGTCAAATCAAATAAAAAAAAGAAGGCACACTTTATTTAGTGAAGGTATCTGGGATTATCAAAATATATTTTAAGTGAAAAATCTGCATTTATCTCAGAGAAAATGAGAAAGAGTGCATGTAGTGTGGTGGGGAGAGATATTTATAATACTTGACAGTTAAATTAGATTATGATCCCTTTTTTATTTCTACATTTGAAGACATGTGGTTAATCTCACTTAACAGCAATGTAAACTTATAGCCTGACTGTCAAGTAAAATCACGATATATTTGGAGAAGAATTTATACTGCTTAATCACGAAATGCTAGTTGACTCGTTTAAGATAAAAGACAGTGTGCATAAACATTTATACTGGTTGTTTTACATATACAAGGAGAGTGCTGAAGAGGTCTTGACTTGACCCCTTTCCAAAAATCAGTATTTCAATAACCAAATATCAGAATACTGATATTAAGAAGTAGGTCAGCCTGAGAACTTTTCATCACCCCTTTTTTATGGGATTGTCATAATGAATTATTAAGATTTATAATTTTATTGGAATTAACCTATGTTAATGTTTTATATAAGCTATCATTAAAGTAAGGATTAGTTTTATTATAAATTTTATACATTACTGATAACCTAACATTTTTTTGCTAACCCAGTATTATAATTGAAAATTTAGATTTTATTAGCATATGAATGTATATTCAAACTGACACCTTGATTATTACTGTGTACACAATTTACTTCACAGTTTAATGTACATTTATATTTTTTTGTTTCAAGATATTAAAACTTCATTTTGCATAATAAAAATTGTCAGACACTGCAAAGCATAAATTAAGTGAAATAAAACTTTGATAAACATAGGATATGATATTAAAATTTAAATTATATCACTGACCTTATATTTCTGGACCATTCTTGAGTGTTTTTATCAGAGAAGGCCTTAGCAATTTCAGTAAATTTTTTTGTGATTCAAACATATAACGGTATCAACTGTTATATAAGGAGAAATATAAATTATAAGATATTATTGTGTGATTGTGTTAGACTAAATGTATAATTCATTAGAATGCAACACAATACTTTGAATTCATCAGTGATTAACTATATAGATATATACTTAAGAATGGGCATTTAAATTTTGAAATATAGTAATGGTAATATTAGATGTTTTCCTTAAAAGGAAACATTTGGCATTCATTGACTAAGAAGGCAGAACTGCTTTTGATTGAAATTTAAAAAATCTCTCTCTTAAAAAAAGTTTTTTAAATTCAGAGAGACGGTAAATTATTTTCAAAAGATCAGCCTCAGTGTCTGAGCTATTTTCTGCAATGCACTTTTGATACTTCAAAGGAAAAAGATGAAAAATAAAATTGATTTTACAACCAGAACACAAATTAATTTGATTATAATTTGTAAATTAGAAAAACTATATAAACTGTTAAATTGTATTTAAAACAATACCTAAAATTCAGATATCTAATTGTTAAAAAGAGCCATATTTCTTATAAAAGAAAATATTTTAATTCAGCCCACTTGGAATTGGAAAATAAGAAATATTGTCTATAAGTTTGTATATTTGATTTTGTTAACAATATTTTGGTTGGTTATTATTCAGATGTCAGCAGATGGAATTCTGTAAGGAAAAAAAGAAACAAACTTCTTTTTCCTTGAAAAAGAGAATATCCATTTATTTCTCCTTATACAAAGAAGAGTCCAAACAATAATTGAGATAGTTAAATCTAATCAGAATTTAATTTTTAAACAGTTGAATGTCAAAAGAAAAGAGAATAAATAAAAATCCCATTTTAAAAAGTGACAAAATTAAAATATATTGGTTTTTATTGGAATCATGTTCTCAAAAAAGCTTAGAATTTTCAATCCTGTTTAATAAACAATGTGACACAAAATTATCATTTGTCAAAGAAAGCAATGCCTGAAGGAAAGTCATGTCCCAAAAGTGATATCTTCTGGCATAAGACATTAGAACAGTATCAAAATTTAAGTTTTCTTTCTTTCCAAAATGCTGTTAACAAAATCAAATATAAAAAGAAAGGATTCAATTGTCTGACAAATAATTAGAATGTTAATGACTCTTCTTAAACTTATAGACAATATAATCAACTATTTCTTATCTTCCATTTGGACTGAATTAATTTGATCAGTTAGAGAGATAAAAACAAAAGAATTTTAATGAAATTATACAAATTAAAAGAAACAAATAAGAATTGATGTTAACAACAAAAATAAAGAAATAAATATTCATTAATAAAGAAATTCATAAATTAATAACTTGATAAAAGAAACAGAAATATATTTGGGGTGTTTTCACTTTTTTACAAAAATATTTACAAAAATGAAAACTAGAAGGCTATGGGGTCACATGAAAGAATGTTTACATTGGTACAAAGTAATTGTAAGCCTGTAGGAATGCAGTAAGGCCATACTTTTACCATTTTTGATGCTGGCCTCAAAAGACAGGAATGAAGAGGCATGATAAGGTATGTATGAGGAAATAAATCTCATAGTGGCAGCTTTCTTTACTTGGAAATCATTGTCATTTTGTGTTCAGCCACTTATTCATATCACAAAGGAAGAAGAAAATCTGAAAGAGAATCAGGCAACAACAAAAACAGTTGATTCATTGATTTGGCAATTGTATAAATCAGAAACAACGAACATTGTAGTAGACACTATATATCCTTATCTAAAAGACTTTTCTATAGTGAAGTGTCATAGCGTTGTTTCATTGGGGCATCTTTTGAAAATAGGAAAGAATGAAGAATGAAAGAAAGACAAAGTGAAAGAGGAAAATTCAAAGAAGTAGGAGAAGCCATCTTCAAATATTTCTCTTATTAAAAGCTACACATGTTACTGGAGAAAGTACAATGTAAATACATATACAGATATTAACAAAATCCTTTATATGCATATACTTTAAGCAAATAATGGTTCTGGTAGCTTGAGTATATCTTCAATTAATCAAACATGTATGAAGAATTCTGTGTAAATGCCAAAGTGTACAAAATCACATACAACACCCTCCATATATATATATATATATATATATATATATGAAGAAATATAGTCTTAGGGTGTGCTATATTTATGGCATAAAGTGCTCAATATCAGAGATAGAGCATGTGCAAATATGAAAGTGAACATAGAAGTCAACACTTAGAGGCGACAGTCTGTTTCATGCTAGATGCAATTGTCAGGCCATGAAACATTGTAAGGATCTTTCCTGTGATAGAGAGCAGTGTAATCCCTCAGTAATTGGAGCAGTCAGATTTTCCCCCTTTGTACTTGTACAGGGCAGTGATGACTGCATCACGCAGATCTTGTATTTTTCCTTCCTCCCAACATCAGCAAAAGAGCAAATGGAGTCTCATATGCAACACTGGACCCCATGCTTTCAGATCATAGGTGGGATTCCATTGACTCCTGTTGCCTTGCCACACTTCAGCTGCTTTATGGCTTTGATTATCTTTTCTGTTCTGGGTACCTCATCCAATTTCATTTTTATTGGTTGTTATGGAATGCAGAGAATTGCTGGTTCTTAGACCAAGCAATTAGCACTGAAAAAGGTTTGGAAATGCTCTGACCAACAGTTTAGGATGGACACCTTGTTTGTAAGGAACATCTGTCTGTACTGCACATAGGACTTTGGACCAAATACATAGGGCTGTATACTGCTTTTATTGCTTCATAGAAGCCCCTGATGTCTCCAGTGTCTGCATACAGCTGAATTTATTTTTGATCTCTCAAGTCTGCGCTGGAGGTCATGGCATACGAAATAGAATGCAGGATTCTTTACAGGACAAAAGCTGGCTGAGCTAAATGGGTTTGATGAGTTGATCTTTTCCACACCTGCAGTTCTTAGATTTCCATGTTGCTCTCATCAAACCAGTCTTTGTTCTTCCTTGAGGAGAAACCAAGTACTTCTACAGATGTCTGCAGAATGCCAGTTTTGAGTTTTTCCCAAAATGTTTCAGGAGAGGAATCTCACATCTTCAAGCCTTGACTCAAGTGCTGCTTGAATTCATCTGATTTAAAACTGCCAACCTTGAACTTCCTACAGATGGCCCCTCCTTTGCTTGGCTTGAGTTTAAAGTGAAGCTTGAGTTTGCAGCGAACAAGGCGATGGTCAGTATGACATTCTGCACTGGACATCATTTTTGTGAGTATGATGTCTTTTAGGTTGCACTGGCGCACTATGACATAGTCAGCGAGGTGCCAATGTTTAGAACGAGGATGCATCCAGGTTGTTTTCAAATGGTTTTTCTGTTGGAAGATGATGTTCATGATGACAAGCTGATTCTCTGAGCAGAACCCTAGTAACTAGTGCCTGTTGTCATTACAGTTACCAATACTTTGTCACCCAAGCACTCTCTTCCAGGCAGCAAAATCTTGGCCTACTCTGGTGTTGAAATTGCCAATGATTACCACATTATCATCTGCAGGAGTGTCTCGTAGTAGGCTGTACAGATCTGAGTAAAATTTATCTTTTTCCACAGGATCTGCTTGTAAAGTTGGGTAGTGCACACTAATTAGTGTGGCATACTTAAGATTGCTTAATGGGAGGCACATAGAGATGATGTGGTCGGAATAACCTGTTGGCAGGTTTTCAAGCTTGGAGGCAATAGAATCCCTGATCATGAAACCTATGCCCAAAAGATGACACTCTGCTACTGAATTGCCTGACCAGTAGATAGTATATCTGGCGCCATGCTCTTGTAGGCCGTATTCCTTTGGGAAATGGACTTTACTGACAGCAGTGATGTCAACATTTATTCTTGACAGTTCATTTGCAATTAGAGCAGAGCGATGTTCTGGTTGATCACTGTCGGGTGTGTCCAGCATGGTTCTGATATTCCAGCATGCTACATGTGGTGCTTTGATACCCTTACAGGCGGGTGTGAACCTTTTCTTTACTGGCATTCAACCACATGAGAAGAGGCCTGTTGACTGTGGTTAGCCAACTGGGTAATATAAGAGATAAGCTTTGTTTAGGTAACCTTTTCTAGGCCTCTCTCCATATGGAGCAAGCAGTGCTGTCCCTAGAGAAGGCTGCTTGGTTAATCAGGGTGCTGCCGAATGATGTTGTCATCTCCAGGTGAACATCAGGCAACCGATATTCTGACCCGCCTGCATGCAGGATTGGGACTGCGACTTCCAGTGTCACCTCCCCCCTGCTGTTTTTACCTCTTTCCAAATTCCTACAGGGCTTTAAAATGGTTAATGGACACAAACGCCTCCCTCAGGCCTGTGCAATGGAGTTTTTATGTGAAGTGCAGTGTGCACTGAACTGGTTCCACCCTTTACACCCAAGATTCGATCTGTCATGGCCTAACAATCTGCAATGATGACAGTGAATCCCCAGGCCATAGGTTTTACAGAGTGTCCTTCCCTTAGCCAATGGCTAACAAAAAACAAAAAACTATGGAGTCCCAAGACTCCCAGGATAATTGTGCTAGATGGCCATTGAGCAAAAAGCTTCCTCTGCCTTTTTGACAAGTTTTGTATTTAATCCTGCATGGTGACTAGTCACCCTCCTCACAGACAAACTATGTGTGTTTACTGGTTTACTTGCTGATAATCCGACTATAAAACAGGTAGTACTAGGTTACAGAGTACCAGTAGCAACTGGCAATAATATATACATACATATATATATATATATATATATATATATATATATATATATATATATATATATATATCAGGCATGTTTAGTTAAATAATTTAGATGCATTATATTTATTTATTTTTATTTTAATCCTTTCAAGTCCACAAATTAAACAGTTCAAAGCATTATAAAGAAGTTAAAAATATCCACAGTATGAAAAATCTTAGCAGAAGAGAAAGGATAACCAAAGTAACAACCTTAGGATCATCACTAAAGATATTCTGGTGAGTTTCAATGAGTTTAGTATTAAATATATTTTAGCAAATATTTCATAATGCTAGCCTTCATGGAATATGATCAAGGAAGATTTCAATGCTCCAAAGCTCATCCAAATGTTGCTAAGCATCATCTTGACAAGAATTCAAGCTTTTGGTTATCTAATTTTTATTAGATGAGACTTTGCACAAGGATTTTTCTTTTGTTCAGTAAAACAGGTTTGATGCTTACAATTCAAAAACACCACCCTAAAAAGCAAACATGGTGGTAGCAGCATTATACTGTGGAGATGTTTCTCAGGCAGTGGTAACTTGGTTAAAGTGAATGTGATCATGAAGAAAGTATAATTTATATCCATATTTTAAACCAAAACCTCAAACAGTCTGCTGACACACTTGGACTGGGTCAGTGAACCTTCTAACACCAAAAACACATGTCCAAGTTGGTTCATGAACAATAATATCAATGATTTAAAGTGGCTGAGAATTTGGGGAGTAAACTGAACATATGAATAATGGCAAAACAGCCTTCCAATTTTAAAGAACTGGATGCTTTAGCAATTTGTCAAAATCACTGTTGAGAAGAGTTTGAATCAGATAAATCAGTTGCAGGTTATGATAACTGATAAAGACTTTAATTTATTATTATAAGAAGTGTATGAATAATTTTGAGCATACCTTTGCAATCTAACTGCAAATAATGCTTCAGTGAAAATACTTTTTCTTGATATTCCTCATGTATTGTTTTTTCACTCTGCTTTCTCTATGTATCAGTTAGGTTAGAAAAGGCAGTCTTCTTCTATGTGCCATGTCATTTCAGGACGAAGGCATTCATGGCTCTCCACAACATCTAAAATATTTTTAAAATAATTCTACATTTAACTCTATATATACATAAACAAGTGTGTACACATGCTGATCTATCTATATACATTGGCAAGCAAAAGTTTTGGTAATTGTGTGTGATTGCATCAAAAACAATAGGAGAAGAAAATCAGTAAAAGTTGATGGAAATCTAAACAGCAAAAACTTTATTAATTTACGATGGTATAATCTTCTGCCAGACTACAAAGATGGGGAAACTTTTCCAGCATGACAGTACTCCTTGTCACATAACACATGCAACAAAAAGGTTTCTTATAGATAAAGATGTTCAACTCTTGGAAGATTAGCTAATAGAAAGTCCTGATCACAATATACTTGAGCCTTTTTTGTTGTGACTGAAACTGAAGAAACAAGTGCTCCAATGCAAACCAGGCAATCTTCAAGAGCCTTAGGATTATTGCCAAGAAGAATAGGAAAAAGAATTCTCATTCAGATAATCTGGACATTTTCCATTTCAATGCCATAACAAATTGAGGCAATTATTCAAACTAAAGGTAGCAATAATAATTACTAACTCTATATTTTGTCATTTTGTACTTTCTATAATAATAAAGATCACTTTTTGGTACAAAAAATTCCTTTCTAAATTAAGAATAAAGCTAAAAGATGAAATTTTCAATTGTGGTTTAGTATTTTTACATGTTTTATATTTTCAAAATCAATATGCTTAAAGTTCTCTGTCCCCCACTATTAATGAAAATGCAGTAACTTTTTTCTGGCCCTCAAGGATCATAAGATGTACTGAGAAATGTATATATCCCTAATCACTCTTGATTTGGAGGTAAAGTAAACAAAAGTAATTAATTTACCAAGACAGCACAAAAGTTTTGCCTACCAGTGTATATAGTAAACCAATTCCTACAAGATGGAATTTTGACACAAATGCATTTTAGTTATGTTACCTGGAGCATTTACTTTGGTTCTTTCATGAGGTCAGGCTTTTTCATCCCCAAAATATCTAAGTTAATATTAAGAAAAATAAAAAAACTCATGCCTTTAGCCTAAAAATCAACAGAGGAGGAAAACATTGGCAAGAAAATGGAAATAAAGTAAACATTTGATGAGAAAAACTTCTGTCTATTCATTCACAAGTTTTATCTTTTTTTATTAATATATAAAATATTATAGAATGTAATGTAAAAATCAAGATTATATCTAAAATGTGTAAACATAAATGTATGAGAAATGATGAAAAGTTCTCACTCACCCAAATCAGATCAAATGATTAAGCATCAAAACTTTGTGGGAAGTGTTCTTTGTTAGGTGGATGAGATCATTTAAATTCACCCTTATACATACATACATACACACACATATATATATATATATATATATATATATATATATATATATATATATATATATATATATATATATGAATAAGGATTTGACACCACAGTATAAATATACTGGGTTAAAAAGAACTATAGACATTTTTTCCCTTAAGAATTTTTGCAACCAACACTTCTTCAGAAGGATTCATTGGTATAATTGGGATGAGACACAAGACAATATTCACAAGAACTCAGTAGTAGATGAGGAGGGTAAATTTAATTATGGAACATGACTAAAAACAATTTCTTAATAAAAATAATTAACAAATACAAGATAAATGTCCCAAGTGAGTATAAAAAGGAAAATTATTACTCACGCCCTCCAAATAACCTTAATGAGCTGGTAAACTGCTCTTTTTGTCTGTATAGGCTCCGTTGGTATATTTTAATATAAACCACTTCCAAAATCTTCAAATGATGAGAGGACCGAGCTCTATGTAAGATAGTGAAACAATCATCTGTATATTGATGTGAACAGTCAGGGTTATCCAAAAGGTGCGCTGACCAATTGCTGTATCATACCCTGCTTGGGTCATCCTAGAAGATTGACTAAAGTTACCTGCTCTTGGACTTGCACGAACATGTTGAGCAATATGCGTCTCCAGTCTCTGATTGGTCCATTCTATGTGTGCAGTATCACACTGACATTTAATTTTATATACCATGGAACTATTTTGTAAATAGGACAGACCATCCTTAATGAAAGAGTGGAAAAACAAATGGGTCAAAAAATAACATGTAATATTACAGTTGAAAATCTTAATGTAATACATGCAGATACCTTGTCAGTGAGCATTTGACTATTTCTACCTAGCCATAGTAGTTTTAAATATAGGGGATACAAAGAGAGATCAAAAACTACCGATTCCTTGAAACACTTAATTTTCCATTCAACAGTATGCTTGATGACGTTAATAGGAAAACTGTTATCAATAAAAATCCTACAAATTTTCTCTAGTTCCAGGTTAAGGGTACATGGGGAACAAATCATCAGTGTTCAATGGACTAGAGTAGAAATCAAGTTGATCTTATGGGATTTAGGAACAAAGGAATTCCAATTTGTATACAAACCAGTGAATGTAGGTTTGTGATAAATGATGGTGATGAACAAACCATCCTTACATTCAATCAAAACATCCAAGCAGAGCAGTGTGCCATCGCTCTCCACCTCCACAGTAAACAGCAATGATGGGTGATGGGAATTAAGAAGGGTGTGAAAAGATGTAGTATTGTTGATAGACTAAAAGACGGAGAATGTACTATCAGCATAATGCCAATAGACATAGGGTTTGCAGCTTTTCTTTCAAAACAAGGTCCTCATAATAACCAACAAAAATGTTGGCTGGAACTGGACACAGGTGACTTCCCACTAAAACTCCATCAATTTGGGTGTACATATTCTCATCAAAACTAAACTCCACCCACTATGTTGCTAAGTGTATAAACTATAAAAACAAAACTTCAGGAATTAATGGTGACTATATATATATATATATATATATATATATATATATATATATAGATATATATGGTGGAAAAGCTTGCATGGTCCAATGACTCTGAGAGGGACGCTATCAAGTGTTGTAAACTTCAGGTAGAGGCCACTCTTGGTGCACCTGTACACATGTGCGTACATGTACATATGGATATGCGCGTGCACGCACACACACACACACACACACACACACACACACACACACACACACACACACACACACAAAATGAACAAACTTAACCCCTCATAATTAATACCTGAATATATAACACCAAGGTAAAAACAAAAACTACTATCTATTAAATAAAAATAAAAATGAAACATTAAATAAATGATTAAAGATAAACATGAAATAAGCATACACTTATTTTAATTACATATACACTATTTAGCAGTTACATATACATGTGTACATGCCACATGCATGTGGTGCATGCAAACATATGCACTATATATATATATATATATATATATATATATATATATATATATATATATATATATTACGCAAATCATTCCTACGAAAAGAAGATAATGAAGTTAATGATATAAATGGCAAGAATCACTCTCGCAAACAATTTTTAATAATAAAATACATTAACCTCGAATCCATTAATGAATGGTATGATCCTTGTTTATAAATTCGTTTTTTTTTAAGGTCTTTTTTACTACTAGCTTTCAATTGTTTCATACAATCATCTTCAGGTAGGGAAATAGGTAAGTTTTTTACATCCAGGTAATAACAGGACATTGAAAGATAAAATGTAATCTGAAAAATGTTTTTTTAGAAATGTGATATTGTTAACTGTAAGAAATTCTTTTGGAGTCTGCAGTCACGACACTGAGGTTGAATTTTTTAAAATTTTTAAATTGTGCGTTCTTGTACTAATATAGTAATATGCACAAAATTATTAACAGCAAAGCACAGACGTAAGTGTACATGTACCCGTGTACGTATGTTTATATATACATATAAACCTCTGTATATGTGTATGCATATGTGCATATACATAAGCGTATAAATACAGACATATGCACATAAATTCTAACAATAATAAATAAATTTAATTATAAATCTATCCTCCTACAATTTATACTTATGATACCCCCAAACCAAATTAAAAACAAAATAATAGCCCACTGAAGATACATAAATACATGTGTATGTGTGTAGATGTGCATATGTGTGTGTGAGTGTGTATAGATGTATATATGTGCATGTATGTATATATAAGTATTTACCATTTAAGCATTAATATCATTATCATTAGTATTATATATATATATATATATATATATATATATATATATAAACATATATATATATATATATATATAATGTGTGTGTATGTATATATCATATATATATATGTGTGTGTGTGTGTGTGTGTGTATGTATATATAAAAATATTTATCATTTAAGCATAAATTCAATTATTTATGTAAAAAATGTAAAAATGAAATACAACTTCTATCAACAAAAAACTAGAATGCCATTAACTAAAACTCAGTGTAAAGTGAAAAAGCAAAATGAAGAAGGCCAAAAGGATCACGACTCACTATACGTATGCACATCTGTGCAGACATGTGCACATGATTGAATTCACATCCACAAAGACGAGTGCATGGTTGCATATGCATAAGCACACACACAAACACAGGGAATACAGAAGAAATCTGACACTAGTGTTAAATGTGCATAAAAGAAAAAAAAGAAAAAAATATAAGCAGTAAATTACTGATGCCCACTGAAGAGTGGATTGACAGGTCTGCCTACGAAACTCTGGAGTTATGATACTGAAGGTAAGTGAAAAACTTTTACTTACATTAATCATATATATATATATATATATATATATATATATATATATATTAGTAAGATGCAGGTACTTGAGAATACACTTTTTGTGCACTATGAATGGAAGTCACTCTAACGTAATATTATATAGCATTTGCTAAATTTTAACATTTCTTTTTCAGACATATTGTGAACATTAACATGGCAGCAGCTTCCAATCTGACACGGGAAATGGGAAAGTATGTAGTGCTTATGGCACTACCTGCCAACCACAGCAAGTCAAAGATATCCAACTTCGTGAAAATGGCCAGGTGAACAGGAAGAATGACAAGCAGTTCTCTGCAGACCACAGAGAGCTACTCATGATGATACACATGAAGTTCACATCATGTCATAGTCCTGGGCATGAGGTTATATGGGATGAGAATCATTTCATGCCACTTCTTCCCATAGAGCCTCTGGGTCAATACTGACATCTATATCTATGTGCTAGACATCTAAAACACTATAGTGAGTTGAGTGGTTCTATACATCCCAATAGGTGATGTTCCCACTCATATGACTCCAGAACAGCTGGCCAAGAATTTTGATGATGATGAGCCCCCTAACATGTGACCTCTGGGCTGTCCTACTATGTCTGTGGCACTGTCAAGAAAGAGAGATTAACCTGCATCCCCATACTACCAATGAGTCACTGAAGACTGCCATAGTGGACATGATGGTCAACAGCTATGGAAACCACCTAATCTGAGCATGCAGTCACTTTCAAGGCTGCATCAAGGCCATTCTCAAGGCTGAATGGGTTTTTACTGTTTTTCCAAGTTGTAAAAAAACTTTTTGACAATTTGTCCTCGGCTATGTCAGAAATCTTATATATTACATCAATTACATCCTTATTTCTTACCAAAATAATTTCTCTTTGCACTTCTTGTGCACTATATATCTAAAGAATTAATGAATTTATTTTTAATCAGACATTTCTATTACGTCAAACAATATTTTAATGGATACTCCTTTTTGAAATAGACACCCTGTTTTTATTTTAAACATTGTTTATTACGTCTCTCTATTGGTCTGTGCACTTGAGAAATCTTAAAGAAAATGCTGGAGAGCACATTTTCTTTATTAAAATTTCTTGGGTGGAGCAACTGATAGATGTAATACAAACTAAAATAAAAATGGGGTATATATTTCAAATATGGGTATCCACTAAAAATAACTGTTATGGGACCTTACCTATAACAACAGAGTGAACTCTTCCTGACACTATGAATACTGCGCCTCTCAGGAGAGAGGGAGACGAGACAGAATCGTGTCAAGCCTAAATAGTTCACTCCGAACCAGACTGACAGTCATACTAACACCTTCCACATCTTGTATTATTATTCTGTGTAATATATCTTTGTTATTTCTACTCTTGTGCTCGTGTTGTTCTTCCTTGGTCCTAACCTTGGACCATAACAATAACGTTTGAAGTAATATATATGTATGTAAGCACATCTGTGTAAATGTATATATACATCATTTCACAAATGTTTTGACAAGTATCTCAATTTTCTCACTGCCTTTCATCACGAGTAAGTTTACCAAAGATGTTATGATAAAAATGACCCCAAAAATGAAGCTACTTATAAAACAATGTGTAGGATAAGTTTAAATCCTTCATTTCAGGACCTCAGGACATTTTCTGTATTCAGAGAAAAATATACATTGTTTTGATGACTAGATAAAGATTTATTTAGACTTGAAACAATTTATAAAAATACATTTGGTTTATGGTGTAGATGCATCGTGTATATACATTTTTACTGAAAGTATCTTTTTCAGACATGGATGAATAAACATGTCCAAAACATAACATTCAAAAACCAGCTACAGACGTGTCTATACATCGATCCTGATTCTTTTTATGCCCTTCTGAGCTTGAAGGTCTGTTAGCCTCGGCTCGGGTACTTCAAGGTGCCTCAGTTTCTAAGTTACTATATTAAAAATAAATAAAAAATTTATCTGAAAATGAAATGTCTTTCCCAAAATAATTGTCAGAGAAGGGGTTAATATCAACACTTTATCAATATACTTTGTTTATTATCTGAAATCCAAGCCTAATGTGTGTGTGTGTGTGTGTATATATATATATATATATAAGGGTGTCCATAAAGTCTCTTTACAATTTAAGTAATATACTACAAAGGCAATTGATAATCAGATTTAATCTATGTACTCAGTAGTTTTTAATCACATTACATTTGTGTATTTCAGGTATCCTCTTGATGAAAGAGGTACTGTTAAATGAACTCTGAACATTTCCAGACCAGTGGATTGGAAGGGATGGCCTAATTGCCTGGCCTCCTCATTCACCAGATATCACCCATCCAGACTTCTTTCTATGGGATTATGTTAAAGATATCACGTATCAAACAAAGATATAGGACATCACTGATGCAAAGGAAAAGATCACTGATGTCATTGCCACCATTGATGAGGCTATGCTACAGCGAACATGCCAAGAAATCGAGTACAGTCTTGATGTGCTTCATGCAACTAATGGTGCCCATATAGTTAGTTAAAAAAACTTCAATATCTACTCATTTTGTAACAATTTCCACATATTTGTCTGTTCATTTGCTTTTGTAATAATTTTTAAAAATTGTATAGAGATTTTATGGACACCCTATATATATATATGTGTGTGTGTGTGTGTGTGTGCACGTGTGTGTGTGCATTGGGGGTGTGCATATCTTTTATTACATTTGTCAGCATATCATTTGTAGATATTTGAAGTATAAATCTGAAAGCCTGTGTCTTTGTATGACTTAAAGATGCTCTCCTGAAATAGTGATGATGCAGGAATATATAAAAATTTAGAGAAAAATACTGTTTATCAGTCAATAATCAAAGTTTAAGTACAGAATTTTCAAACTTTAAATATTAGAAGACATAATACTTCTTTTAAAGTTCTATGTTTTCTGAATTTACCCAGTAGCTCATGCATTTCATCCAAAATATTTGGGACAAATTATACACAGCAAGAGTTAAATGCAGAAAAAGCAATAAGTTAATAATTCAAAAGAAGAAAATATTTTCAAATTTATATGCTCATCACATACAAGGTGAAACTTGAAGCTTGCTGTACATCTGAATTAAGTGTAAACGTGTGAATATCATGTAACAATTTTCATATTTTTCAATTATTTTCTTACTTTTATATTTTTACAGTGTTTATATATCTAACCTTCCTATTTATGAGGTCACAGTTTATAACCCCTGCCAAGAAGAGAATTAAGAAATATTTAAACTGTCATCCTGTCTGCCCAAAGGACTTGTCAGATTTGGTAATAACCATTTCACATAGGGATGACATTGTAGTTAAAGTGTTTTTTTTCTTTGCCTGCAGCCTCTTCAGTTTTGCAGGAACAAGATCTTGACATCAACCATTCACTCCGCCTTTGCATATTCATTCAATCAACTAAAATACTGATGAAAAATAAAAAGAAATAGATAATGTTAATCCTTTTAAAAGGCTGTTTCTCGATGGACACATACACTTCCTTTTTAGTTAAAAAAAAAAAATTACATTATTTTCCATTTCTCATTGACTTCCTTATTTCTAAATAAAAATGCATGATGTGGATGCTAAAATATTTTAAACAAAAACTACATTTGTAGATATTTTTAATATATATATATATATATATATTTCATTTTTTTTACAGTAAGGCTTACCCTGTACTAGACTCAGGTGCCACTCAAGGTAGAGGGTTATGTTATGGGGTAGTTTATATGGATCGGAGGGGAGATAACTGTTAACTCTAGACTTGAACACATTAAGATTTTAGTGATTGGGGAAACATCTTCTTGGGAGTCTGTTCCACAGGGCAGTATTTCATGGGAAGGAGCTGTTTGAGTGGAACTTACTTCTCACCAATGGAATATATATATATATATATAAATATATATATATATAAAATGCATAAAAGGTTAATGGTCAGGGTTGAATCAGACCAAGGAACAGTAGTATTAAAAAGTGCTCAAGACTCATATGAAAAAAATAAAAATAAAAAATAACATGTAGAACTTCTAACTTTAAATTAGGAGATCAGTTGATTTTGCTACCTTATGGTAGGATACCATAAGGTTGAAACAAAGGTATCCTACTGTAAGGTTGAAACCAAGGTAGTGAAATCAAATGATCTCCTAACTTTTAAAGTATATATATATATATTTTATATTAATTGATTTAAAATATGGTTTTATCGCTACACAGTGATAACCATGTTTCAAAAATGGAAGCCAAATTTGGTAACAAAATTGAAATCAAAGGCTTTGGCTTCCATTTTCGAAACATGGTTATCACTGTGTAGCGATAAAACCATATTTTAAATCAATTAATATAAAATATTAATGCTCTGTAAATTTACATTGAGCACTATTGTGTAAAAATAAAAATATCTATAAGAACACCGGATTTTATATCTTACTGTTCTTTCTTTTTATATATATATATATATATATATATATATATATATATATATATATGATGGCTCATGTGCGCTGATAGCTTAAATTGACAACCAATATAATAACGAAATATCCAAATGTTGAACAGTTTTTGTCTTTATTTTCTCTTGAAACTAAAGCCATTATACAACACTTGGAATGGCTCATGATAAAACATAATAGACATTTGTTGTCTGTTATATTTAACAATATATGTTTGAAAATATATATATGTGCGTGCGTGTGTGTGTGTGTTGGTTGGTTGTGGGTGTGTGTGAGGGTTGGAAAGTTCATAGGCTGACCCAGATATAAATGTAAGTAGACACACCAATTGGTAGACTAAAAGACATGAAAGTGTACCAGTATACAACAGCTGGCAAATCAGCTCCTCTTTTCTGGTACATTTGCATATCTTTTAGTCTGGTGTGTCTACTTACATTTATATCTTGGTCAGCCTATGAACTTTTAAGCCAACCCTTGTATATTCACAACTTTGATTAAAAACCAATGAAAATTCTTTGTTATGGATTTTTTTATTTATCTGTTTTGTACAGTGTGTCTGGGTGTATGTGAGTTATAAATGAATACACATTTTACATGAGTGGCTATGTACATGTATATATGCATACATTTATATATGCTAAGTCTATAAGTATACAAAATAGTTGTGGGGATGTATCTGTGATTACATAAACATATGAGTATATATGTTTTGGAAGTATGAATTATATTCCCAGTACTGCCATCATCTAAGTGATAAGAAAAATAGTTTTAGAAAGGCATTTTTTTATTGAAAGATGACCTGATATGAGTGAACATAAACTGAAATTTGCCTTTTTGAGAAGAATTGTTAAAAAAGTCTGTATAAAAAGGAAAGTAAACTTTCAATTTAGAAAAAAAATTAAACTTACCTACAAAATCTGGCAAAAACTTGGAATAACCAAGTTCTGTTATTGTGCAGCAAAAGATATCTGCACATAGCAAAGAAAACAGAATGAGTTGCACTGATGTTAGAATCTTACTCTCAACTTTTTCTTCCATTTCTTTTTACAAGACAATCAGATTAAAATTTCAGTAGTAAATTTTAAAAGTAATTGTGTTGGTCTTATCTTTTCTCTTCTTTTTTTGAGTAAACTAATTGAATTAGGTTGTAAGTAATTTGTTACTGGTTGGTCTTGAAATCATAATTACAACAACCTGAATGATACAGAAATGCCATTTTGTAGATAACAAAAAAAAATAATATCTAAGTATTTTTTGCTTTCAAACCATTGCAGAGTGATGCATTTAGAATTTTTTTGAATATGTCTAAGTTTATATTATTAAATTTTCTCACTGGCTACGTTTTGGAAGAAGTATATCTAAATTATAAAATAATTTCTTACTTTAGCAAAGGAAAAGAGAATACAAAGAAAAATTTGTGAAGTAATAATTAATTCTCAGCAAAGTAAATACAGATTAATTTATATAATTATTTTTTACAATAAAAATAACAAATTATCATTCACTCTCTCTCTGTGTAGTGTGATAAAAAAACAGCATCAGAATCAGTGAACCAGATTTAATTTCAGGTTCAGGCTGTTCATTTAGCATTAATTTTCTTGAGAAAAGCATGAAACTACTTCTCCCTGTAGTCTGTCAAATTGTTAACTAGTCTCTCTTATCTGTTTAAAAAGTAGAAGTAATCTTATGCCACTCTTGACATCTACAGAAAACAATCATTATTCTCATTCACTATTCATTCCCGGCCATATATACACTGTTCCCTTTAATAAGTATACACTTCTAGTTACAGGTTGGACCCCCTTTTACTGATAGAACCATTTCAGTTTTTCTTGGCATGCATTTGACAATGTTCTATCAGCACTCGCTTGAAATTTAGGTTCATACTCTGTTATTATGGCATTCCCCGATTCTTCTAGATTGGTTGACTGCTAACCCAGGATTTAAATCTTTCTTTCGACCAAACTGTAGATGTGCTCTATGGGACTGACTCATTGCTGTATTTCATAAACCAATTTACACTATTTTTATTTGTGACACAGTGTATTATCCTGCTGAAATTGGTCACCAGAGTATGGATGCACAATACTTTCAAGTTGTTTACATCAAATTCTGGCCCTACCATCAAAATGTCACAGCAAAAATTGACTCATCAAACCTGGTAATATCATTCCAATCTTCTAGTACTCAATTTTTGTAATCCTTAGTGAATTTTAGGCTAAGTTTCTTGTTCTTATCTGGCAAAAATGGCACCTGGTATCATCTTCTACTGTAGCCCATTTACTTCAAGGTTGAACATGTTGTGCATTCAAAGATGTTGTTCTCTATATATAGCCATTATAAAGAGTGATTATTTGAGCTACTGTTGTCTTTCTATTAACTTGAACCAGTCTGGACATTCTCTTCTGCCCTCTTTCATCAACAATGGACATCCTCCCACATAAATGTTTCTTTCTTTTCTTTCCATTCTTGAGAAACCCTAGAAATAGTTGTGCATAAAAATCCTAGTAGATCAACAGTTTTTGAAATACTCAGATCCACCTATCTGGTAGCAATGACCATGCTGGATTCAAAGTCACTAAAATCATGTCGCTTTCTCATACTAATATATAAAACAAAATTCAGCAGGTGTCCATAGCCATATTTAAATGCTTATATCCATTAAATTGCTGCCACATTATTAGCTGATTAGAAATTTGCATAAAAGAACATTTGTTCATGTGTACTGGAATAGACAGTGTGTGTATATCACTAGTTACAGATATCTCCTGAGCAAATTCAGTTTGTTCATATTCGTCAATATATCTATCTTGCCCAGTCTGTCTACCAACCAAGGTTTGTACATTTTTTTGTATCTGTCCATTTATATATTTATATATTTAGGTGCTTATCACAGCTTCATAATTAAAATGTTCTGACAGACAAGTTTTCTAGAATAGAGAATTCTCACAAGGTCTACTCTAAAATCTCTACTGTGATTTTAGAGTAGACTGAGTTTAGCAACTAACTATCTTTCTCACACACTATATATATATATATATATATATATATATATATATATATATATATACACCATTAATTATATACCAGCCGACCTAAGATATATATTCATAGCATTGCTTGAGAAGCCAGAAGGAATTAGGACAAGAACAATGTGGATGCGTTAAAAACACTGGAACAAGGAATGTAATATTTATGCTCAAAATGATATCATAAAGAGCAATACAAATGCAGAAGGATGTGCAGCTGTGTTTTATAGGTTATGTAAAAGCATTCAATAAAGTCTCAAAGAACTGTTTGAACTGCTATGTAACCATGTCATATTTGGGAAGGATATTTATTGGCAGCAAACCACCTGTATATGGATAGGAAATGTGTTTAGTAAATATAAAAAATAGAAAGGTGTGTCTTCTTACCAAACTCATTTGACCTATATAATGCAGGAATTCTAAGAAAATTAGAAGATAGACTGTACGGTTGTTAGTCAAAGGAACAACCCAATATGTAAATTACAAATTGAAGATGCCAAAATCAAATGAGTACGACAATTTATATAACTGGAAAGTGTTGTAACAGAGGGCGGAATGTGCGACACTGAAATCCAAAGATGTATTGGGATAGCAAAAGAAGCCTTCCAAAAGCTAAGCAAAGTATTAAGAAACAAAAAAATGTTGTTATAAACAAAGAAAAGTGTTCTGAACTGTTATATAATATCAGTCCTCCTATCTGGCAGTGAATGATTGCCAATCTCCTCAGAGATGAAAAAAAGACTTGAAGCAACACAAATGTGGATCTATAGAAGGATGCTGAGAATACCATAGACCGGACATGTGAGCAATGAGGAAGATTTAGAGAAAATGGAATCACAAAGGACACTTATACTTCACATCAGAAAGAGAGTTGAGATTTCTGTGGCACTTAACAAGGAAAGAGGACTTGAAGAGCTTGATACGCAGAGGATAGCTTGAAGGCAAGAGAAACAGAGGAAACAATGCATAACTTACTAAGCAAGTTTGAATAAAGAGATGCCAGGACAAGGTTTAAGAAAGATAACAAAAAGAGAAAATTTATTAAAAGCTACAGAGGACAGGGTATTGTAGAGAGCCATGATCGCCAATGTCCTGAAGGAACATAGCACATAGAAGAAGAAAAAGAAGTGTGATAAAGTGAAAATGTTTATGAATCGATGTGAAAATAAAGAATAGGAATATTTTTTAAAGTCTTAATAGATAATAGAATTTAGCACTGGGACAGTATGACTATGATCAGTTGAAATTTTTTATATTCATACGAACTTGGTTGAATTGAATTTAAACCTATTCATTTTTACTGATCAGATCTACTGTAGTAAGCATATTCATGTATAAATAAAATGTTAAACAGCTGTGTCAGTGAAAATGGTTTTAGCAGCTACTGAATTTTGGCCTACTACTTTCTGACTATTCCAAGCATGCTTGAAACTTAGGTCATTATGACTTGGAAATTCATGCTAACACAACCACTGACAGCTTCTGAACAGTTTTGTCTACTCAGTTTCATTTACATAGCATGGATTAACTCATGGTATAGTTTTCAGGAACTTCATATCAATTCACTTCTTCTCTCAAGGTTGATATTATCAAGAGGTCACCTCTTTGACAAATCAACCATGTTGAGATTCACTCAAGGGTCTCGTGGGTTGTAATGCTAATATTCTTACCACTCAATCATACACCCAATTTATTTCAAATAATAAGCATATAATTATACAAATGCATAGACATTCATATACACTATATTCAATTTTATTATGTACAGCCTGTCTGAAGTTATTGTGCAAATCAAATGAAGTTCTTAACCAATATTTGTCAAATTTAAAATAATCCATTCCACCCTTAGGAAAGTTTTTAATTAAATTTTCTACCATTTTTAATGGTTAGTTTTTTAGATATTTGGAATTTATGAAAATGGACTGACAGAAGTTATTATGCAGATTAAACTAATATTAACTTAAGACTTCTGAAATCTAATAAAAACTATTTTTTCTTTTTGTCCATAATATATGTTGAAACATGGGTAAAGGGAAGGACCTAAAAATGATTGAAAAACAGAAAATAACCAAGTTATTGATTGAAGTAACGTCCACAATGAAAATATCGAAGGAGCTTTGCAGAGATCATCAAACGATAAAGAAGGCTGTTGAAAATATAAGTTGAGAACTTGAAGCCAAGGAAAAAAGCTTTAAGAACTTGCTTCCTTGAGATGAATGTAAATTAAAGCAAGTTATAGTGAAACAACCACTTTTGACCAGTGCTCAGATCTTTGAAAAGGCTGGAATTGAGAGAATCAAGAAGGGCAAAACGTGTAGAATACTTTGTGAATTGGGATTCTGTAAAAAAAATCTCCTAGGCAACGTCCTCCTCTCACTAAAGCAAATATTTTAAAGCATCAAATTTGGTCAAGAAATACATGAAAATTGAATTTTTTAAAGTAATTTTCATGGATAAATCTCAAGTGACATTTGATGGATCTGACGGATGGGTGAAAAGATGGATTTAATCCAATCTAAACATGCCTGTGGCTAAAAGAAAGCAACAAGGAAGAGGGATGTGTTATGATATGGGCTGGAATAGTCAACTAAATCATTACTGGACCGTTCAAAGTTGATGAATCAGTTAAACTGAACAGTGCTAACTATTGCGATTTTATGAACAAGAATTTCTTTGCATGGTACAAGTCCTAGTCTTGCAGTTTCAAAGTGAATTGTGCATTTATGCATAACGATGTTCCTCCATATTTATCTAAGTTTACCCATTAAAAGATTTACAGGAGAGAAGATAATGGAATGGCTACCATCAATTCCTGATCTGAATCCAATCAAAAATCTTTAGTCAATTATGAAGATGAAATTATATGAAGGTGGCAAACAATACAACAACAAAGCAGATCTATGGGAAGCAATCAAAACTACCATATTGGAAACTGAACTTGCTGAAGTAAAAGAAATTAACAAAATGGATTACTGGTTGTTATTGAGTAGGCTCACTATATTAAAATGTAAAGGATTCAAAGACTTATCATATGTTTGTTATTATAGGTGCTGATCAATTTTTTATCATTTTATTACCTTTTTATTTAAGTAAAATGTGATTATTTGGTATTTTCTAATAACTTCAGATAGCAGTTTTTTTAGAATACATCAAATAACTTAAATAAAACATATTGATACTATCTAAAATTTTAATTCAAGCTTTGTTTTTACTTCTAAATTGATTGTTTAAAATTTGAAAATTTTTTGTCAAAGCAAATTTGAATTATTGAAGTTTATATGATTTGCTTAATAACTTCAGACAACGTGTAAGTCAATATTTTTACAATAAATTTGACATTAACCAATTTTGATATTGGTAAATTTTGTTTATATACTTATATTTATATCAGCAGCCTGAGGTTTAACTTTGAATATCTCTCCTTATTAAAAATGCAGATAATAATTTTTTCTGAGAATCATTTATGTCCTATTATGCAAAGAAACTACAATATAAATTTTATGTAGAAAAACTCTAAAAGATATGGGATATAGAAAAATATATTTGATTTAAACAATATAATAATCATTACTTTACATGTTAATATAGACTCATATATAAACTTTCATCAGTTGTTTTTGTATATTGGTTTTATTAACTTTTCTACTATTTTCAGCTTTAACATTACTTGTAGCTGTTTCATTGCTTTCCATATTGTTTCTATTCTCTTTGAATAGTGAAAAAGTTTTCTCTTGCATTAATAATTGGAGAACTGGATGCCATTCCATTAATTTAGTGTTTTCTTTTTTATTTGATTCATTTTTTATGGCTTATCAACCTTTTACAAGTTTTTTACAGCCAGAAAATATTTTTAGACTGCAAAAATTTCAGTGCCAAAAGTCTTACTAATTAACCTATAGCTGGGGAGAGAAGAGGTGGATTCATACATTTTCCAAGGGTATCTACGCATAAGTAAATATAATGAACTGAACTGGAATTGAAACTGATTAATAATTATGAGCCATTGCCCATTACACCACCCGCACATCCAAGCTTACAGTACCAAGTATTCCCAAGTGGTCACCCATCAAGGTATTGACCAGGTTTGACACTGCTTAACTTTGGTGATCGTACAAGAACTCATGTGTTTCAATATGATGTAGCCATAAGCTCGTTAGTGTCTTTGAAACTTTTTTTGGCAAGGTGGGCAATAGTCAGCTTTGCAGATTATGAAGGAACATTGTTTAATAACTCTTTAGCACAAAGCCTTTTGAGTGTAACCTGTACTACACAAAATGTCTTCTTTGCATTTATTTTGATACCATCATCAATTTTGAATCAACCTACAATATGGGCCCAAAACAATATGGCCCAATTATTTAGCTTCTCTCCAGTAGTCTTTTTAGATGTGTTGGGTCCATGAAAGACCTAACTTCTAACCCATTCAGCAGATCCATCTAATGTAGCTCAATTTATATCATTAAGAATTACTGTTGTATAATCAGTTTTTTTGTACTATTTTTTTAAACTGGAAAATTTCTCTTTGTGATATTTACTTAAAGGTGTTATACATACTTGTATATATATATATATATATATATATATATATATATATATATATATATATATATATGAATGAAGAAATATAGTTTTAAGGTGTGCTATATTTACAGGATAAAGTGCTCAATATCAGAGATAGAACATATGTAAATATAAATATAAAAGTGAATATTGAAGTCAACACTCAGAGGTGACAGGCTGTTTCATGCTAGATGCAATTGACGGCCTGACGATTGCATCTAGCATGAAACAGCCTGTCGCCTCTGAGTGTTGAATTCAATGTTCACTTTACATAAGTGCAAAGAACAACAGCTCATCCAGTAAAAATTTTATTAACGTGGAACGCTGCCTTGTTTTTTGCAAAAAGTCTTACCCATATATGGGGTACATGGTGATTGAAAATTTGGTCTTGATTTTGTTTTATAAATTTGCAACACGTGTGTACAATTTCATCAAAATTGGTTGAGAAATGTGAATGTGTATAAATAGCATACTCACAGACACACATACACATCTTCTGTTTTATATATATATATATATATATATATATATATATATATATATATATATATATATACACACACACACACACACACACACACACACACTGTATTTATTCAAAATTATAACATCACTACAAAAATTGCAATTTTGTCTCAACACTTCTGGTGTCTTATCAAGTGATGGTGTTGCTTGCAAAATAAAGAGTTTTACACGCATACTGTATAAGGATTGTTAAAAAAGTTCTAAGACTCACAAAGAAAGAGGAGCCATAGCTGAACATTTTCATTGTAGCAACACACTACCTCTTCTTATAAAACTAGAAAACCTAATTCAGATTTCTGTTTTAATTTCTGAGCTGCTGAGACCCCTACAAAGGTGAGAGGCATGCAATAAAAATGGACAAAACAGAGAACCAAGCAATCAAAGTATCTGCAAAAGAAAGGTATGACACTCAAGGAAATTCATGAGGACATGTTACAGACACCTGATGAGGTCTCCCCTTCTTATGCAACTGTGAAGTGGAGTGGGCTGCAGAATTCAAGTGAGGTAGGGTTAGCACAGAAGATGACCCTTGGTCAGTTCGTCCAAAAAACTCAACCACTGATGAAGAAGTTGATGCCATATGGTTTTGGATGACTGTCCAGCAGATAGCTAAGTCCATAGGCATTAGTTCTGGTCCAGTCTATACTGTTTTAATTGAGATCTTGGGGATCAACAAGCTGTCAGCAAGATGGGTTCCAAGAATGCTGAAACCAAAGCAGAAGCTGAAAAAGGTTGACATTTCCAAGACACATCTGACTCAATTCCAGGCTGACCCTGAGAATTTCCACTGCAAATTAGTAACTTGAGATGATACCTGGGTTCACCACTTTGAACCTTAATCAAAGAATCAAACAGTAGAAGCACACTGGTTGAAGAAGTTCAAGCAGGCAGCATCTATTGGCAAGATGGCTTCTGTGTTTTTTTTTATTCTGACGATGTAATCATGATAAACAACCTGGAAAAGCAAAAAACTATTAATGGACGGTACAATGCATCAGGATTAAAACAACTGAAGGAAGCAATCAAGTCAAAATGCAGAGAGAAGCTTAAGGCAGGTGTGTTCTTGTTCCAGGATATTACACCCATTCCCACTGCTCAGGTTGCAGTAGCTGAAGCAGCTAACTGCTCATCCCCCTTACTCACCAGACTTAGCTCCATCTGACTTCCTGTTTCCTAAACTCAAATCCCACCTGCATGATCACCATTTTGGAAACAAAGAAGAGATTATATGTGTTGTGGAGGAGTATTTGGGGGACCAAGGTGCCTCCTTCTTCTGTGATGGGATTGCAATACTTGAGCATCATTGGACCAAATGCCTTGATGTTAAAGGGGACTATACTGAAAGCTTCTGGGTAAGGCTTAGAACATTTTGAATGACACTTGTAATTAGGCAGCACTTGTTCTTTTAAATATGTTTTATTAAATAAGGCCATATATTCTATGTTTATTAAATTTATCCACATTTTTTTTCTAAATTGCAAATAATTCTCTGCACACTTGGCTGCTGCTGATGCATGAAATATCTAAAATCCAGACTGTGTCCAAGGTTTCAACTCTCAGCAGTCATTGTCAGGAGTGTGTACAAGTAAAGGGCATTGAAGAAAATAGTGTTTTCAGTAATACATTTTTAAAGTTATGTTATATTTTTAAATTGAATTGAATAAAGCAAAATTCAAGAAATCATCTTAGCTATGTGCTATGGTATTGTGTATTAATCATGGGTGATTACTTTTTCTATGCATTGGACAATGCAGTGTTGGATACTATAATTATTTTTATTGATATATAGTTGTTTTTGTATAATACAAATGGCATCAATAATCTTTAGTCTTTTTGCTACTGGATTTATGGATTATTTTGGTATTATTTGTAAGGAGCTGTCTAATGTTATTCTAGTTCTTATGGTGTTTGTTAACGTGCTGTCTAATACCAATTTTTTAATAAATCTGTGTGAAAAGTGTGGTTGTTGTGTGACCTATAAATGACATATATTATTTATTATGTGCAGAGATGCAATCTCAAATTGGATAGATAAATTTGTAAACAACATTAGTCTTATGTAGGTGTTGGTGAGTTGAGAAATATTTTGATAATGAGATTACTGATTTTAATTTTTTTATAATAGGTAATAAATCTTATATGTGCATTTTTGAACAGGTTTAATATGTCTATGTATTGTGTTTTACATTGCTTTTCCATTCTTTTTTGTAATTTTGGTGTATTTGATTTCTGCGGAATATGTTAAGAATAGTGTTATTAATCTTATCTTGAGAACACAGGTCTATATTAAAATTATTATTGTATAAATGAAATCTAATTTGATAGTCAACAATATAATTAGGGAAACATAATTTATAACAACAAATTTATATCTTTCAAGACAATTTCTTTTATACAAGGTAACCAAAAAAGTTCTGTCTGTTTTTAAAGGAAAAAAAAGAAAACGCCTCACAGTATGTGTAACTTATATTTAGTCTTCAAAGTAATCGTCATCGGCATCCAGCACCTTCTGCCAACGTGTCTCCAGCTGTTCAATGCCCTTGCGGTAGGACTCACTTTTCATCATTGGTAAGCACTCAATTGAATAAGGATGCGGTACGGTGGCGAGAAAGCAGCGATACGCAGACTGCCACTCGTTGTCCCTTGTGGACCTCCAACAGTGTTTGCAGAACCCACTTGCTCAGTTTGTACATCTTACCTAGGCAGTGCAAGTGAAGTGTAACTGTTTCATCTGAAATGTTGAACTGTCTTGCAAGTTCACCACACGTTAGACTACTGTCCTCTTCAATGGCCACCTTCAGGACTCCATCATTCAAGACCTGTGGTCGTCCACTGCGAGGCTCATCATGGAGAGACAAATCTCCCGACTTGAATTTTCAAAACCAACACCTTGCAGTACGTTCATCCCCAGCACTATCCCAAAATGCTTGACATATGCAGCAACTTGATGCAGCTGCTGACAAGCCCACTTTGAAGTCGTAAAGCAAACAGCCCCGAACGAGATCTCTAGACACTTCCATCCTTCTCACAGCTGTCCGGCTTATAACTGATGGCCGGGCATGGTGCACATGTTTTTTATAATGTCTGACATTCCTACTTTCGGCTGTCGAATTTGTAAACAATTGCTACACGCATTTCGTATATATTTCAACTTCATTCAATGACTAATCAAAAAACAGACAGAACTTTTTTGGTTACCTTGTAGTTTAGGAGGCAAGAATTAGAACTGGATAATTTTTTTATATAGTGAAATAATGAATTTATGATATGCATTGATTGTAATAAACAATAAGTACATCTAGTGTCTCCTCTGACATTGTGTGTGGCTTTTTCTGATTTGGGATTTTTATTTAAAAGGGTTACCAGGTTTGCAGAAGATTATTTTTAATTTAGAAAAGAAGATGGTTAAATTTAATTGACATAGAATGTCTATACTTTTCAATAAAATATATTGAAAAGAATTACCTCACGTTTTACATTCATTGAAACATCTGATTGGGAGTGAGTTACAATTACAGAAATGATCTTCAGATGTATGTTAGATGCTTCATCAAAATCAAAGTCCTACTGTATATGTGTGTGTGTGTGTGTATAAATATGTATACTTTATGTTATTGGCAACATTGTTACAGAGAGTATAAGAGATTGCCCAAGGTTTGATTCTAAATTACAGATGTTAGATTTAGGATTTTATAATTAGTTATGTGGTTATACCAGTTGATGTTAGACTCTATCCTCTGTCAAGTTTGCTCATCAGCTTCATAGCCATTTGTGTTTGTCTTGTCTGTGCACATCTGTGCTTCTCTTGACTGAGAAAAAAAACTGGTGTTATATAGCTCTCCCAGTCCCAGACCTATGCTCACTATTGGCTAATACCTGCCTGGTATTGGTCATATGCAAATAGTCAGGGCCACCTACTGTAAGTAGGATGTCTTCTCTCAACAGCCTATTGTGGAAGGGGACGCAACTCCTGGTGCTTACAGCACCACATACAGCGAAATCAGAGTTTTTTATTGGACTGACACAATTCTGTTACACCATTATATTTAGTTGCAGGTAAATTATATAAAATACAAATAATTTTTTACTGAGCAAAATCAAAAAGCGAACATCATAAAACAATTCTTTAAAGTATTAAGTGTTTGTTAATATTTGCTCAGTTTAAAGGCAAGCTACAAGAGATTATATTATTTTAAAGAGTAGAACAAATTATGAAAGTAAACATTACATTATTGTCTGTTGTGATTAAAATATGAAAGTAAATTTTGCATGTTAAATTAACAACAGCAGCAACAAAAATAAAACTAAATGCATTTTTTACAATGACTTAGTACTATTTCTGATTCAGATTAAGAATTGTGCATCACTAGTTTGAAACTTTCATTTATTTTTTCAAGTGTTTAACTAAAACTAATAAAACTTTTGATGCTTGAATTAAAATATTTACTAAGATAACAGAAGTAATATTTCATCGATGAGAATGTTTTCTATTTCCATTAAGAGAAATAATAACAAAAAATGGCCAATATAGCAAGCAGAGCTAACGGACTTTTTCTTTTAATGGAATGACATGAAAATTATTCAAAGTTTTGTCAAATTTTTGTACATTTAAATCAAGAAAGTTTCTTCTTCATAATGTACTAAACTTTTCTTCTCTTCTTGATTTAAAAGCAATTTATTTAAATCATACTTTAGGATAGCATTATTCAAGATGTCTTATAGGCTATGGCCCTTAATGGTTTCTTTATCAATACACTATAAGACAAAATAAAGTGGTTTTTGATAGAATTTATCAATACTGATGTAAGACAGTTGGGGACCAAATGTCGATCTCATCAATTATTTCTGATTTTTGTTATACTTTTACAGTAATAGAAAATTAAAAAAATAAATCCTTCATGCTGATTCCTCTGCAGCAATCTTACTTTTTCTAATTACAATTAATTTTAGTTGTCTATCATTTTTGTAAGATGATAATTTTCATCTTTAATAAAAGCAATAATCCATGATGAAATTTCCATTAGAGATTTTCATAACCTCAACACTCAGTTCTATTAATTATGGTTTCAAAACCATTAGTGCTGAATTCATAGAAAAAGATTATTTCTTTAGTTATAGAAAAGTACGAGAGAATAAAAGATGTTAATATCTTTTAAAATAATGTAAATAAGTAGCATAGAATTTCACAGAGTCATGAGTATCAGTTAAAGTCAAAGTTAGAATCATGCACAACTGACTTGAATTTATTAGTCAGAAATGATTCAATAATTTTGCCTGAGAAAATCAATTTATTTTTACTGATAGACTTCTTCAGATGTAGCGTTTCATAGCCAGTTGCTACATTTTGAACATTTTCCAAAAGGAAAAACATTACTAATCACATGCAATATGAGAATATTTATTTTTTTGATTCATATTATTTTTCCCATATAGCAAATTTTTGTTTTAATAATAAATAAAGAAAAAATAATATGAGAAAATGTTGAGGCATGAGACAGACAGTCACTAGGTAGTGTTGATTTCTAGGTTTATTGTGTCTCTTTGTATGTCTTTCTCTCTCTCTCTCTCTCTCTCTCTCTCTCTCTCTCTCTCTCTCTCTAAATATATATATATATATATATATATATATATATATGCACACAAAATATTCTTATGGCAAAAATACTAAATGGAGTGTTTATGGAAGAGGAAAAAAAATTATAATGAATTGAAATAGATTCAACATCTTCCTGCATAAAATAAAAATAAATCAATAAAATTATTAAACAAGGAGAATAACAATTCTCTTTTTTGTTTGTCTCTCTCCATATTGCTAGTCAATCTCTCATGGCTAGAGATCATACAGCACATTTTTTATGCATTTTCAATCAGCTTAGCTGCTGGTGTGGAATCTTCCACGTTTGCCAGTCATCCTTGCAGCGGAAATGTACTCTTCCCTGTGGTGATTATTGTGATCATCAAACATACATACATAGTATGACAAGCATTCATTGGTTAATCTCCTCAGTTTCGACCAATCAAATTGCCTGCACACAACAAATCTGTTTTCCCGCTAACTAAGGTTGAGCCAGTTACGTGATACACCATCTTATATAAACAAGACACGAGTGGTTCTCTCACTCTCTTCATCAATCTTGAGTCTCATTTATTGCTGCCAAAATGTAGCCTTCAAGAACTCCCATCTTGACCATGCAGTCAGACATTAAAGAACATTATAACATTTGCGCAAGTACGAGCTCTTAACTCTTCTGAACTCTTTACAAATACACAATTCCTAATTCCCTTATGAGCTCAGGTACAAATATTTCCAAATCTAAGAGACATAAGTCTATCAAACCTTTAGCTTATGTACATGTACACTAAGACCAATAAATTCAAATGTTATGTTTTGAATCATTATTTTCTGTCTTGTATTAATTGTTGTGGATGGAAGATTATCGAATACACCCAATTTTAAGCCTTCTCATCATTCAAACCTTCTGATACTTTCTAACACTTCACATATCTGCAACACTGGTGCATGGCCAGAATCTAGTTACAATATGAGAGATGAAGATATTGAAGAACATGAGAAACATCCTGGACGTGATGGCTACTCATACACTTATTTTCCCAATCTGAAACACATATTTTGGGTTCTGTGCTCCTAGCTAAAAGTCAGAATGAAGCCCTAAAGTGGATTTGAATTAATTCCCCTGAATGGTTGTCAATTCAACCTTGTAATATACTGTGGAAATAATGTTGTGTTATAATAGGCTTAATACATTTTGAATTGGACATAGTCTGACAATTTATTAAAGACGTTAATAATAGGCTTAATGTACTTATTCTAGTGTATACATTCCCTAAAGTACATTTTGATTCATCATTCTGCATTTGATCTTCTATCTTTAGAAGATTTTCTATAGCAAAGGCTATTTTTGTAATGGATTTTACATTGTGTAAATTGGTTGGCCTGTTTTGGTTAGATAAAATTGATATCTGGAAACAGATATAAATATATAAATAGTGCTTGTTTTTTTCCTACCAACTTCTTTGTATTTATCCCAATTTGCATCAATTTTGGTATGCAAGTATTCTGATTAATACTTGATAAAATATGACAAATGAAATTCATTGACTCATAAGAATATGGTTTATAATCTAAACACCATGTTTCAGAAGATAAGTTTTAAAAGCTTCTTGAGGCAAATTAAAACAAGTAAAACAAAAACATGACAAAGTCAGAGCGCTTATCTAAAAACATACAGTGAGAGGCATTTAATGCATTGATATTTATATGAGTTTATTTAGTATCAAGTGTCACATCTCTAACTGCATAGAAAACAGTTAACATTAAAGTTTTAGATTATTCCTTTTATTCTCAAAGAAAAAATTCTTTCAAAAACTTTAAAACATGCTTTCACTGTTTCTTTATTCTTAACTGAATCAACATGGAAAAGGCTTTCTTCTTTATCATGTTCATCTCATCACTAATCTGCCAGTTCTTCATTTATGCATCGTATCCTTCAGGACTTGGACAATCATGGCTCTTTATAATTTATCATTCTTTGTAGTTCTAACAACTGTTTGTCTTCTATCCATTTACACAAGCTCATTAGGTAGGTTTCTCATTATTTCCCTTACCCCTCTTGCCTGCAATACGTTCTGTAAGTGTCAAGTATCCAAGTCCTTCTTTCTTATTGTGTGTCCCATAAATTTCAAATGCCTCTTTCTGATTCTTTTGTTTCCATTTTCTTTAAGATGTCCTCATTGTTCACATGCTCCATGCATAATATTTTAAGCAATTATTCTATAGAACCACATCTGTTGCTTCAGGTTCACTGTCATATAGGAGGATTGACATTACATAGCAGTTCAGCAATCTTTTCTTTGTTCTTAAATAAATTTTCCTGTTCTTAATACTTTGTTTGGCTTAGAAGGCATTTTTCTGACCTTTAGATTTCTGTGTAACATTTTGTGTTGTTTATTAGAACATTTTCCAAGTAATTAATTTTCTTTACATGCTTTATTTTGACATCTCCCATTCATAGCTTGCATCTTGGACTGTTCTTGCTAACAATCATACATTCTGTTTTCTAACAATTGAAAGTTAGTCCTTTCTTTCTGTATCTGTCATCAACACAGCTTTATCTGTATATCTTATGTTGTTAATATTTGGCCCATCAATAATAAATCCTGATAAGACTTTTAGTTTCTTTTATTGTTGTAAAGATTAAATGTGGTGAGAAAACATATAGTTTATTTCTTTAAATGTATTAATTCATACCTTGAACTTAAAAATGTATGTCAGCAGCTATCTTCCTTGATTTAGAGATTTCTTTTTTATTATCTTTCCAATTTCTGAAATTTTTATGGTTCCCCAAACCTTTTATTTGTTTTTATGACTATTCTTACTTATTTATTTTTTTTTTGGGGGGGGGGTCTTTCAAAAGAGTCATTACTTTTCTAAAATTTCTTTTAAGACAAAATAAGTAGTTTTCAACAATATAATTTTACATATAATGTGAAACATTAACAGAACTGTCACTCATATCTATTTGCTAATCAAATACTATATTATTAGCATTACAAGTACTAAATTATTCTTTCTTCTTTATTATTTTATGTAAACATATTTTAAAATACATGACTGACTAGAGATATTAAACCAGACACACAACCAAATTCAGGTTTACTATGTTTGGCATATCAATATCAATATGAGTCATACTGAACAAATATAATTGTCTTTGTTGAGAAGACATTTATTACTTTTAACTGACAACCATCAGATAATTTTTTTTACTTTTTAGTGATGACAAGTTAATTATAATGAAGAACTTGGTAAACATTAAATTGATAGAACAGTTTTTCATTTTTATGAATTATGCTTAATGAAGAGATATATGATTACTAGACTCTTTATTTGATATCATTTTAAAGGAATTAATTTATTTGTAATAAACATTGTTGAAAAATATTTACATGTCAAAATTGATATGTGGAATGTCAAACTGATTCCTTCCCAAATGTGTACTGTCTATATTCATCATTTGTTTCAGGTTTTTTTTTTCAGAACATCTGTTGGTGTACATGTGGGCTCAGCAAAATGAGATTGTTCCACATGATTGACAATTTTGTGAAGCAAAACTAGTGGTAGGGAAAAAGCTAGAAGAAATTAATGATCCAAGAAAAATAGCCAGTGTAAAAAACAGAATGGAATATTAAAAATGTTTAATGAAGAAGAATGCAAATATAAAAAATTGTGAACACATTTATGTGGTCCTTTGTGTAAACATTGTTTAGAATCTATAGATCCAAACATTATATATAATACATACTACACATGACTATAGATTCAGAAAAAGCTGAAGCCTAAATAACAGTAATGCCATCTTGATAAAACCCCCAGAGAACTGGGCTATTCAAACCAAAGAAGTGTCCACTTATGGCTTATGTCACTCAGTATTATCTGGTTAGTCTTTTATCAGTACCAATGTCCATACTTGATTTTCCAAGATTTTCATGTTGCTAATGTATACAAACTGGATCCTTTAGTCAGTGAAGAATTATCTGTGGAGAACAAAGCTATTCCATAAATCCTCATCAATGTAGCTTTTTCCTGAGTCAAGCTTTCTGGTTGTTTTATGATTTTAACATTAACAGAATAAGCTGTGCTTCAATACTTATTAGGTAATGTTATTTTATACATATAAAAGATTGTACATTCTTCTCTGGACAGCCATTGTAGTATGCAGCAATAGGTAGTTGGCTAAAGTAGTTCTTGCAAACTCCCTAACTATAACTTCTGATTGATAAATAAATTGACCGAACCAAAAATGAACTTATTTAATGATGTATATTATTCCATAGAGTGTACGTATGTAAATGTATGTAATTATGAGCTTTTTTTCTGAGTGGTACAGGCCACACCCAAGAGGCATTAAGTTAAAGATTAAAGAGTAATGCAAGATAATGCTCCTTTACATTCTGCAATGCAGACTGCTACCCACCTTACCAAAAACATTGCTCAGAAATTCTCTTTCAACTCTACTCTCAACTCACTAGGAGTATCTTTGCCTGATATTCCTCCTAGTACAGAGTCTCTGCTGAGTGATATGCACATTACTCCGTTCATGGTTTCTGCTATCATTCCTAAACTAGATTCCCACAAGGCTTGCAGATTTGACAGCATCCCTGCAATTGTCCTAAAGAATTGTGCTCTCCAATTTGTACAATAAATGTCTGTTTCTTGCTTTCCTGCTTGTTGGAAATTCTCCTCTGCAGTTCCTGTTTTTAAGAATTTGGGGCAGCCTTCTGACCCTTCAAATTATAGCTCTATTTGTCTTTTAGCTTTTTTTTATTGTATTTATTTCAATAGTCTTTTTTTTATTCTTGCCTCAGGAAATCTCAAAGTTTTGTCATCATTCTTTAATTTCTTGAAGGTATATATGAAGTTGAGATGTAATGCATACTTTCTTAACTACTACAGATATTATAGAAAGTAAATTATTTGAATTATACTCTCAATCCACAAGTTCTTAATTCACAATCTCTCAATGGATTATTCCTCTGCTCCTCTACATCAGGTGTTCCAAATTCCAGTATTAATACATTTCTGACATACAAACTTAAATTTATTCTTATAAATCAACTTTTCTGAATAATCTTTCACCCATGCAAGATAATGCATGTCACATGTGTCCCTTGATTAACAGTGATGAGGATTGTGAATCATTGTTACTCAGCTGTTGTATTAGTCCTGAACTGGTTCAAAAAGCCAGCTTATTTCATGTTTACAAGTTCCTACATTACTTGATTGAGCCAGTCAAATGAATGATAGCTTCAAAGACTTTATTCTTTTAATATTTTTAGTGTAGGTGAAGGCTTTATGAATTGTGTCATTATCAAACACACACAAAGATAAAACCATTTGATCAGTTTAGATTCTGTATAGAAATGACATATCTCCAGGATGTGATTATTAATAGTGCTAACTTTGTTTTCTTTAAAGAATATTTATAAAACTTTAAAAAATCTTTTGAACTGCCTTCTTTAAATTTTATTCTTTTAATGTTAATATCATATTTCATGAGATATTAAAATTTGAGCTTTGATGTTGGTGGTCTTTAGCTTTCATTTTGAATGAAGAGGAAAACAGCAAGAGTAGAAAGAAAGCCTGTTTATGTGTGAACATGATTGTAAAAGTAATTCAAATACAATTGTAAACATAAAAGTTTAACTGGAGAAATAACTTGAAAGCACCAGAAAACTGTTTTGGAAAGCAATAACTTCACCATTCTGATTTTTATAATGTAACTGAGTATAATTAGGATTTCAGAGAAGTAATGTTCATTGGCTTTAATGAAAGATACATTGAAAAAGTGAAAGAAAGTACTAAGAAACAAGAAGATTTTGTTAGAAACAAAGAAAAGAATGCTTGACTATTATGTAATATCAACCATCTTGTCTGGCAGTGAATTCTGGACAATTTTCTCAGAGGAAGAAAAGACTAGAAGCAACAGAAATGTTGAAGGATTTAGAGAATATCATGGATATTGCAGAAGCAACAAAGAAGTCTTAAGGAAAATGGAAATGAAAAGGTCACATATGCAGAATCAGAATGAAACAGCTGAAATTTCTTGGACACATAATGAGGAAGGAGGGCTTAAAGAATTCAACACTTACAGGGCATATAGAGGCCAAGAGTGAGGGGAAAGCAGCGGGTCACCTACCAGACCAACTTGTGCAAATGGATAGTGGAACAAAGCAAAGGGACAAACATTAGTAAGCGCAACAAAGGATAGGATGTTGTAGAGAGCCATGATCATCCACTTCCTGAAAATACATGGCACATAAAAGAAGATGGAGAACAAGAAGAAAGGTTTTAAAATTTAAAATTTGCATGAGTGTAGAATCATTTACTGTGGCAATATTTGTTTTTGCTTACCTGGGAAGAATATGCTTACATACTAAGAATAAAAATTATACACTGATTATACTTATACCCAAACAGGTGTATTTGATGATGTCTGAATAAAATAAATTCTTTCTGCAAAAAAGAATACTGCCTCTGTTCTATTTCCTCAGCAAATTTGGCAGCTTTCCAGCATGACATCAACAAAGGTATGCCTTCCAACTCTGATCATTTCATCATCATCTCTTGCCAACAAGTGAATGGTGATTTCTATCAACTCTGTTCAGGCCCTTTTTAACTTACCTCTTGTGATGATGATGATCAGTGAAAGAAAAGAGAAAAATGTCTATACAAAACCAACTGAAGTAAGCAACATTATAAGTTGACATGCTTGTTTGAGGGATGGCTGTGAAGGTGATTGATGTGGAAATTAAAGAATATAAGATTATCCAACATTTAAAATAATTTGCCAGAGCCTTTCAGTCAACACAATACTTTGATGGCCAAGATTCCACAATGTAATTTAATAGTTCAAACAAGTGAATCAAATCTGTTGTCTAATGGGGATGTGTGTGTGTCTTTTTGCTTTCCCAATGTGAAACAAATCAATATTTATGCTCTGACAAACAGGAAACTAGTAGAGCTGATACAAGTTATAGATTAACTACTTGTATTTTGCTGTGTAAAGATTTAATTGGGTTTCAATATGAACTGGTGATTATTCAGAAGAGCTCAGATGCATCAAACTCACTGAAAACAGTAGTAAGGTTTTGGATTGAAGACAAACAAGTAAAGGTTCTGTACCTAAGCAATAAACTCATAGAGAAGAAGGAAAACACTTGTTTTAAGGTACAGCAAACAGTTCAACTTATCAATCTAATACTTTTAGAACTCAATGTAAATAATTATCAAAGATAAAGGTGTTTGAAAATGGTTTAAGTGTGATTTTTTTAAATAGACAAATATTTATTAGCAACTTCACTGGTATAAAATTTGACACTCTCAATTAATTTGGGGATTATCTGGATTATCAGAAAATATATAGCATACATCTTTACAAAATATATCCCAGAGCATATCAGCGAACCATAGACATCAAAGAATGACCTGATCCACCACTTTAGCTATAATGTTACCATAGTGTTCAGACATCTCATTCGTTAACACTCTGGAAAGTAAAAGCCAACATCTTGAAGACATATTAACAAGATAAAAATTTCATGCCAGATTTTGTAATATAAGTCAATGTTGTCACAATAAAATTGATATTAACCAACCAATGTTGGTAAAATGTTTGAGATGAGTCAGTGTTAGGTTTTATTATACAAACTAAATACTACATCAATCTTTATTTATAAGCAAATCCAAAAGATATAAACCAGAAAATCATAGGTTTATTTCATTAACACATTTTGTTATTATATATATTAATAATGTCCACACACTGTATTAATTTTTCAGTTTTTCTTCCATTGTTTTTGATAACTTTTCTGTTGTTTCAGCTTTAATATAATTTGCAATAGTTTTTAGTGCTTCCTAAAGGTCTTTGCATGAACATTGTTTTTCATTTTCAAATAAATCTCATTTAATGACAAACCACAAGTTGTCTATTGGATATTGGAAAAGCTATGAACCATTCCATTAATATAATGTCTTTGAAACATTTTTTGAAAACTGGACAATTTTCAGCTTTCATAGAATGTGAAGGAATATTGTCTTGCATGAATATACACTTTATTTTAAAGCTTTTTGGTTGCAATCCGAATCTCTCAAAAATGTATTTTCCAGGAACTTATAATTATTTGTATATATTTTCATACCATCATCAACTTTGGAGGAATGTATGATTTTACTATCTATCATACTCACACAAAACTATACCACATCCATCAGGTCTCCATCCAATATACCTTTACATTAATCACTAAACATAACAATGGAAAAATCAGTTGGCTTGTATTTTTTTGCTCAAATTAAATATTTGTGTTAGATGTTGACTTAAATATGATTATTTAGTTGCCTGCATGTCTTCTGCTGATGTTCTTAATATTCTGCCTATTTCCTACCTGTTTCTGCAAATATTTTCTTGTTTGCCAATACATCCATATTACGCTTAATTTTTTTGAAAATCATTTTTCATATTAATCATTATTCAAATTAAACTCTCCCTATTATTATCTTGCCCAGATTTTCAATTTGTTTTGATTGTGCTTTGATTTCAGTTCATCTCTTTACAATTTCCAACAGTGTGTTTACATCACTCATGAATTTTACAATATCTGCTTTCCTTTTTGAGGTTATATCTTTATTATGACTCATAGCAATCTTTTTGTATCTGAAATGAAAAATATCAATAACTATATTATTATTTATTTATAAAATAAGGAATAATCCTTGAATTGTTAAATAAAATCTCACTGCTCCAAATAAGTTATTATAAATATTTTTGGCAATGTTTAACTTATTACCAGTAAAAAAAAAGAAGTTGGCCAAAAAGATGGTCTTTCTCTTGACACTGTTATTATACCCTTCACTCCATCAGCAAAGTTTATCATTTCAAAAACCTATGTTTAGAATTTTAATAACAACAAAAATTTACACACTATTTAGTTGTTAGATTGTTTATTTGTAAGATTCATTTTATATTTACAAGATTATAAAAATATGTGAATATTTGAATTGAACCATTCCAAAGAACATAATTTGATGGCTTTTGCCAATTGCTTTGATCAATGTGCTTAATGTTCATTCTTCAATAAAGGCTTCATCAGTCATCACTTAACTGACAATAGATAATCTATCTGCAGATTTTCTAAGCATGCTTCATGCTAATTTTTAGAAAAATTAGCAACGATTTAAATAACTTTTCAAAATTATGTTTTTTGGGGATTTCTCTCTTGATTAAGCATCCTTGTCATATTTAGCATGTAAATGTATTCTTAAAATTCTACTGTCATCAGCTGATTAATAGCATATTTAATGTGAAAGTTTTGACTGGCATTATAAAACTTGACAGTGTAGAGAATAATAACATGAACAATTTTATGGGTTTGTTTCTTGATAGATTAAAATCACATATTACAGATTTTGTTTTTATCTTCCCCTTCATCTTGTAGTTTTGTTTGCTTTTAAAAGCCTAACAGTCTAGTGAGAATAGAATTGTCTAAAGGATTAGTGGAATTAAAGTGGGTGACATATTTTCAATCAGTTCCTTCATATAGTCTGGAAAAATCATGTGGTTGCATTTCTATTTCAATTGAGACAATTATATAGAAAGGTGACGAGAAATTAATTCCAGAGATGTGAACTTACCAAAATTGATATATTTCTAATATACTGATTTTCTGTTTGTACTTGGTTCTAAATATTTATATTACTATTTATACGTGTGTGTTTGTGTTAGTATTCATCTTAAAGATATTTTATCAAATGATTGAAGAGGTAATGGTTGTGGCTTACATTTGGTCAGGTCAAGAAATGACACAAAGTCTATTTATGTATTATTGATTATATGGTTATGGAAGAGAAAATGAGGTGCAGAAAAATGTTTGCAGATTTGGTGTAGAGAAGACAGTTTGAAGGTGGAGATGATAAACACTAAGCCATGCAATTTGGGGCAGACAACAACCATCTTCTGTCAAGAGACTCAAGCAAATCAGAAATCATTTGCTTGTCCAGAATTTTCAATTCTGAGAAGCACACTGAATATCAAGAGACGGTGAATTTTTCAGGCATAAGAAATGAGAACCTTTCCAATTAGAGAAAAGACTGGATGGCCAATAAATAAATAAATAAATCAATGGTAGCAAATATGGAAAAGAAACACACACACACACACTACATATATGTATATATATATATATAGAGAGAGAGAGAGAAACAGAGAGACAGACAGAGACAGACAGAAATATGTAAATAGAAAAACAAAATCTAGAATGATGGTATAAAAAGTTTTTCTATCATACAAACCTTTTTCCACTATGAAATTATAACCTCTACCTTGTATTGGCTAACTTTAGGAAAAAAATTCTAGTCTTTCAAAAGAGTATCTGGTTGACATCATCAGAATTCGCCTAATATATATATATATATATATATATATATATATATATATATACATATATATATATATATATATGCACACTCACACACACACACAGATCAACAAATAAAATGGTTCATGATGAAAAAAACATTTTTCAACATCCACACCCATGCCAATGTGCTTAATTCAGTTGTGAATATTATACAGTGAGCATTTCTGATCAAGATTTTGCCGTGTGTCAAACTACAGATTTAATGATTCAGCCATGTGTGTATGTGTGAACAATTGTAAAATGTGCATATGTGTTCAACTGTAAAATATATATGCATAGGTGTAAACAAATATTCACAGATATGCATTCCCTGATAGCATACAATTTTTTTATGCACATACATCATTTCTCAAAGAAAAATACATTCAATTCCTGTGAATGTATTTATCACAGGATGCATTATCACTACATGCACACAAATAGTCCTTCCATATTAGCAAAGTGTTGGCAATATAGCTACCATCCCTCAGGAAAAGTGAATGAATTGAAAGGATTTGATAAAGGGATTAGGTAGGTTTAATTGAAAAAAATTCCTGGTTAGGCTAGAGTTAATGAAGTCTTCGTTCTACGGTTGTGCCAAGTAGAGATTACAAGATAAAGAATAAAATCTAGATTATCTGCTCTTGGTAAGACCTATATTTAAATAACAAATTTGTTTCAATGTCCTTTATGTCACAGAGGATTTTAAAAAATGAGAAAAGGAGTTTAATATTTGAGCAACTGGATTTGAAATTAATAAAATCCTGAAAGTAATTTTATAGATGTTTTTTCTTTCATAATTCTTCAGATAATCAAATAGTAAGTGACTGAATCTTACAATTTGGTAGAGATACTAAAACTGTGAATTAAAATATAAAATTATAACAATGTCTAATGATATTCTATTTGTTTATAGAATGTTAGAATAGGCAAAATAATTCATTAAATCCAATGATTTCCAAAAAGTATGCAGAATGGGTTTGAGTACATTGTAAATGACATCAGTAATGAATATTTACTCCACATGTTTTAAAAACATGATTTCTTAGATATTTTGAGGCATGTTTTTAATATATTGATAGTAATACATCTTAGACCTCAATTACCCCCTAGGCAACTCAAAATTAATATTTAGATATCATTAACTTTGAGTCAGCTAAGATAATTTTGAACAAAGTTTTAGTTGCTTACAATACCAGAAAAGAATGAGAAAATGAATTTGCATATATGGTAAATTATAATTGTAAACTTTTATGTATCAACAATCAAATAAAAAAACCATAAACAAATGAGTATTTACAAAAATGTATTGAAATGTTCTTCAGAAATGTTGTTCACAATTTTAAGTTTGGTCTGATATCAATTAAAAAGCTTCTGTAAGTATGTATATGTCCAAAAGAGAGGGTATATGTTGATAAGAGAAGGTTTGTTCATGTTCATAAGTTCAAAAGGAAGGAAAAGATGACAGTCAATTAGCATCTAATGTCATTGCATCTGAGCTGGCAGTTCTGTGACTAGCAGTCAGCCAGGTTTCTTTGAAGTCACTGCAGTATGAGTTGGTTCATTTAATGCCAATGAATTTTCTACTACTGACTTTAGATTGCCAGCTTGTGTTTTATTTGTTTTTAGATTAACCACTGTTGGAAAATGTAAAACAGGAGACGAGTCAGTTAAATGTCAATATTTTAGCTGTATGTGAAACTAGGTAGCCAAACAACAGAGATTTTGTTAGTGTAAAAACCACAGAATTATATATGCAGGCAGAGAGAAAATGAAAGTAGAAGAAGAAATCAAATCTTTCTAATTCCATGCTAGACAATGCCAAGGCTCAGTGCAAATCACAAGACGTTATCACAGACTTGAATGACAAAGTAGGCAAGAAGAGGGCAAGGGAGATAGCTAGCAAATTCAGACTAGGAACCTGCAACAAACACGGAGGAAAATAGTTCCAATGGTGCACAGCCAATGACCAGGTAATAGCCAACCTGGTTCCAAGAAAATCAAGATGATTATGGACATGGAGAAGCCCAGCAGAAGACACTAAAACCCAAATTGACTACATAACCATCAATAAAAGATTCAGGAATGAAGTTGTTCATTGCAAAACCTATCAAAGTGCTGACTGCTGTTGTAATATGCAAGCTAAGAGTGAAACTATAGAACCTGAGGAAGCCCAATGCAGCACCAAATTGCAATACAATAGACTCCTGAACAACCCAAACCTGAATGAAAAATATATGGACCGTGTGAAAAGAAGATATGAGGGACAAAATGGAAATGGAAACTCAAAATTGGACACACTAAGAGAAGCCTTAGTGACATCAGTAACATCATCCCATAGGAGAATTGATTAAGAAGAAAAAACAAATGAATCACAGATCACATTCTTGACATGATTCAAAGGAGACAGAAAATAGTGCCAAAACATGGAACTTAATACAAAAAAATAGACAATAAAATAAGGAACATATGCAAACTAACAAAGAATGTCTCAATGAAAAATGTGCAGAAATAGAGAGAATGAGTATTAGGATCCATCCCTGCATCCCATTAGAATGTCTGAAGACCAACTTCTCGAGAGCTCCTCTCTGCGGCTGCTCGGTCTCACGCTGTCTGCTGATCTGAGATGGAACAAATACATCGAGTCAGTTGCATCATCCACTGCAAGGAAAGTTGGTTCCCTGTGCCGAGCCAGGAAATTTTTCTCCCCAGAATCGATCCTCCAAGTCTATAAATCGACCATTCGCCCTTGCATGGAGTATTGCTGCCATATATGGTCTGGGACCCCTGCTGTTTGCCTCAGGTTTCTTGATAAGATCCAGAGACGGATATGCAATGTGATTGGCCCTGATCTGTCATCTCGTCTGCAGTCGCTCTCTCACAGACGCGATGTTGCCTTGCTCTGTCTTTTTTACAAATACTTTCACGGTAATTGCTCTGAGGAGCTGCTTTCGCTTGTCCCTAGGCCTCATGAATTTAAACGTCCTACAAGGCTGGCATCCTGTTCCCACCCCTTTACCGTTGAAACTGTTAGATGTAGACATCTCTTCTACTCCAATAGCGTCATGTCTCGCACATCTCGCCTATGGAACTCCCTTCCCTATTACTGTTTCCCTGACAAATACAATCTCCAACGGTTTAAGTGTAGCATCAATCAACATCTCCAGTTGCCTTGATCTATCCACTTTCCTTCTCCACATCCTTTCACCTTTCATTCCTTTCTCGCTCCAAATCTTCTGTAACCCCTTGCCTTGATCGACCCACTGTCTTTCTCTTTCTCCACATCCTCTCCTTTACCACTCCTATCTGCTCTTCCTCCAACCCTTCTATAACCCTCTGCGTGATAGTGGCCTCCAGCCTTGCTTGGGGTGATACGCTTAAAAAAAAAAAAAAAAAAAAAAATATGCATAAAAAAATGAAAGGAACTAACAGGACAGAAGACATGCTCATCAACAGGCTGCATAAAATCTAAGGATGGAACACTGATATTAGAGAAGGAAAAAATTCTTCAGCACTGGAATGAATATAATGGAGAACTCTTCCATGACACAAGAGAACAACAATACACAGAAAATACTGACAGGTTGGAAATACTAAAATCTGAAGTGGAAGCTGCACTGGCCAAATTTAACATAAACAGAGTGGCAGAGACAGACAGAATAGTAACAGAGATGCTGATAGCGTTAGATGATTTTGGCATAAACAAGATTACAGAAATAATAAATGAATTATACAACAGTGGTGATATACTGGAAGACCTAAGTAGATCTATTTTCATAGCACTACCCAAAAAACCAGGTGTAAACAAATGTGAACTCCGCTGAACAATCAACCTAATGAGCCAGTTAACAAAACTCATCATTGGAATTCTGATGAATCGAGAATGCAGCAGAATCAGGCCAAAGATAGGAGAAGACCAGTGCAGGTTCATTAAAGGCATCAGAACAAGGAACATGATATTTATGCTCGGAATGTTATCAGAAAGAGCAATACAAATGAGGAAGAATGTGTACCTGTGTTTTATAGACTATGCAATGGCATTCAACAAAGCACACCACAAAGATCTGTTAGAGTTGCTCAGCAACCTTGGCATATGCAGGAAAGACATTAGAATGATCCAAAATCTCTACTGGCAACAAACTACCTGCGTAAGGATAAAAAATGAGTTCAGCAGACATACAAAAATAGAAAGGGGTATAAGGCAAGGATATGTCTTCTCGCCGGACTTATTCAACCTATACAGCAAGGCAATTCTGAGGATCGACAGTCTAATTCACATAAAAGGAAAGACTGCAGATAACTTATATCACCAGAGACTGACCACTAAAACAGGGCACAATACCAACCAAACCAGAACATATGATGAACCTATATAAAGAAATTCCTTAAATATGATTTTTGAAAATTTTTAGGTCAAGGGGGAACAAAAGACATTCACTGTGTTACTGGCCCTAAGAATCTGCTGATATTTTTTTTAATGGACTGTGATTGGACGGTTGAAAGGGAAGGGAGAACTGGGACTGGACTTTAGCAGCAGTTTGAAATGAGACCGCTTAGAGAGAAGAGGTCGTTTTCTCTCTCCCTGCTGAAAAGGCAGGCAGCGTTTGCCCATAAGTGAAGGATGCATGGGTAACAAAGTTGCTGAGGGCAAGTTTCACCTTCAGAGAAAGTTTTGAGGAGTCCTCTTGAAGAATCCCCAGAAAAGAAAGTTGAAAAGAAGTCTGTAAGTGGAGTTTGGAGCCAAAGCCGTTTGAGAAGAAGACGAAGGAGCGAACACGTGCATTTCCAAAAAAGTATTTTGCCATGTGTTTATGCAAATTTCCACCTTCTAGCTGCCGTAGAAGAAAAGTGTAATTTCCAGGCGGACGGGAGGAAAATAAGTGAAGAAAGAAGGGAGTTGGTCACCAGAAAGAGAACTTTGTCTACACAAGAGAGAAAAGAAAAAAGATAAAATCTTTTGAACCGTGAAAGGACTGAAAGTGTACTGAAGAGCTAAGGCTCTCCATCCTTTTTTTATTGTTATCACTGACACAGCAGGTGGGCACTATTCTTTGTTTTGATTTTTGGTGCATTGTAATTTTTGAGTTTGTTTTCTGCTATGTTTTTTTACATTGTGTTACTCAGAGAATAGGTTATCTTATTCTCAGCAAAAAGGGACGGATTTTTGCAAGAACCCTTATTTAGCTGGTTAGAAATAAATATTTTTTCTCTGTAATTGAATCTGATTTACATTTTTTCTTTCTTTTTCGTTATTAATTCGGGCAATAGTGAAAATACTGTTGCAGCAGGTTTTATTTTCTGAAAGAAAAGAAAATTTCCAAAAGATTTCTTCCAACTGGCATAATTAATCAGACACAAATCATTTTTCATCTGAGATGACCAATCATAAGAAGCTATATATAAATATTAGTGATAAATCAAGAAAAACCTTAACAATCCATTTTGGTTCTAATTTATTTCATGAATATTTTTATATTCATCTCTTCAGACTGAAAGTTTTCTAGAAATGAAATCAACCCATCCAGACAGATATATCAGGATAAAATGACATTATGTTATTAGACAATTTGCTGTAACTCATTTACTTCTGATCAACCTCTACCTTCCCTTACTTGGTATATCAACTTGTTCAGCCCTTTAAGGAAAAGTTTTTCTAGGTCATTCTATTTATTTATGTTTACTATTGGTTCACCATTTATTTCTTCCTTCTCTCCTTTCTTTTCTTTCACTCTCTCTCTCTCTTTCCCCCCTTTCTCTCTCTCTCATTTTTTAAAATTTTTCTTTCTTCCATTTTTATTATTAAAATGTTTTCCTTTTTCCCTTTTTTGTCTCTCTCTCTTTTTTCTCTTTCTCCTCTTTATCCTGGTGTATCTATCTGGATGGATTGATTCCATTTGTGAAAAAACTTTTGGTCTGAAGAGATGAATATAAAAATATTCATGAAATAAATTATAACCGAGATGGGTTTTTAAGGTTTTTTCATTATATTGCTCTGTAACTTACATTGAGCTCTCTTTGGATTAATTTCCCCCTTGGAATTATCCCTACCAATTACAATTGGTATTATATATATATATATATATATATATATATATATATATATATATATATATATATATAAGATATAAAAATAATATTTGGATATGTTTACCACTAAAAACATTGTGCTAATTTTGCTATTCTTAAAAGGAATGCTTAATAACGTAAATTTTCATAAAGTGTACCATTAATGAGATCATAAACAAAATTAAATATCAACTATTTGTATCATACTGCATGCTTTGACAAGAATCTATTATCCATACCATTTTTCTAGTTCATGTTCTGTTTATTTCAAAGTTCTTTATTTTCTGTGAAAACCATTTCAAGCCTATTTTATTAGTAGGTTAACAAATGGTTGACCATCAAGCTGATTAATTTTCAGATCTGTTTTATGAACAAAGATGCCTTTGAAACATCCTAGTAAAAGGAAAAAAGCACTGAAAAGTCTAAAGCCTGCTGTATCACTACCTATTGGTTTGTGATTGCCTCCCTTTGTTAAGAGAAATCAACACACTCATTTTATACAGTCTTGTGAAAAACTAAATAATAATTTTCTGTGATAACAATATCAATTGTTAATTCTGAACTGAGTTATGATTCTTTATAATTATCTTCCTTTATTACAGAAAGCTTTATACATTGATAAAAGGAAACAGTAACAGAAATAATGACAGATTTTACAAATGTCATATTTTCTTCATAAGGATGATATCAGTTATTACTGCTTAGCCGAGTTTAGTCTCACTTTAATTATCTTCCTTTTTTTTTGAAAAGTCACACATTAAAGAAAGGAAAAATAAGTAATTATTTATCTAATAGATAGCATGTTTTTATAACATTAAGCCGATTAATTGTTTTTCCTTTAATGTAAACCAGTACAAGCATCTTTAGAACATTTCCGAGACAATGCCAAAATAAATTAGTGTTATTTTTGAACATATAGGCTACACGAGATTTATAATTATGACAAAACCTATATTTATTGAGATTATGAAGTGAATTAAGAAAAAGAAAATTCTTTCTTTAGACATCTTTGTATTTTGGTAATTGTGTCATTCCTTCAACCAAATGATTAAAGAACTGATTGGAACATTTCAGTGTAATAGCATTTTCAAAGATGGACAAACTGAGCAACTCCCTAGCACTGGTAATTTTTGCTATTTGAATCTCTCTTTCAAAAGACATGCAAATGTCCTTTGTTCCAATTCACTACTGCCCGTTACTTTTACACAGTGAATAAAGATATAATTCACATGCTGAACACTTAGTGCAACTAATATTATTTGCATAAAATCTCATCTCTTCAAACACAGTTTTCTGCAAGAAATAAGCATCTATAAGAAAAAATAGCTGTAAATACAATGAAGATAATCATTTATTTCTTTCTGCTCATCACCTGATATTTCTTGTCTAAATAGAATTTACGATGAAGATCTAGTGGCCCGACTGATATATCATATGGAATATTTCAGGAAAATTCCTAAACTGTTCACAAATATTAAGACTTTAAAAAAGAAGTGAGTTTTAGGCTGGGTTTCTATTAATCTATTTTTTCTAAGTGACAACAAATTATTCAATATAAAATCAACACAAAATAAACATGTCTAAAGATTTTACAATGAAAATCATTGACTGAAGTATAAGAAAATCTGATATATACACACCAGCCCTGAATATGAATGTATGAATTTCTGGGTATTATAAACCTAATGTCTTCAGCAACCATTTTTACCAGTGCTCATATTGCAATTTTTTACTGTTATCAGTTCATGTTTTTACCAGAGCTCATATTGCAACTTTGTTGTTATTATTGCTTTTCACTGGCACTCCTTATAACTGGTTCCCATATTGTATTAATTTCTATACTTGGTCAGCTCAGGAGATTTTCGTGGCCTAGCATATGTGCTGATTAAGTTTGGTTCAGTTTGATACTCCAACCATCTGAAGAAGGCTGGAGCGTACAACAGCCGAAACGTTGTGATAAACATGGCAACAAAGGTGAGGACAATAGTCCGAATAATGTAAATAATGTACATAATACCTCATCTCATGACAGATAATGAATATTATGTTTGTAACTTTAGTTTTCTGAAGAGAAAATAATTCCTGTTTATCTCAACTTTTAGTCATTCAAACCTATTGCTTAGAGTCATTCTTATCTGATGTTTTAGTATTTATTGCACTGACTATATAAAAAGCACAGATATTGACCAATCTATACTTCATCATAAAATGAAAATGAAAAAATTGATAAGAGTAAACCTTTGCACAGATATTTTACATGAAATTAAAGAAAAAATATTGATTACTTAAAAGAATCAATACTTACAGACCAATAAAATGTGAGGTTAAAATAAGTATTCAAAATTTCTCAAGAATCAAGTTTTTCCTTCTGTCTTTTATAATTTTGAACATTGTAGGAAATAAAAAGACATGAGAGAAAAGGGAAAAAGGGTTTTCATTTTTTCCCAACTTATCAAATATTCTTTTCAGTCAAATACTGAATTGTATAAATACTGTATATTTTATGGCAATGTCCATTAAAAGAAAGAAGAAAATATTTCAGAATAATTAGAGATGAATTATTAGTTTTGCAATTTTCAAAGTTGAACTGACATACTTAATTCCAGTTTCCCTCATGACTATTGTGCTAGACTGGAATAAATAATTCTCAGATAGGTGCTGAGATAGATCACAATGGACTGAGTGACTTGGATAGAAAGCAGATGAATATGATAAGTGAATTAGAGAAATGATAAATATAATTGTTATTAAGACTAGAAAAACATGTATGAATCAATTTTATGAGATTCATTAAAGAGTGCTTATATAATTTTCAATGCTTTTTGTGTATTTTTTTTTTAAATAATTATTTTAGTTGGTATATTCCCCACCTTTCTCAAGGTTTCCTAAATTCAGTAGGGTTTACAGACACCTCATGTTAAAACACTGGTTCCCATACAATCACTGAAGTTAAGCAATGTCAAGCCTAGTAAGTGTCTAGATGGGTGACCATTTGGGAATTACAGGTGGTGTAATGGATAATGGTTCAGAATTGTTAATTGGAGAACTGAGGTCCAACTCCAGTTGAGTATGTCATATTCACTTATGCACAAATACCCTTGGGAAAGGTATGAATTCTCTTCTCCTCCAGCTATGGGTTAATTAGTAAGACTTGTCTCACTAAATCATTATCTCAAAAAAATTCTTACAATGTAAAAATATTTTCTGGCTTTAAATAACTTGCAAAGTGGCTGATAAGACATGAAAAATGAATGAATCAGTCAACTTATATTTCATTAAATTTAAAGCAATTTTTAAATGAACCTTTTCTCTTGTTTTAATGAGCATTTTCACTCTTCTTTTTCTCACATCTTCCCAAGATTGAAATACTGTAATGAAACAAAAAGGATGAAGATGCTATTTCACCCTGAAAATATTAAGGAATGATAGCGATATTTTATCTTAGAACTTCATGTTAAAAAATGCAGTTTTCCTATTTGTTAACATTTTTAAGGCAACAGTAGAACTTGTTTATATGACAGTGTAGATTTTAAATTTTATTATAATTATTACCAATATAATACTAATCTGAATTACATTCGAACAAATATAGGTTAGCAATTGTACCATAACGTGATTTTTTCCATTGTAGCATAAACATTCACAAGTTTGAAAAACATTTTTTTTTTTACCTGTGTATTATAATTACAGCAAAAATGACTTCAGCCTGATATTAGACATATTATGAAAGTACATAAGATCTTTTCCTTTGAAGAAAACAGAATTAGGTCACATTCTCTCTGGTTAGCTTTGATTTATTAAAAAGCTGAAATTTTAATCACTGAAATCTTACCTGGCATAATTTTCACTAATTATATAATACTAAAAATAACAAATATATCATTAATCAAATTGAGATTAAAGCACATATATTTCTTGTTTCAATTAAGATATAAAATAAAATTAGATTTCTCTTGCCAGGTATAGACTGTATAATGTTTTGTTTTCAATTGAAAAACTCCTAAGTTTTAGAGAATTCCAAAAAGTTTATATTTGTTTATTTTGATTGCCAGAAATAAATTGTTTGGATGGTAATAACCACAAAAGTTCAAAGCTGAACTCCAATGTTTATGTAAATTACTCTTTCCAGTAGTATAATCAATTACCAGAATGCTACATAGGTTTAGATTTAACAAATTACAAAAATTGTGAGAAATTCCTTTGATATGATTTACTTTAATAGTGTTATGTTGCCTTAATCTCTGAAGTATATTTTTAACAAAAACAAATAAACATTTTAAGAAAAAACAAAATAGAAAATGGAAGATTTTACCATAAAATTACAGCTGGCTATCAACAGTTTGTTAGAACACTCTTAATTTTGGATATGACTTTGATATGCTGTTGATATGACTTTGTGGAAGGTTGAAGGAGTAAAAATTTGGCCTTGTAAAATATTTAACTCATCCACAAAGAAAAAATAAATGAAAAGAAGAAAACAAATAAAGTAAAAACCCAAATTTTTTATATTCCAGAAATTGTTGAAGAATTTTATGAAATTGTTTTTCCTTTTATTATGAAGAGAGTTTTCGTACAACAGGAAATGGACTAGACACAAGAAGATTTCTTAATTTTAGTTGGACTGTTACATCGGGCTACAACTCAGATTATCACGTGGACTCTTACTTGGACTCCCTTCATTGTACTTTTATTTGCTACTAACAAATTAAATTTAATGCAAACATGAACTATATTGTAATGGGAATATTAGCTGTTTCCTTATATGAAAACATTTGGCATTCATTGACTGAGAAGCCAATGCTGCTGGCAATTAAAATTTGTAAAATATTTCTCTTAAAAACATTTTTCATGAAAATAAGTGCACTCAAGTCCAGTAATTTGTTATTGTTCTTTCCAGTATTGATGGAGGCTTCTTTTCTAACTTTTTGTTTGAAATAGTGCAGAATATCAACATCTTGATTATGTCAGGGTTTTCTCTTGGAGTTACATGTGATATACATTTTAGCTGTTGCTGCTGTTGAAAGCTATCAAGTGATGTGGTTCCTGTTATTTGGTACAGTTCTTTATTAGTGCTTCTGTAGAGCTAGTCCATAATGTCCAAAGAAAGATAGTATTTGCTAGGATCCACACACTTAATTTGCTCAAAGTCATTTTAATCATTGATCTTAGAAAACAGTTGTATAAAGCTGACAATTTAGATATTTCTGAATGGATTTTATGCCATGCATGGCATCCATATGAAAATCTCAATCTGATGAGTTTATTTAAGAACATGGCTTAATTTTTCAGGCAAATGTTTTGGTTTAGGAGCAATTTGCAGTGTTGAGCAAAACTACCTCTAACGTAAAATATTCTATGTTCAATTCAGTGGATTTTGAATTTGGAGAATTTTCTAATGAATGTGAAGAGGAAGTCTCTAATAATGTAGTCATATGCTATTGTGAAGTGAACATAGTAGATAAAAAATTTCCTGGAGTTCTTTGATGACATATATATACCATCATTACATCCCTTACCAGAAAGAAAACTAAAATGAGTTGTGAGGAGCTGATGTGGCTATATGCTGCTGTGAACATAGCAAGTATACAATTTTCTATTAGAGAAGAGTATGCAATTTTCTGGAGTTGTTTGATGGCATTTATGCCATCATTACATCCCTTATTAGAACAGAAAGCAAACTGAGTTGTGAGGAGTTGGAGACTGGCTTTATGACGAGTGGACGCATATTGGTTTATGTTCTATTTCTGCAGGTATTTTTAGTTTACGGTTGAAATGTGAAGTGTTTTTAAGATCAAGACATTTCTTCTGTATTGGTTTTGAATGTATAATGTTATTGTGAGTTTTTGCTTTTCTTCACATTTCAACACATTGCCTATGCTGCTTGGCTTCATTAAATTTGTTTTCAATTTTCTGAAGATATTGGTTTATCAGTGTGTTAATTGTTATTTTTAAATTTTGTTGTTGTCTAGTATTTTCCCTTCCATTTTTCTTCCTCTTCTGTCAGTTTGTTTCTTTCTTGTATCATTTTTTCTTTAAGTCAGGATTGTTGGTCCACGAGAGTATCTTTTTACTTCCCGACATTGTTGGAATGCTCTCAAATGCTTCAGATAATGAAGATATGATAGTATTATTTGATTCTTCCATGTTATTTTGATCAAGATTTATTGACTTTAACTCTAGTTCATTAAATTTACCCTTTCATTTTTAAGGAAATGAATGTTATACCTTGGTGTATGGTTTACATGGGCTAAAACAGGCAATTTTTTCTGGCTAGTACAATGTACAAAGTTTCAACAAGTGCTATCAAGTAAATTATTTATAAAATACTTTATTAAAAATAATTTTTGAACTCAGATTGAAATTGTAGATAGATCCACTTTTGGTACATTTAAATTTCTTTTTCATTTTGATTCCTGATTTAAAATCTCTTAGAAAACAAACCTTTAATTCCTGTCTGTGTCATTCTTAATTTTTGCTAGCAAAGTTGATGTGGGCATTTTTCTGTTTAAATATTTCATGTAAATAATCTTTTTTTATTAAATTTATATCAGTCAATATAATTATGTAGTATTTGCTGACAAAATGAAAAAAAATTGACTGCGCAGGTATAGAGCCATTAAAGCTAGAAAAAATACTGTAAAGAAAGAAAAATAAATAAAAAATTGACTGCAGAGAGTCAAATCAACTTGACTTTGTCAAATGTCTATTGGAAATACTAACTTGCTTTACGAAAGAAGGCACACATTAATCCTGTAAAATCCTCCTTCTTGCATTTTCGATAAAGAGCAAGTAAATCTTCAGCCTGGATTACTTGACTCAAGTTTCTATATAAAAATCTGACTTGGATTCTCTTTTTAGAGAATGAATGAAAAAAATAAGAAAGGTGCTGAAAACTTTCAATTAAAGCCACTTCTCCAAATCAGTATTTGAATGACTAACCATCAGTATTTGAATGACTAACCATCAGTATTTGAATGACTAACCATCAGTCTACTGACTTTGGGAAATGTGTTGAGCTAAGAATTTTTTAACACTCACATATATTATAATTAAGTCAGATCAAGCTTAGGCTGTTAGCATAGAAATGTGTGAGTCAAGATAGGAAACAAAAATATTTCAACAGATAGACATGAAATGTAAAATGTCTACTTAATTTTAAAAAATGCCATCTGAATTTAAATATTTTTATGAAACAATCACAGAATTAGATTAACTTTGGCTAAGTAGACATATTGTGTAAAGTTGAAACAGTATATATATATATATATATATATATATATATATATATATATATATATATATATATACACACACACAAATATAAAAGTGAATATTGAAGTCAACACTCAGAGGCGACAGGCTGTTTCATGTTAGACATAATCGTTAGGCCTGATGATTGCATCTAGCATGAAACAGCCTGTCACCTCTGAGTGTTGACTTCAATGTTCCCTTTTATATTTACATATGCTCTATCTCTGATATTGAGCACTTTATCCCATAAATATAGCACACCTTAAGACTATATTTCTTCATATATATATATATATATATATATATATATATAATATATTGGTTATATCAACAAAAAAGTACAAATTAAACTTTATGTGTTGCAGTATTTTATTATATTGAAAATAAATAAATTTGTTATATAGAAATTAATTTAATATTTAGTTATAATCTAAATTCAAAAAGTTTAGTGTTTGTAATATTTCAGATTATATATATATAAAAAATATTTAATTATTTCATATATAGCAAATTTATTTATTTATTTTCAATATAATAAAATACTGCAACACACAAAGTTTAATTCATATTTATTTTGTTGAAATGATCAATAAGTTATACAGGGTGTCCATAAAGTTTGTGTGCACTTTAAAAAATTATAACTTTATTTGTATTTGCCATAGAAATAATTTGTAAAAAAGGATTAGAAAGAAGTAAATCTATATTTTTTAAGGTTTTATTGAAATTTTATTTAAGTTTCCACATGTCCTCCATCATTAGCAATACAAAGCGTAATACGATTTTGCAGTTCATGGAAAACATTTGCCAACTGATTTACAGTAATGCCTGAAATCACATTAGTTATTTTAGCTATACTTAAAACTAGGTACATTAAACTTTATAACATTTTTTACAAATTATTTCTATCGCAAATACAAATAAAGTTTTTAAAGTGCACACAAACTTTATGGCCACCCTGTATAATCAAAATTAAACCCTTGTAAAAAAATTAGGAAACATTTACTGTATTATTTATTATTAAATGTATACATTTTTGGAGAAATTAAATTTATTTATCAGATTATCAGATTTATCAGATTAAACACTCCAAGCTTTATTAAATATAATTTTTTAAACATATTTTCAACACATTGCTCTTTGATGGAAGCAACAATTATCTTTTCATTATTTGATTGACATAAAACTGTTCCTAGGATACAAACAAAACTTATCACATGATTGTTTTTGGCTACTTCTGCTGTTGGCTGACTGATATATTGCATATATTTTATAAATCCTATGATTGATATCATTTGTAAAATAATTCCTATCTGCCTGCAGTTCAGCAACACTTTATCACATATCTTTTTCAACAATGTATATTTTGCCATTTAACTTACTAAACCAAATTTATTTTTGTGAAGGAGGAGACACATGATGTTGCTAGATTGTTTATGGTGATTCATTTGATCATCAATGAATTATAAAATCAGCATTTCATCTATAACAACATAAACAAATGATCTCTTCTTTGTCTAACCTGGAACAGAAACAGGAAAACCCTTCCCACTCAGAGAACTGAAACAATATTCTTGTGCTGTATTAAAACTTGTAAATATCCAGGGAATAAATCACACCATTTATGTAGTTTTGTACGACTGAGAATGATTACAGATATTTATTTTACATTTTAAATGTTCACCTTTATTGATAATTCAATATAAAATTTACCTTACAATTATGTTTTTACATACACTGACATAATGTATTTCAAAATTAAGAAGAATAGAATTAATGAAAAATGAGTCAAAAGACTAAGCATAAAGAGATTTGCATGCCAATTTTTAAATCTATTTTTACCCAATGGTAATGGTAAAATAAGTCAACTCCATACAGTCAGTATTAATAACAGTTGAAATCTATAAAATATTTTTATTAAAAAAGATTTTTTAGAAAAGTAGACTTCTCAAAACCAGTAAATGTTATGACTCTTTCTAATACTGAAGGATGTTTCCTTCCAAACTTTTCATTTTTGGTAGTATGGAATGTTAACAGTTTGATTATATAATTATTGTTACAGGTATTATCCATTTTTGTTGTTGCTGCTTTTAAAAGTATTCAAGTGAGGTGGTTTTTGTTATTTGGTAAAGCTCTTTGTGATTTTGTAGCACCAGCCTATAGAGTCTGATGAATGATTGGCTAAGACTTATTGGATCAATTTCTTTGAAGCCATTTTTAACCATTTATCTGAGAAAGTGATTGTATACAGATGATAGTTCAGACATGTTCAAATGAGTTGGACATCATACCTGACAGCCATATAAAAATCTTGATCTGACAAGATTAAGAAATTTAACTAGAGTTTTCAGGTCAGTATTTTGCTTTTGTAGTATCTTACAGTGCTGGAACAAAGAATTGCTTAACACAACCTATCCTGTGGTCAGCTTCCCTATTCCTTACAATAAATTTGTTATAACTGATAATAACTATGATTATTAAAATATTTAGAATTCATTAATTCAACAGTTGAAATTTCCATGATTACTTTCATTCCAATTCCAGATCATAGCTTCAGATTTAGAAAGGTTTACCTGAAGTCCTAATTCATGGAATACTTAGTATGGAATGGTGACCTTTTTATACCAACTATGAGCAACTATGTTATCAGCCTAGCAACCCCACTTTATTTTCGGTACACTGGCCTCTAGAGAGTAAATGAGTGTAAAGTCTTCTATCAGTAAATTTACTATAATGTAGAAAAAAGTTTCAGTTTTTAAAAAACATTATTTTACCATTAGTTACAATGAGAAATGTAATAAAATTACATTTTTTTAAAAAAAATATATTTTAATATCTTTTAAATATTTTTCCAAGAATAGTTTAAAATGCAGTGGTATTTACTAAATACCACTGCATTTTCTGAAAATTAAAATCTACCATTTTTTTTAGATTTTATTTTTGTGTCCCAGTTTCAGGAGTCTGTTCTGGTGATATACATTATCAATTTTTTTTTGTACCAGCCCTGAAACTAAAGGAATATTGGGTCATTAAAATACTTTCTTAAAGAAAACTAGACTTATAATAAAGCTGTTACAGTCTGAGGCTTGGAAATCATGATAACCCTATTTATATTCCATGTCCCCTGACCTCTTGGTTTTCTTAAATTCTAGTTTTATGCAGTTTTTAAATAAAAAGAAAATATCTTTTCATACATAGGCTTATAAAATTTCTCCTTACATTTCCTCTCATTAGAATTTGGTGTCTCGCAGATCAATACCAGACATTTCAAAAGCTTCATTTTCTATATCTTTAAAAATCAATTCAATCTTTCATGTACAATAATTTCTGGAAATGTATTAAGAAAGATTTTACTTCAAAGATTCATCTAAATCATATTTCATTGTGCTTCAAACATAACAGTTAAGTAGATATATAGCATTTTAAAGTAAAGTGAAAATTCTTTTTTTTTCCAAGGCTGTAAATATTTAGGTTGTACTGTATTAGTAAATTTTAGACTGTGTACTCAGGTGTAAAGCATACATATGTCTTCATATTCAATATCTTTGACAAAGAAAATAAATTGGTCTGCAGAGATCAGGTTTTTAAATTTATTTCTTAGAAATATTATAGATATACAATGTCGGAAGTTTTCAGTCAACAGCATTTTGTTTACATTTTCTTTTTGTAGAGAGGAGTTAAAGAGAAAATTTAGTAAAAAGTAAGTTGAGAAAATAATTTTAGTTAAACTGTGTTTTATAGACTACACAAAGATATTTGACAAAGTAGCCCACAAAGATCTGTTGGAGCTGCTCAGCAACCTTTGACATTTGAATAATCAAAAACTTCTATTTGCAGCAAACCACTTGCATAATCAAACAAGCACGGAAATTTAAATATCTGGGAAGTGTTCTGACAGAGGAGAAAATACGTGACACTGAGCTCTGAAGATGTATTGGTGTGGCCAAATACACATTCTAAAAGCTAGGCAGAGTATCACGAGACAAGAGGGTTTCATTAGTAACAAATAAAAGAGTACTGAACTGCTAAATGATATCCGTACTTCTTTACAGCAGCAAATGTTGGACGGTTTCCTCAAGGATTAAGATGAGACTTGAGACAGTAGAGGTGGGGTTCTACAGAAGGATGCTAAGGAACCATGTACTGAACATGTGAGCAATGATGAAGCTTTGAAAAGGATGTAAACAAAAAGGAAATTCATATTTAACATCAGGAAGAGGCAGCTGAAATTTCTGGGACACATAATGAGAAAGGAGGGCTTGGAAAATCTGATACTCACAGGGCAGATAGAGGGAAAGAGGGACAAGGGAAAGTAATGCATGGCATACTTAAGCAAGTGGATGGCAGAACAGGGTCTGGGAGGAATAACAGAAAGTCAAAGTGTACTGTGAACCACAAGGGACAGGAGGAAATGGAGAGCCATGATCACCTCTGTCCTGAAGGGACACGGCACATAAAAGGAGAATACCTTCATAGCCTTGTGATTGATTAGTTTCTTCATTCAAATCAGGTGTTTCATTTGATTCATCATAATGACAAAAATGAACCTTCATGTTTTTTCACAATTATTCACACTATTAATTCTTCCCAAATTTGGAAATGAAATTTTTTTTAAACTCTAAATGGAGTAAAACTTACATTCCTGAAATATATATTTTCATGCAGGCGAATATCTATTTGTAATAGGGAAAATTTTAAAAATATTCAGTCATTTTTAAACAAATCTTGGAAGTAGATTTAAATTTTAAATCAGAAACAAACTAATTTTGTTTTTGGAGTATTCTATGGTTTTAAAATTGATTTTAGATGATGCCAGCTATGTTTTTGCAATGGAACAGTTCATAAGCCAATCAATAATACATTTGAAAGTACTGTATTCCATTGTCTCAAATGCTCTTTATTTATTTACATGTATTATAAATTTTTCTTCATTTATTTTTAAAATATTAAAAAAAAAAGACCCAATTATTTAGTATCAATGTGTTCAAAATTTACCTTAAATTTTCTTACCTGTAAATGTAATCTGTTTGTAAAATCTCAATTTCTTATTGCAGCCTGTACTTCACAAACAGATAAGATTTTCATATATATATAAAAATAAATATTTTTAAAAATTGCCCTCACAATATATTGCTTAAATTTCATATTGAAAGAGTGATAGTGGTTTAAAATAGAAACAGATTATAGTATAGTAAAATATCAAATTAGATACCATAACAAATAGATACTATCAATTAGATAGAAATTACTTTTGTTCTACATTAAGAGAATAATTTAACTAAATCCCTTCATTTTATTTTGTAATATCTTTCATTTACCTACGAACAATGTTAATTTCACTTCTTAAATGTTTACTCTGCTTATTAAAAAAACAACTTTCATTTCAATTACATTCTTTAATTTTTTAAAATTTTTCTTTTATAATTAAAAAACAAAACATCTATTTCAATAAAATGTATAAATTTTCTAGTCCAAGTAAAAAAAAAAAAAAAAAAAGGAACTCCAACTTCACAAAATTTTCTTTAATTAAAAAACATTCTAAAAACTACCTACACTCCCCAAATTGTACAGATGTATCATCAGACTTGCATAGGTTGTACAAGTATATATTAGCATTGTTTAAAAATTGTTAAGAGAAATTGAAACCCTGACAGTAAAATATAGATTATATTAAACTAAATCATTGTATGATTATTATTATTATTATTATTATTATTATTATTATTATTATTATTGAGTAAGCAGCATGCTAACAAAGTGATGCTGGGGTACAAATAAAGAAAACTCAATGTAGCCATGATAACAGCCACTCTAACAATGGTATACCAGGCACATTCATCACAGCCAAATGTGTGCAATATAGTAAAAGGTTTTGATAGAAGCCATGTATAACCTTATAGATGGAACCCAGTTAAAATATGCTCAGGTAGTGTAACAGTTGCCTTAGATGGTTTCTAATTGAGCTGTTCCCAAGTATCTAGAAATGACTCCCAAGTCACTTTGGCTGCCTCATCCTTTAAACTTAAAAAAACACCCAGCCAAGACCACTCCCAACAGAGGGGACATGCCCAACTGGTTATGGTAAGACAACTGACAAACAAATCTATGGTACTGAACATGATTTTTACTGTAGCTCATCATAATTCACCAATAAAAGCATGTGTTAACACTGATGGTGGTGGTGGCGCTGTTACTACTTCAGCTCCTTTCAGACAAGTCTATATTATTATTTACTAAGTGTAACTTAGTTTTGGCACAAGACTCAAAGTATGGGGTAGTCAGTGAAGATTGAACTTACTATTAATGAGCTATGTCATTGACCATTATATTACTATGAGGCATCCAAAGACATGCTGATGTTGTGAATGAATGAATCCAGTTAATAAATTAAAGACAATATAGAATTTTTAGTACATCCTCTTTTATATATCACTGGTTTAACTAGAAATTGGCATTGCGGCAAAAAAAGATTTATGTTTTGATATCTAGCATTAAACCACTTTCCTATGTAGAAATGCTTGGGTAGATATAATTAAATGAGGATTTCAGTTATGCTAAATATTTTGAATTGCCACTGAATAGAGTTATAGTTGTATATGTCAGAAATAGCTTTCATTGATTGACTGCAAAATTTATGTTAAAAATCTCTAGAAGATAACAGGAAAGTAGAAGATTTATATAGGAAAGACCTCAATGCTTCTAAAAACTTCAACACCTGAATGTACCATATCTTACTATAATAATATTGTTTAGAATCTTCCTCTTGATCTTTTTGATTAACATCAAAGTCTAGTACCTGTTCTTTCTTTAGAAAGTTAGGTATGTCTGTTTTAATTGTATTTGAACTGAACTGCAAATCACACAACAAAAGGAAGGATAAATAGATAAAGTTATATAAAGTTTTTTGTTTCTTAATAATTTATCATAGTAAAAATAAATACTTCAAAAGATTTTGTGTAATTCTACCATGGACCTTAATCAATGCTCAGTGTTTGTTTTTTGTTTTTTTAAAGAGCCAAAGAGTGAGAGAATTTGCCTATATATCTAGAAGCCTCTCTGTATCATTGTATATTATTCTCAACCAAACTTGGAATCATACATCTCAAATCAGGTGTCCATTTCTCTTTCTTTGACAGTAATGCTTCAACAAAAGTATTCACTTCTGCTTTGTAAAATTTTCTTTGATCCTGTGGATAGCCTTTCAATTAAGAAGGTGTTGAACTTGGCCATTCTTCATTTTTTATTTCTTTATCTCTCACACAATTTTGTTTAGGTCTTAAAAAAATAAAAGGTTATTTCTCATTGTTGATTTTTTTTATCAGCAACAACAAAGAAAAAACTTGTATGCTTTTTTCTTTTTCTCTTTCTTCATCAATTTTACTTCATCAGTTGCCAATTTCTAATACATAGAAGTTTGTATAAAAATCAGGGGTGCAGAAGCCAGGATAATAAGATCTCTATAGCAATCACACACACATTGACACAAATAGTAACATTCATAATATATGATCATGAGCTTTTATTCTGTTCGTGTGCTGACCATCACATGCACACATACGGAGAGATTTATTTTGAATTCAGTAAGTGAGAAAAACATTAAAATTATATAAAATACTAGATTTATCAACTGAGAAAAATAAGATGACACTCACAGACACAAATAGTAACATTCATAATATATGAACACATGCATAAATCTGTTTATATTTTTTAGATGAGGTATTATGTACACTATTTACATTGTTCAGACTATCATCCTCACCTTTGTTGCCATATTGTTGTACGCTCCTGCTTCTTCAGGTGGTTGGACTGTCGAACTGAACCATTTATTTCGCTCACTGGGGTAGACTGTTCTAGTTCCATGTGCCATGTCTAATGGATGGATGTCAGTTATCAGTTATCTCCTGTTAATTCCCCTCTCCAAGTTCTCCACTGCCTTAACCAGGTATTGAACTCACACTCTTTGGGTCCTGTCACTGGATCTATCTAATGCCTTTATCCACTGTGCCATGTGTCCTTGAGGATATCTGTGTATGAATTTCTGGGTATTATAAACTTCTGCAATCATTTTTACCAGTGCTCATATTGCAATTTTTTGCTGTTATCATTACATGCTTTTTACCAGAGCTGATATTGCAATTTTTGTTGTTATTATTGCTTTTCTCTGGCACTCCTTATTACTGGTTCCCATATTGTATTCATTTCTATGCTTGGTCAGCTCAGCAGATTTTTGTGGCCTAGCATATGTGCTGATTCCTTAAGTTTACAAATTTTCCAATGATGTTCTTTGTCTATGATTTCAACCTGATCCCACAGAGAGCAGTTATCTCCTTTTTCTCTCTCCATATGTGGTCAGCGAAATAAATGGTTCAGTTCAACATCCAGCCACCTGAAGAAGGCTGGAGCATACAACAAGAAAGATGAGGATGATAGTTTGAACAATGTAAATAGTGTACATGCATAAATATCACAATGTTTATATATTTATACAGTTGCAAGCAAATACACATATCTGAATACCCTTAAGTTTCAAATAGATGGGGGGGGCGTCTGGAATTTAAAAAATAATTTTTTATAATTTTCTTAAAATTACCTTAAAATGCTTGTAGCCTAAATTATGGGGAGAGAAGAAAATTCCTGAATATTTAATAAAAGGAGAGGCTGGAATAAGTATGTCCTAGATGAATTTTTCTCCAAAAAAGAATGATTTTTTTTTTTTTTTTTTAAGCGTATCACCCCAAGCAAGGCTGGAAGCCACTATCACGCAAGGGGTTAAAAAAGGGTTGGAGGAAGAGCAGATAGGAGTGGTAAAGGAGAGGATGTGGAGAAAGAGAAAGACAGTGAGTCGATCAAGGCAAGGGGGTTGCAGAAGATTTGGAGCGAGAGCAGATAGGAATGAAAAATGAAAGGATGTGGTGAAGGGAAGTGGATAGATCAAGGCAACTGGAGATGTCGATTGACGCTACACTTACCTGGACAAAGATATTCAAATGTATAAACCATTTTGCAGACATATAAATATGTTACAAATGTTCATGTCTTTTCCTATTTCTCTTTCAATTAGTATAAAAAATCTGCCATGTTAACTATGCTTTCAAGCAATCAAAGAAATATTTATGGGAAAGGAAAACATTCTGAATTAACTTAAAATTTGAACAAAAATATTTAAACCAAATAGAAAAGATGTTGACAATGTTAATCTCTAATTTCAAGAATAGTCATTATTTTGACAATATAAGTAATTCTTTATTTTATTTTTGCTATTCCTACAATGTTTTGTTTGATACACTTTACACTGTAGAGCCTTCTTTATGTGTATCTGTTTTTTTAATAGTGCAAAACAAACAATAAATTGTCATTTCTACTTCAGTCTTAAGATATCTGACTGAACTCTGGTTGATATCAAAGGAGATCTGCTTCAAGACTAGGTCAGAACCTGCACCTGTTTACCACTGTTACTCCTGCAATATGATGCAGAAACAACAAAGCTATTTGGTATCACAAGGTACTGCTGGTGGCAGGGCCCTGGGTCAATGATAACTATGTTGTGGTCTTGAAACAATGCCTGAACCTAAGATCATCATTTGATGAGGGTTGGGTTGTTGTTATTGTAGCAGTCATTGGATTCATTTATATTATGTTCAGGTATATAGGTTTCAAAATAAATTACTGGTATATTAGCACAGATTAATGCATTGCATATTTTTCTTGGATGTTAATATACGTCTGTATTGTTGTATGCATATGATCATTTAAATGGTGGATACCACCTTGCATATTCCATTCATCTTGCGCCTGATGATGCAACACAGCATTGTAGGTGATCTGACTGAATGAGCCTGGTGTTGTCCCATCATATCCAATAGATGTTAAATGTGGGATATATCCAGTAGTCATGCTGGCCAGGAAAGTTGTCAAACATTTTGCAACACATGTTGATTAGCATGGGCTTTATGTGGATGAGCATTATCATGCTGGAACAACATTTGCCTTCTTGCTACTGAAATGACAGCAGAATGGGTTGAACAATATTCTGGACATGCATAATACTATTCAGTGTTCTCTTCATAAAGAAAAAGAACTGTAACATAGCACTCACAACCTGTCACTCACACAGTCTACATTATACCGGCAAATGGATATCATGAAGACAGTACCTGCTTTTCATCGCTAAGCACCATGAGACACCATTCAACCCCCCAGGTAACCTTCATATGACACCACTGGAGATGAGCATGATAGTGTTTAGGCCTAAATAGAAGTCTGGCTGGAGCTACATTGACCTGTCATCCTGTTAGAAGTAAATGATTTCTCATGGTCTGTGTTGACAATTCTGTGGTCATATTTATTCTGATCTGTGCTGTACATGTCATGCAGCTTGCCAATACAGCCCTTATAAAGCATTGATCTTGGTGATTATTGGTACTAGATGGCAATCTAGTACTTAATGTATAGGTATCAGAATGTTTGCTTAACCACTGTTCTTAATATCAAAGCACCACCAACGCATCATGACAATTCACTGAAATTTTATTAAGTGTATAGAAAGTGCTTTAATGACTAGAACATCTACAGTGAATTTGCACCCAGGTTCTTACAACATTTCACCTTCCTTGGCTGATCTATTATCACAATGTGGGATATTTAATAACAAAAGTGATAAAAATGTAAAGGAAAAGAAACTAAAATAAATTGGCTAGAGTATATACCCAAACACATTAAAAACATTAAATTTTAAAGTTTAAACTCCCCTTCAGGCACATGTGTAGTTACATCAACATAAAAATCACTTTAGTCTGATGAAGTCCAAAGGATGAAATGCATCATGTGGGAAAATTTTTCCATGTTGTCATTAATTGTTCTAAGATATATATATATGTGTGTGTGTGTGTGTGTGTGTGTGTGTGTGTGTGTGCAAAAATACTTGAAGATATTAACATTTATCTCATTGCATGACATATTAAAACATATCTGCACTCCATGGTATGCAAAAATACATTTGAAAATTTACATATATATAATTGCTTTATAGCTCAGCCACTAATTTACAAAGATAGAAAGCAATGAATAACTATTTACATGATGATAATATATTTTTCTTGGCATTATATTTATGCAGATATATGAAGCTTTTTATTTTAGCTGTGTTATGTCTGGTTATTATATGAGGGAGGCTAAAAAGTTACCTGGCTAACCTATTTCTAAAAATTTAACCAAATATCCAAAATTCTTTGAAATCCCTTCTTGGTTAGGCTGATAACTTTTCAGCACCTACCCATAACCCAGCTTGAGTTTGATTCAGTAAGGAGACACATAAACATTCAGTAAGATTTTAACTTCCCATTCTAACTGTTGTCAGTTCATTTTCATATTTGTAAATATTAAAAGCCAATGTATATAAACACCTTCCCAAAATTATTAGAAGAGCATGTATTTGAAAAATCTATACTACTAATAAACACATAGGCATTTTTCACTTTCTTTCCTCATACACTTTTACATCATCTTAGTTGCAGGTAGTCAATAATTTTTTTAAAAACATTTTTTAAATTTTCAAATAAGAGAGTTTATGCTTTCTGTCCACAACATTGAAGATAAGAGTGAAAACAATGCAAATGGTGATAGGATAAAAGCAGCGAAATAAAGATTCATACTTTTCTCAAAAGTATTTATAAAATGAATAATAACAATCAATGACTGTCCAGCAGAATTTGAAATCATTTTGATTGTTTCATTTTCTAAGGGTCCATTAGTTAGGGCACTTCCTCTGACCATTCATCCTTGCATGTCAAACAATTTAAATACACATTAAAATAACTCTGTATTTGCATACAGCAACATGTATGTACTTTTTCAGAGAAATGCATGTATGTAGACTAACAGGATAAAATACATGAGATAGGTGTGTCTAGTATAACTTTGATCATAGTTAAGTGCAGCAGCTCAAATATGACAAATTCTCTAAGTTGTCAAAAACTATTAAAAAAATGTTGAGATGTGTTGTCTCAATAGCTGTCCTCAGCTACCTGATATTTGTAGGGCAATGATCTTGTGTATGAACACACCTCCTCCTCATCATGTCCCACATGATTGATTAGGCTGATGCTAGGTGAATATGATAGCCACATCAATTGTTGGAAGTCTCCAGTATGGTCCTCAAATCAATTCAGGACAGTTTGAGCTGAATTATACAACACAGAATCCCAGTGGAATAACTTATAGTTGTTTGGGAACCCAAATTCTCTGAATAGGTGCATATGGTCATGAAACAGTACAGCATAGTATTCACCGGTTAATGACACGTTTAGATAGAGCATCAGACCAATCATATGTTACATGAACATCCTCCCCATATCATCATGGAACCACTACCAGCCAGCATGATACCTTGTTGGCAACTGTGGTTTATGACCTCATGGTGTCTGTGCCACACCTGAATCCTATTATCAGACTGAAACCAATGGAACCATGACCCAATAGGCTATGACACAAGTTGCCAGTCCTTAATTACCAATACCATATGCCCAGCAGAGGCACTATGTTCAGTTTTGTGGTGTTAACAGGCACAATCTGATGGGTCATCTGCTCCCATATCCCATTGAACTGACCTGCTGCATATATATCAGGTACTTTCATTCACTATATGGCAGAATGTAACTGATATAAGTTTAGGCATTTCCAATGGAAAGTAGTGCCACCTATCATTACTTTTACATATTGCTATCCCATGACTTTTAGTATATCAGTGTATATCATGTCTCACTTCTTATTTACAACTGTTCAAGTATCAACATCTATGAATGTTATCATCCCCATCAGTTTCTTTCTCTGATCAGTGAGTTTCTGGTATTTTGCAATTTATAACCAGATCTTTTCATATTTTAATCTTGGAAAAAGCAATAAAATATATAATAATAAATAACAATTTTATTGCCTCATCTCCTCTTAATCAAACATGTTTCGTACATTTGATGTGAGATTCATCTCAGCACAAAACATGAAATAACTCACTATCCAACTGTAATTTTCTATAACAATCTTAAACTGCACAACAATAAAAAAAAAAGTTAAAAACAAAGCAGAACTGCTAAAGTTACCTGGTATTTTTCTCTATAAATATTAAAAAAAAAATGATGAAAATCATATTTGGTAAAAGTATGAAAAAGAGGGATGTAAAAAAAAAAAGATTATGTATTCCTTGATGTGAAAATGAATGAAAAAAAATCACCTGCATCTAACCTTACTGGTGTATAATCGAATAACATGTAATTTGAATACCACAACCATTTTGTTATTTTTGTTGCAATCACTGCTTTGTAATTAATTGATTTCTTTTTATTTTTCAAAAAATCATTTTTAAGAAATGCAGAAAAGAGTTTTGTCAAAAATGATGTGTATAAAAATATTAAAACTTAAGTATCACTTTTCTTAAAATCTAAAATTGAAACTAAGAATTAGGGAAAATCTAGAAATATGTTATTTTCAGAAATCTTGAATGTTTTAGATATCTTAAAAAGTACATATCTAGAATGTGGACATTTTTAGTTTTGAAAACTAAGGAATTTTTAAAAACTATATTTGAACATAACACAAAGAATTCTTATATGCAAAACATGCTAAACAATAAATAAGAATCACCAAAAATACCCATGTAAGTTGTAGATATTGAAAATAAAAATCCATGAAATTATTAACCATAACATACCAACTGTATCCCAACCTTAGATAAGTAAGGTTACCTGCAGTTAATATAATTTTTCCTAATAGAGCTATATTGTGCAACCTCCTCACAAAAGTTAATTCTCTACTGGGAAAATAGCTGATCAAAGTCTATGTAAGTTGTTGTCAAGATATAAATGAGAAACCAGACAACCTTTAAATATCAAAGCTGAAGAACATTGGCAAGCCATTAACCAAAGCAAAATCAATCAGTCATGGCAGACTGTGTGGAGAAAAAAAGAAAGTATACTGTCCCTTATGGAATTAAATGAAAATAATAGACAAGGAAGCAGAATAAGAAATCCATAAGTTGAAAGAAGCTTAGCAAATCTTTTCTTAAAAAATAAATGTAGAAGCAAACCAGATGTAAACTTTCACACTATATAGTAATTTAAACTTCTGAAAGTTAATTTTCTCAGTTAAGGCCTCAAGTATCAAGAAAAACTTTGGCACCTGAAACTATAAACTCATTAATGGCATCCATATCAGACATCAATGAAACAACAATAAACGGATAAGAATGTTTTTCTTTCAGTGTTGATAGTTAACACATGACCAGGTAACATTAATGCTGTGATTTTCTTATACATTGTATAATTATTGATAAAGAAGAGAATAAAGAGAGACAAAACATATATAGCAAAGTCCAAGATCATTGGATGCAAAATATACCAGACAATAAAGAGTATACTGGCTGAAATATTGTATTTATAAGTAATAAAAATAAAGACATTAGTTGAAAAATCATGTCAAATAATGAAAATATTTCAGAAAATACAAACTTTATAAACTTTAGTAGAATTTAAAAAGCAACGTATAATAAATATATCGAATGGCTTATGAACATTATTTCTATTTTAATATTCAACAGGAAATTATTCTGATTATAAGATTGCATAATTAGGAATATAATTGTTGTGAATTTAAATTTTTTATATTAGTGAACAATAATGAAAAAAGAGTATAAAAATAATGTAAAATCTAATTTATATTCAGCTACAGAATGAGGTAGAGGTAAGAAAATTCCCAAAACAGTATCTGCAAATTTACTAAAGCAGAAAATAATTTAATGACTCAAGAGATATTCTGCTAAATGATCTTTGATAAGGCTTTGATACCTGGTAAATTTCTTCAGTTATTAAATTGTTCAAAAAAGAATATTATATCTGAAAATATGGTTGAATGAATTTTGGTAAATGATTTGAAATATGGAAATGGAAATTATATACTTAGAAATTTAACATCACATTTATGCTTATTTCTATGTTTTATAAGCATTTTAAAATGTTCAATCAATTTGAACAAGAGAGGCTTTGAAATTTAACATAAAATCATTAGAATTTTTATACTGATATACCTGAATTGAAAACAAATTTTCTAATTAAAATGAAAAGCACAAATTTCTAATTTCAACATTTTTTTTTCAAACTACCAAAATAAAATGATTGAGTTAAACTCAAAATAGGTGGAAAATAATTACTAGTCTTTTCACTATGTCTCAAATAACTGAATATTTTAACTGCAGAAGATGACTTTATAAGCTCAGCAGAAGTTGGAATTGATAAAAAATAGAATCCATAAACACTTCAGTATTGTAAAGGGAGATAACCCTTTCATATTCATAACAAGTAAAAATTATTTGGTTGAGAATAATTCTTTTAAAACATTTATAATTTTTGGATCACAAATTATCATTATAATAACATGTTTACACATTTCTATTTGCTATAATTTTTAAAAGTTTTGTTAAAACAGTAAATAAAAGGTATTTTTGCTCTGTTGTTCAGAGCAAATTTTTTCAGTAGCTGCAGGCAGACAATTATTATTCTCAGGTAAAAATATCAAATCGCAAGCAACTAAATTTATTAAAATTGGATAGGAAAAAGCAAATCTATTCTAACAGTGTTCCTGAAGATTTTAACATTGCGAATTTACTGACCATATCTCAAAGGGGTTTTTGGAATGGTAGAAAATATGAATATATTTGCTGTTAGACAGGATTTAACTGTTCTTTAATGTAAAAGAAAAAACAGTAGTTAACTATAAGATAAATTTAGAATATTGAAAAAATAATCCTAAAGAAACATGAACGAGATAAAACAACATCAGATAAAAACAAACTTCAGTATTTAATAAGATTTCAATCTATTAATATTTTATGTGATGGGGGAAACAGTGTTCAAATAATTATTGGCATAAATTAAATTCAACGCACAAGCATGTTCCTATATATTATACATTTTTAAATTGGTCTCGCCAGGAAAAGGGTGTGTTAGAATTTTTCTTCACCTAAAACTTTGTAACAATGACTATCAAGAATGTATTACCAAAAATATATTTAAACTTTTATTTTCCATTTATAATCTCAAATAATATCAATACTTGTAATATTATTGTCCTCAGATGCATTAATTATTGGATTGTTGAAACTTCAAAATTATCATCACATTGAAAATTTTAAACAAATCTGATCAAATTTCAACTGAAAATATTATTTTCATATTATCAGAATCAAATTGACTACAAAATATCTTAAAGAAATTTTCAGAAAATCTCAGAAATCTATATCTATAAATCAATATTTTTCTTGAAGAATCTTATTCAATTCAAGTAAAATAAAATAACGTGAAAATAAAAGAATCATCTCAAACTGTAGATCTTGTCAAATAATTTGTGTAAATACCATTGACACTATAAATGACTATAGCAATACAAATTTTGGTCTTTGATAACACTGTATTTTATAAATGTATTTAGTTACAGGTGAAACTAATCCAGTTTATAGAAAACTATATATATAAGACAAATCTGATTTTAAAAAATGGTATCAAAATCTGTTATCTTATGTGAGTGACTTTTTAGAATAAATTAAAATTTTCAGATAAGCAGAAATCTTTCAGTATCAATTGTTTTTTGTTAATAATGCATTGATCATTTACTTTAAGTCAACCATTTTCATGAAACCAATAAAAACCTTCAAGAGGAATTTAAAATAGAAAAATAATAAACTGTTTGTGTGTTCCACAAATCTGCAAAAAGGAAATTAGTGAAGAAAATAAAAAAAAAACATGGTCGTAAACTGCAATACTCAAATGTTTTCAAAAGAAGGTTTGGTTATCAATGAAAATTGGGGAATTAGTAAATAGGCAGGAAAAAGTTTTATGTAATGACATGATATTTTTAACCATGTCTGTGTCGACATTGTTATGTGAAATAATGTAATCAAAAGAAAATAATAAACTGAAAAAGAAACTATAAACTGAACTACATGAACATTTTTTAAAAGGTTTTGTTTAAATAGAAGATATCAAGCTAATATAGAAAGATATATTTCTGTATTAGCTAAACTTATTTTGCTTGAGAAACATTTAGCATAACTATGAATTAAAAAACAAAGAAAAAAAATTAAAAACTGAGCACATTTTAACAATATTTTGAGTGATCTACTTATAATTGCCAAAGTTTCATTTTATTTCATTGAAATTAAAATTACAAATTGTTAATTTTTTACAATGCAGGTCACCCTTTATAAGGCCCATGGGCCACTCAATGTAGAGAGTTACATTAGGAGGCCATTTGTGTGTATAGGTGAGGGAGATAATGATTAATCCTAGTCTTGAATAGGTTAAGAGTATAGTGATTGAGAAAACATCTTGTTGGGAGTCAATTCGACAGGGCAGTGGTATGCAGAAGCTGCTTGAATGGGACTTACTTCTCACTGATGGAATATGGAGGGAATGTCGGTGGCTGCCTACTATATAAATGGCTTGATTATATTCAATTCAACATGAGGCAATTTCATATAGTTTCAATGTACAAGTGACAAAAAACAATCTATGATTTATCAAATGCCTCAGTAAAAATCATACATGAAAAATGTTATCTAAAATTAGTAGCTTGCAATGCATTTTTAAAAAACAATTTCTTTAGTTTTAGTGATAAAAAATGACTGATGTACTTTTTATATTCAGTCAAGCTAGCTTGGTCATTGATGAGTCTATCATGTCAAGCATCATGGTCCTGCATCAAGGTTGGAAGATAGGTCATTAGGGTGGCATTTTGTGTCATAACATAGTTGGTCAATGTAGGTGATTGTTGGGTGACCAACCTGTCTCATGCTATGGTTAGGTGTCCACAGAAGTAGATCACTCAAAAGTTCTTGTTTTGCTCACCATTAGTGTCCTGCAATGCACATTCTGCATTCATGTAAAATTGTAGAAATATCAGGGATGAGTCCATAGATATGCCATTTCTCCTATGTACAGAATTGAAGGCTTTAGAGAAATTCACAAAAAAGTGGCCTGTAGATTCTTTGCCCTCAATAATCAACTGAACAGTCAGGATTTGTCCAAAGGTTGATCTAATTTACAGTAGATTAATAGAAATCAAATCAATTTGTAGAATAGGATAAGCAAAGGCAAACTGTTATACATTGTAAAATATTGAACTTTTGTTGACTGTTAAGAAATAAAACTGGATTTGGATTCAGAGAATAGACTACAATTGAATTCAGAATGAAACCTCAGAAAAATTTCATATGTCTGATTTAGCTCGTTGTAACCAGATAAGCTTGACACAAATGTGTTTGCAACTTAGAAAACAAAGGCTAAGACAATATTTATTTGTGTTAAATTTTAGGTTGAACTGCACATTAGCTTTTTAGTTTGCGTTGCATGAAATGTGAAACTCAAATATAAATGAGCTCAAACTTAGAGCAGTGATTCAGCAATGAATTACTTTTGCATCAGAGTGCTACCATAATAAAAGTTAATTAGAGGTACATAATAATTTTGCATTGGATAATAATTTACATCTTTTGATAAATGATGGAAAGGAATACTGGATTTTCTTTTTCTTTATTTGATCTACAGTTTTCTTTGTTACAGCTTAACATACTGTATTATATATATATATATATATATATATATATATATATATATATATATATATATATATATATACATAGATAGATAGATAGATAGATAGATAGATACAGGGTGTGATGGGGGTAAATTTTATATTTTTAATTTTGTGTATGTACATTGTTTTTGATTTTATTGACTGCACAGTTTAGAAGGATAAGTTGTGTACCATCTGAGAGAAAAAGACCACCATGATGCAATTCACTCTGCTAGAAATTTGGAAATGGCATGCTGTACTGCATGGCATTAATGCTGGAAGCTCCAATATGAATATTTCAGAGTGTTTGGGTAACAATCTGAAGACAGTTCAGAGGATTTGGAAAGAGTTGGATGAGTCTAATAGTGATTATGGGATGGCAGTTCAGAAAACTCAATCTGATTGTTCTGATGAGAAAAGAACTCCCAAATTTGTTGGTGAGGACTTCAAACTCAAAACGGAGGCCTACATTAAGTGCCTTGGGGAGGTGGTGCTGCCCTGGGTCAAAGGGTGGCTTCTGGAAGATCCTCTGTCTGGCAAAAAGACTCTGCATCATGCCACAAAAGCAGGAGAACATAGTCATGGCTGACAAACAATTTCTGCAACCAAATCACCACTTACATATGGCCACCTAACTCCCTAGACTGCAACCCCCTTGATTATCATGTGCAGGGCACAGTTAAGCAAAACTCCTTGAAACACCAAAGATGAAATGAAGGCAAGGATTATGGTAGCATTCATCAATTTAAACAAGGAGACCAAACAAAAGAGTTGCAGAAGATTCTGAAGTCGTTTGGAGGCTGGGGTTGAAATCAATGGTGATTTTCTTGAATAAATTTACTCTTTAGTATTTCAAGATATTTTTTTGTAATTTTAGTAAATATTTCTGTTAAAATGAGATGACAGTGCCAGTGTTATTTTCATTTTTGCATAATTTATACGACAATTTATCCATCGCACTCTCTATGTGTGTGTGTGTGTGTGTGTATATATATATATATATATATATATATATATATATATATATATATAGCATATATATATATATATATATATATATATATATATATATATACAAACACACAAACACAGTATCTCATTTGATTTCTGAGGAAAGACCTAGGTGGTCTGAAATATTAAATAAATAAATATATACAAAAACACAGAAATAAATACTTTCCTAAAAAAAACACCCAATTTTGTTTCATTTATTTTATCCAGATATTATATATATATATATATATATATATATATATATATATAGTGCATTGGAGCAGCAGATCATTATTTAAACATATATTTTTAAATATAACAGACAATGAAGATCTATTATGTCAGATCATGAACCATTGTAATGTGTGTATGCTTCCTTTAATTTCAGGTAAAAATAAAGACAAAAATTGTCCGACATTTGGATATTTTTTAAGTTGGTTCTTGATCTAAGCTTTTGGCTCACATGAGTGGTTATACAGAAATTTTAACAAAGATACTCATCATCGAAGATAATATTTTATATCAACATAACAAAACATTATCTGTTATATTTAACAATATATGTATATATATATATGTATATATATATATATATATATATATATATATATATATATATATATATGAGAGTTGTTTACTTGTTTCTAAGTTTGCCAGTATGCTCAGGTATATTTAGGTTTTATCAAAGATACCCAACTTATGGTTTATACTGCAACAATGCAAAGTGGGTCTGAGTTACAGTTTCTGGGAGAGAGAGCACATTCTGGCAGGAACAATAGTTGAATAAGGCCAGTATTCTCAAATCCTCAGTCATAATAACTTGTGAATTTGTGCTAGCATGCTCGCTGACAGCTTCCCAACAGTTTCATCTACAGTTTACTTCACAAGACTTGGGTTAACCCATTGCATGATTTTCTGGAACTTCCCAACAGAGCCATGTACCAGGATCATCTCCCAAATTGATACCAAGAAATCACATCCTTGATAAATTAAGCATGGTGGCATTTGAACCTGGGTCTCATGATCAGAACTTTAACTACTGACCCACATGTCTATATATCTCTTCTGGCATCCTTTGGGAGAAATATGTATAAGGTGCAGCCTGTATATAAGAGGGATGTTCATATACCAATTGTTTTTGAATTTTGTTAATGAAAGTGTTAACACTATCAATTGAAGATAAGATAAAATGATAATTGGACAATAATCTTATTCAATTTTTAATCCACATTTGAAACTTAATAAATTGCACTGTGTCTGTTTTCTCGTGAGTATAATATATTTTGCAAACTTACAATTGGATCTGTTATTTTTCAATGACTCAGTACCTGATGACACAACTATTCATTCCTGTCTTAATGGTAAGTCTGATCAGTTTGATTAGGTCAAAAATGGCAGCTGATCTAGAAGCTGAACTTCAATCTGGGGCAAGAAATGTCTTGTTAATTTTAAGCTCTACAAAACAAAACTAGGCTTTTTTAATCATCTTAGAGAACATTTTTGCCTTCCATCAACATGGCTAATGCTAACCTCCAGGAGAGTGACTCATTGCACCTTCTCAGCCTAATGTTTTCCACTGACATGAAGTGGAAAGATTATATTGAATCAACTGATAGGTTTGCTGCTAGGAAAGTTGGTTTAATGTGTCATGCAAAACAATTTTTCTCACCAGAATCTCTCTTACAACTTTATAAGTCTACCATTTGTCCATGAATTGAATATTGCTAACACATCTGGTTTAGTGATTCTGCTATATATTTACAGATTCTTGACAAAATCCAAATAAGAATGTCCAGTGTTATCAGTCCTGACCTGTCACCTTGGTTTGAGTTAATTTCCCAATGTTAGAATGTAGCTTCCCTGTGCCTCTTCTATAAGAATTTTCATAGTAATCGTTCTGATAGTTTTCCTCTTTGGTACCTCAACTTTATGAATTGAAGTGCAATACTAGATTCGCAAAAAGGTCTCATTTGCAGCTAATATTGATAGATGAAACCCTAAGTTCTATTCTAACAATTTCTTTTCTTGCACTTTTCACTTTTGGAACTCTCTTCTAATTCTTGCTTTCCTATCAACATTGATCTCCAAAAATCTAAATGCAATGTCAATTGTAATCTTCTGTTTTCTTAATTCTTGTTCTTTTACTATCTCTTTAATAACGTTTTTCTCTCAGATTCTTTCACATTTAGTAATCCCTTGCATTTTAGTGGCTTTACTGAAAGAAAAAATGTTTCTAAAAATTTATTTCAAGCAATTTGGAATCTAAGGAATGATAAAGAAAAGAGTGTGTGTACTTAGATGAGCATACTTCTTCATAATTCTGTTATGATTTGCATGATCACTGCTTTTTAGTAAAACAATCTCAAGTTATTTTGAATATTTTTCTTCAGAAGATTCAAATTTTTTTAAAGAATAAATGTGAAAGTAAAACTGATGCGTGGAAATTGCAAAAAAAAACCCTAAATTTTTACAAAAATTCAGTCTGAGTTAGTAGCAGATATAAAATATAAACTTAAAAACTTTAAAAGACTAAATCTTTAAATATATCAATAATATCTGTTTTCCAATTGAGATTGAAATCAAATTTTGCTTACATTCAACTTATGACTTAACTTTACATGCAAATTATCAGCAATAAAATAAAATAATCTCTTAGGGGTATTTGTACTGTTTGTATTCTCATGAAGAAAATGTATGGCTGTGCTTATAATTGAACATGTATCAGAGATGAGCTGCAACCAAATATAGTCATGCAAGAATAAATGGAAATATCTGTGATTAATGATATATGATTTAATGAACAGCCAAAAATAATGAAAACAAAACATCACTTACCGCTTTACATCTACCATAGGATCCACATTTCTCTAAGAAATCCTCTTGGCTGTTTCGAGATATTGCCTATGAATAAAAGAGAAGGAAATGAGAATGAGACTTCAGAAAAAAAAAGCATTATTTTAGTGAATAAAGAAAAGAATTTAAAGTAAAAATATAAAAATGAATTGGAAAATTCACCTGTTGAACAAAATGTAGATGCAATCAATAAATTTCTCCTGGATTTTTTTTGGTTTGTTTTTTTTATCCCATTTACAATTTTATTCATATTTGCAAAAGAAACTTTTTCCTTCTACCAAAAAATAATTTGAATATGTCAGTTTGAATCTGAAAAAGCTAATATGACTAAGCAAATTTGTTGCTGTACACATACTGTGAAATAACATTAATAAGCCTATTAGAATAAATTCCAATAGAAGTATTCTATTATGACTGAGGAGTTAAGTTGTTAACTTGCTTGACCAGTTGAAAATCCTTATACAACCCACCTGGTATTAAAAAGGTATATTTTTATTATTATTCAGTCGATGAAAATGGTAATATTAGCAGTTTTCTTATAAGGAAACATTTGGCATTCATTGACTAAGTAGCCTATGATATTTTTGGTTGAAATTTATAAAATCATTCTATTAAATTTTTTTTTTTGTTCTTTGATTGTGATTTTGTAGTGCCAGTCCACAAAGTTTGAAGAAGGATGGTTCTCACTAAGACATTTATTGCTTCATTTGCTTGAAGCCGTTTTTAAACATTTGATCTGAGAAAGCATTTTTATACAGCTGAAAATTTAAATATTTCTGAATGAGTTTGATGCCATGCATGGCATCCATTTGAAAGTTTCAATCTGATGAGATCATTTAGAAACATGACACAGGTTGTTTAGGTTGTGAGAGCAGGACATTTCTTATTTGGGTTTGATTGAATGTATGGGAAAATTAGTGATTCCCTATACAAGTCATAAAAAGAAGAATGAAGGGTGAGACAAATGGAAAGTTTAAAGACATACTTTTATGTAAATAGTACATTTATACAAAGAGAAAGAGAAGAGAGAATTGCTAAACATATTTATTTAGCAGTTAATGTCAGTTCAGTGGGAACAAAGTCCAGTACATAATTCTTTTTAAAATGGATAGAAACACGTATCTGAAGTTGATCAGATCTCTTCTTCTGATGTCTGCTTGTTAAGGCATTAACATGTCTATTTAGTTTTGCTAATGGCCAGCATTGCCTGTCCTTTGGAGCAGGGCTAAAATGTGTCTTTTCACCTCAGTGGTCTTCAGACTTCTCCATTGGTGTCTCAAATCAATTTTGCACTTAAATTTGGGTCTTACCCATTATTACCAGATAAATGGACTCATCTATCCCTACCAGGTATCTTATCAACCAAAGGGAGATAACCTATATTTTTCATAACTGATGTTATGGTTTTTCATTTTTCTCCACATTTCAACACAGTCTATGCTGTTTGGCTTGGTTAATTTGGTTTCCAATTTTCCAAAGATATTGGTTTCTTAGAGCATTAACTATTTTTTAAATTTTCTTTTGTTTAGTATTCTCCATTCCATTTTTTTCTCTTCTGTTTGTTTGTTTCTCCTATCAATCTTTTCAAACAACGATTGTTGTCCCATGCGAGTATTTTTTCTGTTTAGGTATTCTTGGTATGGTCTAACGTGCTTTGGCTAAAGATATGATTACATTATTGATCCCTCTATGCTATTTTGATCAAGATTAGGGACATCAGTTTGCACGCTAGTTTATCACAGAATTTCCTTACATTTTTTTCATTGGATGTCTTTTGTGGTTTATGTGAGTGGAAGTGAGCTATTTTGTTGGCTGGTGTTGTCAGTTTTGTTACAAGAAGTCTGTGATCAAATTCAAAATGGGAGTTATATGCACTAACATCTGTCACAAATTACCTAAGCCAAGAATCTGTGATGCTGAAGTCAATAATCTTTTTGATTACTTTATCTGGGCTATGCCATGTGATCCAGTGATTCATGGGATGGTTAAAGCTATGTGGTTAGAATGGAATATCTTTTTGGATAACAAAAATTTAACAGGTGTCCTCCATTGCTGTTTGAGCCTCCTGTTTCAAAGGGTGACATCTTCTTTATATCAAAGGATATTCAAAAATATTAAAGGTAGCATTAATGCAGTTTTAAGTTTTTTTTTACTAGTACAGAAAGCTTAGTTAATTCTCTGTAGAACTTATCTTTTTTGAAAGCAATAGTTTTTTTCATTTGCAGTATAAGCTGATATCACTTGGATATTGCAGTCATAAATAACTATGTTGGCAGCCATCAGTCTTTCTGACTGGTGGAAGATATTTCCTATTACAACATCTAATGAGTTGTGTATTATCATTCCAACTCCATGTTGTCTTTTCTCCCTTAGGCTAGTACAATAGAAGTTGTAGCTCAAATGTGTAATGAAGTCACTATCAAGTCAACACACCTCTTGTATATAGACATCAAGATTTTCACTTTTGCATTGTTCTAAAATAAAATGCACTCTAAAATTATCTGACCATGACTGGACATTGATTTGTCATATTTTCCATTTGAAAATGTTTTTAAGTTTATATTTTTAGTCATTGATAGGTTATATGAGCAACTTGATCTTTCCTTACAAGTAGCAAATTCAGCCAAGTTCATCACTGAAGCATACATCCCTTGATAAATCCCATGATAGATGATATGGTATTTAATTAAATTATAAGACACTGTCACAAAGTCAAAGTGGTTGGTCTTATATCAATTTCCTTCTAGACAGATGACCATTAAAATGGATAATGAACTCTAACAGCTCCTTTTATATCAGAATTTGCTTTCTTGATGAAATGCTTTCACCACAGCTGAGGGTGTTAAACCTTGAGCGATACATGACTATATGCTGCTATAAAACAGACTGAGGGTACATAATAAAATTTTAACTTAATATATTTCATTAACTCCTATCTAAATGAAATAAATGGAAAATCCAAAATACTTTATAAAGTCATAGATAAATTTTCTAAATTCTGTTTCAGGGTAAAAAAAATGAAAAGTCCTAAATTTATTTTGAAATTTAAAGTAATCTCCTACTTTGACTATTCTTCAGTTAATAGTGATGAGAAAGAAATTCAAATAATCAAAATTTAGGTTTGATGTGGGTCAAAAAGTAAGGCTGATTTGAGAGAAACCTCTATTTTTAAAAATGCCATTATTTGAAATTATAAATTTTCTTCTTGGTAACTAATTGAAGTTGATGAACATGCAACTCAACCATTAAGTGATAGCTAACAGAACTTTCTCAGAGCAGTATAATTTTGTTCAATTTCAAAAATCAAAATATTTTTCATCTTTGGTGTAACAATGAAATTCATGAAACCAGTCATTGCTACAAATTTTAAAACCCCTCTTTTATATGCCATGTCCCTTCAGAACATGGGCAATCATGACTCTCTACATCTTCCTATACTCTGTAGGTCTTAGCAATGTTTGACATTTTACTATCCCTCCCACTTTCTATTTTGTCATCTATTTACACAAGCGTGTTAGATAAACTACTTGCTGTTTCCTTCTTTCCTAATTGCTTTCAATGTCATGAGAGTACCAAATTCACCAAGCCCACTTTCCTCATTATGCATCCTAGAAATTTCAATTGTCTCTTACATATTCTTAGTATAAATGTGCTTTTTTCTATTTTCATTAAAATTTCTTTGTTGCTCACATACTCCATCCATGGTATTCTCAATATCCTTCTATAACATCATATCTCTGTTGCCTTAAATCTCCTTTTCATTTAAGAAGAAATTCTTCAGCCTTGAGGGGATTAATATTACATAGCAGTTCAGCACTAATTTCTTTGTTTCTAACAAAATTTTCCTATTTCTTAATATTTTGTTTTCCTTTTGGACGGTATCTTTCACTAACCCTCAGCTCATCTATTAGGTCATCCTATAAGTTCTGTCTGAATTTTAACTCTTTGTTAAAATGAATGAAATTTGAAGAGTATTTTATAATGTCTAATGAAGCTGAACATTATTTTTATGTTTAGATGCATTTAAACTGATCAAATTTTATTTCAGAGAACAATAAAATTAAATTTTGTTTGATTAAAACCCTGCTAACATGGAAGTACCCAAGAATCATTTGAGGCACATAATGCTTTATGAGTTCAAGAAAGGAAACTCAGATGCCGAAGCGGCTAGAAACATTCACTCAGTTTATGGAGAGGAATGTGTGAATGAAAGAACTTGAAGAAGATGGTTTGTAAAATTCAGAGGTGGAGATTTCACGCTTGAAGATGAAGATCGAAACAGACGCCCAGTTGAGTTTGATGAAAAGCTTCTTCAAGCAGCCCTTGAAGAAAATCCTGCCTTATCAGTTGAGGAATTGGCAGTGGTTCTCAGTTCAAACCATACAACTGTTCATCATCATCTTCAATAACTTGGAAAAGTTCCTAAACTTGGAAAATTGGTGCCTCATGAATTGTCTGAAAACAACTTCAAATTCCAAGTTGACATCTGCTCTTCTCTCCATTCTCGCCAACTTGTTTCACCTTTTTTGGATAGACTTGTGACTGGTGAAGAAAAATGGATCTTTTATCGAAATGTTAAGCATCATAGACAGTGGCTTGGTAAATGGGGAAGGACCCCAGCCACAGCCGAGAAGGGAACTTCATGGGCAAAAGGTTCTTCTTTCAATCTGGTGGGATTGCCAAGGAATAATCCACTTTGAATTCTTACCACCTAATGCAACAATTAATGCTCAAATATACTGTCAGCAATTAGAGCGTTTGAACCAAGAAAAAAAGACCTGCTCTAGTGAATCGAAAATGGGTGATGTTTCATCAGGACACAGCAAGAATCACGTCACAAAAGATTGGTTGGGAGAAAATTCCTCATCCACCTTATTCTCCTGACCTTGCTCCTTCAGACTACCATTGGTTTTGTAGCTTACAGAATCATTTGGAAGAAACAGCTTTTGTAACACAGGAAGAGGTTAAAACTGACATTTGTGAGTTCTTCGAATCAAAGCCAAAAGAATTTTACAGTAATGGAAATAGTAAGCTTGTTAATAGATGGAAGGAATCATAGATAATCAGGGAAAATACATTGTTGATTGAATCTGTAATTAAATGTAACATTTGGTCACTTGTTTTCTTTACTCAAAATCCGGACAGAACTTATGGGATGACCTGATAATATTAATGATAATATTAATTATAATAATGAATTTACGGTGCTTATGAAACTTTAAACATAATCCTCTATTCCTCTTCATTAGTATTTCCATTTTCAAATTAATTTTTGCACTCTAAAACACTCAAGTACTGACTGTAGGAATGATCACCTCAGAGACATATGCAAACGTAGGGTAAAACTACAAAAGTTAAAGTGGCCTAAACTGCAATACAACAAACTCCAAATTGATTCCATTTGTAAAGATGCAGATAGAGTTAAAAATAAATCTGAAACTTTAGAACAGGTCAGGAAGTTCAAGTGGAACATCTTAAGGGAAACACTTGTATAACAAAAGAAATCATCCCAAAGAAAGAAAGACAAGAAAAAAATGGACCCGTTTAATGAAAGCGAGACATCAGATAATATCAAAAAGTGTTGCAGAATATATGATGCTGAAGAAAACCATTAGAAATAAGTGCAAACAGGCGAAAGAGGAATGGCTCAATTAGAAATGAGTAGAGATCAAATCCACTAAGCACAGATGTAGCAACATAGACAAAAAACGAAAGAAAATAATGGACTAAAACATGATCTTTGGTAGCATGTATAAAATCTAAAGAGGGAACAATCAGAATAGAAAATGAAAAAAATGTTCTACAGAAATTGAATACATAAGAGAGCTCTTCCATGAAAACAGAGGATAGAAAACTACAATATGTACAAACATGGAAAGCCTCATAATATTGAAGTCTGAAGTTTAGATCAGCACTGGCGAAAATGAGGAGAAACAAAGCAGCAGGATCAGATGAGATTATAATATAGATGCTGACATCCTTAGTGATTTGAGGAGTGATAAGATTACTGAAGCATTAAATGAAATATATCACAGTGGCAAAATAGCAGAAGATTTCAGTAATCTTCATAGCATTGCTAAAGGAACCAAGTGTGAACAAATACAAATGCCATTGAACAACCAGCTTCATGAGACATATAACTAAACTAATAATTAGGGTCAGAGTTCACAGCAGAATTAGAATGGAAATAGGGCAAGAACTGTGCAGTTCTGTTTAATATATTAGAGTAAGAAATTCAATTTTCATGATCAGAATGTTATTAGAAGAAGCAATAGAAGTGTATAAAGATCTATAGCTATTTTTAATAGTTTACCTATATTTACAATATACCTATGTATAAAATATCACACAAAATCATTTGATAAATTACAACTTGAAATGCTAGGAAATTTTCATTAACATGTAAATGATATTCAAGTAATCCATAATCACTGCTTGAGAACAGTTTGCATGGAAATAGAAAGTGAGTTAAGAAAGAGGAATACAATAAGGATATGAATTTTTACTGGATTTTTTTTATCAGTGGACAAACCTTAAGTTATGTGATGCAGATGATAATATGTTGATAGCAGAATCAAAAAGAAAACTGAAACAATCACTAAGCAAGATAGTGAAAGCAAGAAGAAACAACCAGAAATTAATTGTAAGAAGAGAGAATGCATGATTATCATCAAAACAGACAACCCAATATTCAAGTTGTATATATACATATGTTGGAAATTTAACTATCTGGCTAGTGTAATAACATATGGTTGAAAATGTGACACAAATCTGAAGATGCATAGGAATAGGGAAAATGCTTTTCAGAAACTGAGCAAAGTCATAAGGTATTAAAAAATGTCCTTAAAACAAAGAAAAGAGTGCTAAGCAGTTATGTAATACCAGGTCTTTTATATAGCAGTGAATACAGGAGAACTGACATCAATTTACCGAAAGACAAAACTTTTGAACAAATAGAACGGTTTCTGGTGCATGTGTATATGTTTTCTTTGGATTTATTTTCCTAGTTTTTGTTTCATTTTATATTATTTTTACTATTTATTCATTTATTGTTATTTTTATATTTTTTTAAAGGAAAAATATTTTTGCTGGTGATAAAGTAGGTTATGTTCCTTTGTTTTAATTTAGTATTTTTTGCTAAGTGAACTTATACTAAGTTAAAACTTAGTTATATATTCACAGTTATCTAAGTATTAACTTTAAGTAAAAGCATGTACCTGAAACTCACATGAATAACTACAATGTTAAATTCCCTAATATGCATCTCAATCTCACTTAACCTCATGTCTTATTAAATTATCCTTTGGCCTGTAAGGGGTCTTTGCTTTATTCGGCTCCCATCCTAGAGATGGCATCTAAATAAAAGCACCCAGTAGCCTCCTGTGTTGTGAACAGGCTAATAGGAGTAGATACGTTCACCTATCACCAGGTTCACATTCATTCTACATCTATTGAACAGGAGTAGAGGTTCATCCCTTGTTTTCTTCTTGAGATGTAGTTTCCAGTTCCATCTTCTGAGGCCTTAATGAAAGTAACTGTCTTTACTTTTTGGTGATATGACTGATCAGTGGATATGACACTTCCTTTTAAGTGTACCAGGTTGGCAGTTTTCTGGTTGTGGCATCCCAACTGCTAGCACAGAGCTCAAACACTTTCATAGTGCTTAAAAGATTCTGTTCTGATCAACAGTCGTATAATATTGAAGGTTTTACAGTGTTATGTCATATATGGATAGGTGTCCCTGCAAACAATTCGGGGATGGGGGGCAACCATGAAGCCACAGTAAGCATAAGCCATCTTCTGGTCAGTTTGTTGAACAGTAACAATTATTTTGGCCTTTTTCATCTTAACATTTCCTATGACCACAACAACTATAAATAATAGTAGAATTAAACCAGTTTACAAAAAAATCAGTGTAAGCCCTCAACCTTTCTTTCTCAAACATTCATGGTATTTGTACCAATTTTTGTAGTGCCAAATATTTTCTCTTAAAATGTTCTCCAGATATCTTAGAACTCTGAGAAATTATTTTAAACTCTTCTATTTCCACCACTGAATTCTCTCTTACAGGCTATCTTCTTGTTTAGTGAAAGGATTCTAGGGTACATATGCATGGCCTTGAGATGGAAAAATCTTCCAATGGCAAGAGAATTTGTTTCTTGAGTCCCTGGATGAATTTTTAATGTGCTTTCAACTCATTATTACACTTTGTTAGCTATCTGTTTTCCCTCTATCCCTCACCTTCTACTCAGGACTGTAGCATGCTTGGTAGAATATCTGATAGTATAAAAATGTCTCTCTACATTCAGCTGCAAACATCTTTGTGTTTGTTAATTTTAATACTCATCAGGTCAAGTGGCTTCATCATTCTATTACTAATGTTGCTGATATTCAGACTTCATTTTTTGTTGTATGTTCTCTGTCAAATAGTTGACTTCCCAACTCGTTTGCCTTATAACTCTGAACAACATACCTCCTTACTTAATTTGTTCCTTACCACCTCTTCTGACATTTGTCATGCTTTGCAACTGTTGGCAGTTCAGATCGTGATGTAGTATTTGTCGATATTTCCTTTGACTCATATATGAGGCACAAACCCCCTACTCACAAAACGTCTTTCTGCTACCAACATGATTATTGGGATTAATTTCATGATTTTCTTTGTGATGTTCCTTAGAGTGAAAACTGCCGCTGAAGTTTCTTCTTCAGCATTGTGGCTTTTGTGCAGGCTTGTAAATACCAAATTAAACAACAATTTTCTTAGTTCGCACTGTTCAGCCACTATAGCTCATAAAAATCCTTCGTTTCAGCTACACAACTGTGATAGCTCTGGTCTATCTTGCACATTTATAAGTCTACTAGTCATCAGTGTTATTGAATATTACTGCCATATCTGGTCTTCTGCTTCTGCTATATGTCTAGAAATTCTTGACAAAATCGAAATAAGAATCTGCAATTTTATCTGTACTGATCTATCATCTCATCTCTGGTCACTTTCCCACCACCATAATTTAGCTTCTCTGTGCCTTTTCTATAAATATTTTCATGGTAATTGTTCAGATGAGATTTCCTCTTTGGTACGTTGACTTTATGAATTTAATTGCATAGTAGATTGGCAGCTTGGTATCAATTTCACAGTTGAAATTGCTAGTTGCAACCAGAAATTCTATGCTTACTGTTTCTTCTCTTGCACTTTTCACTTGCGGAATTTTCTTCTGGCTTCTTGCTTTAAATGCAACATCAGTTGTCATCTTCTGTCTCCTTGAATTCTGTTCATTTATTGCCATCTTTTGGTTCTTCCACTCTCTGTAACCTCTTGCATCCTGGAGGTTTTTATTGCTTTATTTGGTGTGAAATAATTTAAAAAATTCCTAGTAGACACTTAAAATACTTCTGACAAATTCAAACAAATAATGATGAAGAGTATACAGAAAATATGAGGAAGAAAATAAAATCTAAACTTGTTACAAAGATTAAACTTAACATTATTAGAAACTTAATATATTAATGCTGCTTATACATTGTCAGAAATAAGAAGAATACCAGAGAATTCTCACATTGTCAAGGAATATGAGCATTCAATGTTGACAATAATAATTTGAATCATTAAACACTGGCAATGGATGTGCCAAGAATGTCTGTGGAATATAATGGATTTAAATCCAGAATTAAGCAATTACCCACTTATAGATGAACTAAGTACATATATTGATAGCATGAGGTAGATAAGATTAAACTTTAGGTCAAAGATTCATATGGCTGATATTGAAACCATTGTATATTAACTCTACAACTGTTAAATGTGTACTTGTATAAATGAGCCAACAAAATAGGCTGTAATTATGAAAGAAATGATTATATTATTACATAGAATGAAAGTAACTAAAAATACTTGAAGCTAAATAGTATCTTAAGTAAAAATGAAGTAGTATTCAAATTTCTTAATTTTTATTCAAACCTACACTATATCAGATATTTTTTCTCAAATAAAATTGTTATTAACCATAAGATGTTATTAAAATATTCAGGATATATTTATACAATAAATACCCAAATTAATTGCAGCTTATATATTATAAAAGTTTACAATAATTTATTTGGTGATTTGAGATTTTATCATGTACCTCAATAGATGTTGTTTATTTTGCAAATAACTATCTATAATAAAATATTATATTTATTTATTTTTTAATTTAAAATATATAAAGATTGACTTGGATTGTAAGAAAGATATAACCTCAAAATATTGTAACGTTATGGAGTGATTGGAACACAACATTGAAAATTGTGAAAAAGTTGAAAAAGAGATCATAGAACAATTAAAAAGAATAAATTGAAAACATTGCCAAGATCAGAATAAGAAAAATAACTAGCTTTAAAAATGTCATAAAAAGAAAATACTTGAAAAAGCTGGTGTTGCAAATGAGAACAGAGAGAAAATATATGAAAGCAACTAACACCTTTTGTGTAAATATCACAGAGAAACAAGTTGGATAGGCAAATACATCTAAACGATTCTGCAACAATAATTTTAGTGATGTATGTAGAGCTACCTTGGATTGATGGGCTAGAGGTTATGTCTTTCATGGAAATAGTTAACCAGTGTAACTTAGAATACAACAGGCAGTTAAATTATGTGTGCTTTCAAAGTTAATGATAGTGTCAAGATAAATGCAGAGAGTTATTTTAAATTTGGGACCAAGATGTTTTTGGAGTAGTACAGGTCACAGCAACAAAGCTTCTTCAAATTCTAGGATGCTATCACCCACCCAAGGTTTAAAAGAAGCTAATATAATGGTTCCCAGCCTCTCCAGATATAAATCCAATAGAAAACTTGTGTAGCATCATCGAAATACAGGAATCCATTGATTGATATGTATTTGATTAATGCATTTTCAAATAGTGTGCAAAATTTTATATATTAAAATTCACTTGATTAGTGTGGTAAAACATTCTTCAGTTTAACTATAGTAATTGAAAATTACTATTGTTTTTATAGTTACTGATTAATTAAAAATTTTCTAAAATTTAAAAATGAAAAATGGAAAACTATTTTGTTTGTCAAGTATTGTTATCTAAGTAATTATAGCAGTGTTAAAAAATGGATGATTAAAATAGATAAATTTTATAATATAAGCTGATAATAAAAATACATATTTGAATATTTGTCTCTATTAAAATTTTTTTAATATTTTGATTTTTTTTTCATGCTTATTTTGAAGGTCTTAAAAGGGAATTTCTGATTTTTTGTTAAAAAAATGGATGATTTATTTAAAGATTATAAATAAAATTTTCAGATTAAAATACTAATTATTACGATATGTTTGAAAAATTTGATGTGGCAATTTCTCAGTACTGCCAATTATATGAACCATGTAACAAACCACTTTAAAGAAGTTTTTCATAAAAAAGTCAGATTAATAAACATTAATTTATAGCATTTTTATTGTATCTTCTTATATGTATCTATATTTTAATTAAAAAGTACACAAATTAGAAATTAATTGTGAATGAGACTAAAATTTGAAGTACAAATTACATCATTTCTTATAAGTTATTATATTTGATTAATGAGTTTTTGATTAGTGTGTATCTTTTAATGTACACATTAACCACACGAGGGATTTATGTATATGTATATGAGAATATAAAACAATATTCAAGCAAAGTTCTCGGAGACAAAACAATAACTTCTACAAGTAATGATGAAACTTGAAATAGAAATTAATAAATGCCTGAAAGTCCAATGACGGTTATAGAATGTCAAGGAGCTCATATTAACATGTAAAATAATAATTTTTTCAGGTCTTGTGTTAATCAAATATATTTCAAAACCTACATCTTTTGGGTTCATTTAGTAAAAAAAATCTGTTGGAAATAGCATGATAAAATCTGACACCTCTCCAAAATTCTTCATATAAATATATCCTTAAAATTGTAACATCAGTTGCTTAATACAAATTTTATTATGAAAACAGACTTGAATATCACACTAGATAACACACTCTTTCCCAGAAACTTTAACTAAGGTCTGCACAGCCTAGTTGCAGTATAAACCATAGGTGGGCTCTGTGGGTGTTGAATAAACACAAATGCACCTGAGTAAGTGTCTGCAATAGGGATTGGCTAGCCGCCTTAGTAGATGGGTATCCTCGAATATGAGTGGCCAGCTATATATATATATATATATATATATATATATATATATATATATATATATGTATGCTCCTATAAGAAGCTCATCCATCCTTTGACAGGTCTTGTTTCTTTTTGTCCTGTGGGGTGACATGCTACCCTCCTCACCTACAGAAAAGCTAGTGGGGGAGCTGGTGTAAATGCCAACCCCCTATGCATGCAGCAGTCTGTACTGAATATCAGAATAATATAAGAATGTTAATTAATCTCAAGTGAAATTTTCTAAATCTAGTCAACCAAATCAATGTGACAAGTTAACAATAAAACCAATAATCTCTCTATATAAATGCTAGTGTCTTTGACTTTTGTGCTCTTAAAGTTTTCAGACGGTTAGAATCTCTGCATGTGAAGTTGCAGATTGATAAACTGTTGGATTAATTCAAATGTGATGACAATTTCTTTTTTTATAAAAGTTTTAAAAATCATTTATAATCTAAATATTGTCTTTAAAGTTTTAATTTTAGCTTTAACTGCAAAGAAACAGCTTATAGTTAGTCAAACAATTACTTTTGTATACTTAAATTGGATCTTGGACTTTTCTAATTTAATATTTTCTCATGGCAATTTTTATTATCCTAAATTACTTTGTTACAACTGATGTTTGATGACAGAAAAATTTAAATGCTGTAATGAAAAAATCTTACAAAAATAATGTAACTGTTATGAAAATGTAAGATTCAATGAAAATTAATTTAATGATTCCTTCCTCTGCAACTCCTTAGAGCCAATAGACCTCTGTACATAGGGTCACAGCCTCACCATGTTGTTGTTGTTATGGTTTCTGTAGCAAGCAGGGTTTATATGGGTTGAAATTATTAGTCCCATGCACAACTAGTTTTGAATTCAGAGTTATCCTTCTCCTAGATTGGTTACCAACTAAGGTGAGAGCCCAGTCTACTTTGTTATTTAATCTATAGCTGGGGAGAGAAGAAATGGATTTCTCCAGGATATTTGTGTGAAAGTGAATGCAACAATCACAAAAGAAATTTGAATTCAACTTGCCCATTTCACTTTCTGTACTAATAACTGCTACATTATGATTACCTAACCGAATTTTGAAAAATATTACCTACAGCATTTTACTGAAATATATTTCTTTACAGTCAACATTAAATTTATGAGTGTTTCATGAGACAGCTGAAGTGTGGATGATCAAACCCACAAATAGTAAAAGTGTATTCCCAGCATTAAACATTGCCAAATGACCAACAGCAATCTAGTATAAAAACAAAAAAGAATAATGATCAAATCTGTTGACTGGTGTCAATGATGGATGGAAAAAATAACATCTTGGAACATCTTTAAAAAACTGAATTTCATTTATTTACCTGCTTACTTTTGCTTTATACAATTTTCTCTAAATTCGAAATTCTGTTTGTCTAGCTTCCATTTTTTAAGTTAAAAGTAGATGATTTACAATTAAGAATGTTACATTCATGTTTCAAAACTCCAGACATCCTGGCTATATATCTTTGGCCTGGAGGACATTTGGAATGACTTCAGTGAGCATACTTTTTGAACAGATTGCTTGAGAAGTTGTCTTTCTTTTTACAAGATCATTGTAAAATTATTTTTCTTTTTATGGTGCTGGTTTTAGGAATAATAAAAAAAAGAAAACAGGACAAGTTGATTTTATTTTGGGAAAACAGATAATGGGGTTTAGATAATTCCTTGATTTTTAAGGAAAATATCAAAAAAAAATAATAATAATAATATTATAATAATAATAATAATAATTATTATTATTATTAGTAGTAGTAGTAGTATTAAAAAAACAAAAAAAAACAATGATGATGAATGATGTTGATGGTGAAGAAAGAAAAACATCATGTTTTCAAAATTTACTCAACTCCAGTAATTTTGAAGGGAGACATTTCAAATTAGACAAAATGTCTAAAAAAGTAACACCTTACAGATATTTTTTTAAAATTAATTACAACCAATCATTTTGAACAAAAAACAAATTCAACAAAACTGAATGTAAAATTCAATATTTGATCAAGAATATAATTACTTACTTTCATGTTCTAGGAGCAAAATGTATAAATATATAAAGCTAGTGTTATTTGTTAGAGATGAATGAAATAATACTGGATGAAAAGTAACCATCTTGAATAAATCATACAAACTATAAAATAGTATTTATGAGGGGATGCTGAAAGTCTTTGGCTTAACCCACTTCCCAAAATCTGATCAAATAAACATCAAAATTTTTATTAAATCCTATGTTTGGCTGAGAACTTTTCAACATCACCTTATATTTGATATTTAGTTAATGGCAAGATTATGAAAAAAAATTGTATTTATAGAAACCTCTGTTCATAATTTCCTTAGTTCCTTGGACTATAACTTACTTTCTCTGGAGAATTATTATTGGATAATTTATAATAAGCTTGCATATTGTTATATACCGTACCTATGAACACTAATGTGTATGTCCCAATCTTCATAAATATGTTGGACATTATTGTAAGTGGGGCTAATATGATGTCTAAGTAGTCCACCACTAGCTGTGGTTCACCTACTTCACGCCACTGGCTGGTGTTGTATTTTGTTGATGTTATAAAGATTATCATTTCATTTCCAACTTCCATTTTAGTTATTCCTCATTCAGTAACCCTTTCTAGGTTGTACATATAATCTCAAAGATAAGGAAAATAGTAAAAATGCTAAAAGTGGTTTATGTATAATCCAAAAAATAACATTGTTTTTATCAGTCCAATTATGAGATTTTTAAATAAATATAAAAAATAAATAATAAAATATACTGAGTTTTTATCTTTATTTGTAAATATTTAAATTGAGGATTCCAAATTTTTTATTTATTTATAGTAATTCTATTTATAAATATAGACATTTCACTACAAGAATTTTTTTAAATTTTGTTTTACTCATGTTAACTGGAAACAGTAAATATTTCTAATCACAACTCTAATCAGAAATCTTTTTATGACATGTTCTTGAAATCTTTTGTCATTATTTTTTGATTTTCATAATTTTATTCTATAGGTTTGCAAAGGCACAAGCAACAACTGTCAAAAGGCTTTACAAATTCATGTTTATTTGAAGTATTATGTAGCAAAAACATTCTGCTGTTATGGAAATATATAAAATAGCTACAAAATGCAAAATTGTAATACTTTCTTATCCAGCCAATTTATATTGCAGAACATGTCACAGGACAAATGTTTTGTTTTGATGAAATAATTTCTGTTAAACTTGAACAGAAAGAATGTTTTCAGTTGTAACACCCTTCTCCAAATAAGAACAAAAGTTATTTTATGCTAAGAAATAATGTGTATTTTGAAAGGTTGTAGAACCTATAGTTTTTTTTATCTTTACTTTAGAAAGTAAATCACTGTGAATTTGTACAGGAATGTTGCAACATGAAGAAAAAAAAATCAGGATTGGAATTAGCACTGAAGATTTTCTATACCCCAAAAGTGAACCTTAAAAGGACTTTCATTATTGTTTTTAGACATTTCAAACAACAATTGCTCTATATGATTGAAATTCTAGAATGCTTGACTGTGGTTTGTATAAATGGTTGCAGTTTTAATTGGCTTGTAATTTACAGGAGGAATTTGAAAATGAGCATTGTCTATAAAAAGACAAAACCTCAGTGTCTTGTAATATAGATACAAAGGAAAAGATTATGTGAGTTGTCAGAAATAAGATTTTTCTCTGTTCTTTTGAAGATAAATGAAAACATTCATTACCTGGTATAGATTTCCTTTCTGTATATGTGTGTGTATGGAGGAGAGCTGAAAAGTTATCTCAAGAAGGGATTCCTCCTAAAAGTATTATGTTTGGACAGATTTTGGGAAGTGGGCTGAACTTTTCAGCACACACACATATGCACAGACACTCCAATACATGCAAACATATTTATATATACAGACACCAGACAAAAGCAAACACACACCTCTATATTCAATAATCTACACAATTCAAAAATATTTTAGTTTGTAAATAAAATTTGGTGAACTTGTTATTAGCAAATTATAAAGGTTTTCCTCTTGTTGGCATCAGATTTTTCAGGAATGATTTCTTTTCCTTGGAGATATCTGACCAGACTTTATTGAAAATAGAAACCAGATCTTTTTTTTTTTAAATTGGCATCACCACAAGCAAGGCAGTAAAGCCACTAAGAAACAAAGAGTTACAGGGTGTGGGAGAATTAGGAACAGAAACATTAATAATGAGTAGGAAGAGAAAAGAGTAATCAGATGAACAGTAGATAGTGATTGACATTGCATTTAAATTTTTTCAGATTAAAGTTGGGTGCAAAGCATGGAGCTAGAAGGGAGTTCCACAAGTGAGAAGTGTAAAAAAAGAAACTTATGGCTATATCTAGCCAGCTCTACTGTAAATTGATGAGATCTCAATGCCAGTCTAGTACTGCATTTAAATTCATACAGTCTAGGTAGCATAGCAAAGAGCTCATCTGAACAATTACCATGAAAGTATTTATAAAAAAGACATAGAGAGGAAACTTTATGGCGGTGGGTAAGTGACTGAATCTGAGCTGCCAGATCAGGACCATTAATAGTGCTGATTCTTTTTTGGGTCTTATCAAGGAGCTCAAGGTAAATAGCAGGGGCACTGGACCATGTGTGGCAGCAATATTCTAAGCATGGACAAATGTTAGATATAGATATGTAAGATAGATTCTGGGGAGAAAAATTGTCTCACATGACACAGTGAACAGACTTTCTTAGCAGCTGACCTTGCAATGAATTCAATACCAACATTAGCCTGAGAAGGTGCAACGAGCCATTTTCCTGGAAGTTGGCATCAATCATGCTGATGGAAAGCAGAGAGGTGTCTCTCAGATGATTAATGGAGAAAAGTTTAGTTTTGGAGGCATTAAAATTAAAAAGCCATCTTTTTCACCAGTTGAAGATGGACTTCAGGTCATTTTGGACATCAGCTGCCATTTTGACCTTGTCAGCCTGATTAGACTTACTATTGAGGCAGGAATAAATGGTTGTGCCATCAGCATAGATGCCAAATTGAGAGCTGACATCATCTGCAAGGTCATTAATAAAAATTAAAAACAGTATAGGGTCAAGGATGGAGCTCTGGGGGATACCTGCTTTAGTATGAAAGGATCTAGATGAGTGACCATTCAGGATAGCTTTCATTTCAAAATTTGATAGGAAAGACTGAATGAACTCAAGAATGTGTCCAGAGACACTGTAACTTTTGAGTTTGTGGAGGAAACCTCTATGCCAGATCCTGTCAAAGGCTTTTGATATGTTCAATGCTTCACTGTTTTTATCTAGGTCATGATAGTCTTTTTCCAAAATTATCGTCAGTACTGGAGAAACAAAAGCCATATTGCTTGCCTGAGAAAAGACTGAGAGATGTTGAACCAATTCAGTATTAATCAGGGCCTCTAGGAGTTTCCCCAAAAAGACAGAAGACTAATAGGTTGATAGTTGGAAGGGTTGGACAGTTCAGCAAAAAACAGACAGTTCATAAAAAATTGGAACAATGGATGATAACTTCCAACAGGCAGGAAAGCAGGAGGCAGAAAGGCATTTATTATACAGTTTAGAGAGAACAGGAGCCCGTTCGGGAGCACACTTCCTAATGACTATTACAGAGATACCATTGGGTCCACATGCTTTGTGGGGATCTAGGTTAGAGATGATAGCATAAACCATGGATAGGGTTATATGCATATCATTCACCAGAGATTCAGTTCTAAGTGGGAAGTTAGGCAGGGATACTCCAGATGAGTCAAGAGTAGAACGAGGAGAGTTCATGGGCATAGCATTTAGCTTTATCAGCAGAAGATGATAACGCCTCAAATTATTTGAAAAGAGGAGGAATAGAAAAATTCCACTTATTTAATACCCTATTACAGAGCTGCCAGTAATCGTGAGAGTCAAAATTGCTAGAGGCTATGTGGTACCTCATTCTCTCGGTAAACAGGGACTTAGCTCCTTTGAGGACTCACTTACAATTATTACAAACAGTCACAAATAGGCAGCTGTTGTGATGAGAGCTATCACACTGGCATAGCCAAAAATAGTGGTTCCTGTGTGATATATTGACTGAGCATGCTGCTGTGAGTGATAGAGAGAATTGAGGTTTCACCTGGTATTTTTGAGAATGGATGAAAGCGTCCGTGCCAGCTTTGACCCAAGAAGAAACTTCAGTGGCACAATTTTCAACTGCAAGTTTGAAGATATCAGTTTTCATCATGAAGAAAATCCTAGAGTGAGTCCAGATTAGCATGCTGGTAATGGAAAGAGGTCTTATGGATAGGGGTTCCTGTTAAACAGATGATTGGAAGGAGATATCAATAGCTACCACATAGTGGTTCGAGTTACCAAGAGGGCAGCATTGTGAAGCTCAGCAAGAGCAAGGAGAGGAGGTAAGAAATAAATCAAATAGAGAAGCCTGTTGTTCAGTTTTGCTAGTAAAACACATAGGGAAATCGATGATTAAGGGATTGGAAGAATGGAAACATTTAATGTCTGAATAATGGCAGCATCAGTATCTTTAGAATGTTTCAGCCACATATCATATTTGGACATGGATGGAGAGAAAGTGCCTTTTCTATAGTGCCATCTATTATGTTTAATCTGATGCAGTCCTGGGAAGAGGGAGAGTGATAAAGGAAAGAGTGATAGCAAACTGAGTTTAGTAATGGAACACAGAATCCCATGAAAGAGTAGTCAGTGACCTTGAGAGACAATTCTCTGGCTATCAGAAAATTATCCCAGATGTAAACACTAAGGCCATGCATGTGAATAACAGAACCTTTTGGCAAAGGGGAAGATAGCCTGGAACCAAGAATTTATTGGTTGCAATGGAAGAATTCAAGTTGGTTTCACAAAGGGCAAAGATATCTGGTAACCATTCCAGGAGAAAAGATTCTATGCTGCAGAAGTTGGAATGGATACCACAAATATTGGAGAAAGAAAGATTGAGTGGGTTAGGTGGTTTTTTGTTAGCTGGTTTAGTTGTATTTCTTTTTGTTGTGATTTACATGTGATTTTTTTTGAGAAGAGAGGAAAAAAGACCACCATAACTGTCACTATCCGTCATCAATGGCAATACAAACCAGCCAAAGTGTGGCTGAGAACAGAACATAATGTGGCCTCAGGGTTGCCCACCCAAAATATATGCAGAGATGCCTACCTATGTGCGACATGGTACTACATATACCCTGATATTATGTGGCTGTAGATCAGAGTTGCTTCTCTAAGTGCTTACCAAAGAGTTTAGGCTCCTAATGATGAATTGGAAGCAGTCTCTGAAAGTTATTTTTAATAGATATTTTCTTTATTTCATTACCAAAAATAACCAAGACATGATGAATACGATTCATGTCAAGAGATAAATACAGTTATCAAAGAGTTACTTCATAACATTTTGGAGTTAGTTTTACTGTATGACATAGAAATCCATTGTCCATGTGAAGGGTCCTATTTTTGTTGAAATAATTGTCAGTAAATATTGGGAGGAATCCCACTAACAGAATGGATATGGATTTTTATGAATTTATATTATTTCTGAAGTACAGAAGTCTTGAACAACAAATGTTCCAAATTCCTCACCATACAATTACAGATCTGCTATATTTTATTAATGGCTTGCAAACAATTCAAACTTGCATATATCTTCAGACTTATTCTCATCCACTGTTCATGTATTGATGAAATGATCTGGAAATATAACAAAACATCAACCTAATTGCCTACTGCTTTTCTTTGTTGAAGGTTGACTGGATGAAGAAATAGCTTTTTTCTGCCATGTAATGAAGACACAGTAATTCTTTGAATGTTTTCAACACATTCTTCTGCTCTATATTGCAATCTTACAACTGAGGTTGTTTTTTCAATTTCCCATCTCATTACACATAGACACCTTTCTGATGGCTCAGTTCAACCTGAATGAGATGTAGTCTCTTCTTCTATCAGGTAATTGTGTAGTTAACAGGTGAAGGTGGAATTCCCAATTATAATTCTGTTCTTCTGTTGGCGCATTCCATTTTTCTATTGACAAACAATACATGTACTTTAGAAATCTGACAAATCCCATACTAAAAAAAGAAACTATTAGGCATTATAAAGTGAGTGTGAGAATTATTTCTCCTGTAACTTTTTATTGAGTAATTGCCACTGATTATATATCTTTATTAAATGTCAACTCTAAAAATAATGGTGTCTAATTATATATATATATATATATATATATATATATATATATATATATATATATATGTGTGTGTATATGTGTGTGTGTGTGTGTTTAAATGTATGTATTCAAGAACAAGTCTAAAAATCAATTTAATTTCAATGATTTAAAGTGTAAAGCAATAAAATATGAAAATATCAATGCATTGTATGATTACTTTCCATGAAAATAGGATATCTTTGTAAATGTACACACTTGTACATTTATAGGAATATACACAAATATATGCAGACGCACAAGGATATGCATGTATATGTGTATGTATTTTTTACATAAGCATTTATGGATGTGTGTGCATGATCATTCCTCCACATTTAGTTTTAACAAAAAAACTTTAAAAATCCTTATAAAAATCACAGAGAAATACAAACTGAAATGTCACATTTGAGAATATATCATAAATCTCAGTGTGAAATGATATCGCATTCAAATGCCATATGTTGAAAAACACTACAAAGTTTTGTTTCAATCCTATGTATATAATCATACACATACAAATTACACTTATACAAAAGCCTTTCATTGTTACTAGTTTCATATTTATATGATTTAAATAAAATGCATATGCATGCACACACACGCATATAAGTAAGTCTGAGCAGTTCAATAAGGTTATATTGATAGCTATCTAAAAAATGATCTACATTCAGTTGATAACTGGGGCAAGGAATGGATTGTTAATTTTAACACCTCCAAAATGAAACAGCTCTCTTTAAATTATCAGAAAGAACCCTTTTTACCTTCCATCAACATGGCTGATGCTAAACTCCAGGAAAGTGACTCATTGTGCTTTCTTAGGCTAATGTTTTCTGCTGACATGAAATGGGAAGATTATATTGAATCAATTGCTAGGTCTGCTGCTAGGAAAGTTGATTCCCTGTGTTATGCTAGACAATTTTTCTCGCCAGAATCTGTCTTACATATTTATAAGTTTACCATCTGTCCTTGCTTTGAATATTAGTGCTGCATCTGTTCTGGCGCTCCTGGTATATATTTAAAATCCAAATAAGAATCTGCAATGATATTGAGCCTGACCTGACATCTTGGCTTCAGTCACTTTCTCACTGTTATAATGTAGATTCCCCATGCCTTTTTTATAAATACTTTCATAGTAATTGTTCTGATAAACTTTCCTCTATGGTATCTAGATAGGATACCGTTTGTCTCTAGAAGATTAAGATTTTGTGGATGCATGGATTCGTTGTTTTTCTGTCAGTGCAAGAAGTAAAAAGCTGAAAGACAACAAGGAGAAGGGAGGCGAAAATAAAATTACGGATTTATTCTTGGCTACAGCTGGATGTGAGGCGATAATGAAAGTCTCCACCATGGCATATCCCACAAACTTGGAAGACCTGACTTTCAAAAAAATAAGTCAGATTATAAGGAGAAATATGAGACAAAAAAAAAAGGCTGGTAGTGGCAGAAAGAACAAAGTTTATGTCGATGAAACAAGAAATTGACGAACCAATTATAAAATGTCTACAAAATGCGAGTAGATATTGCGAATTTGAAAAACTCGGACAAGACAGACAGACTATTGAAGAGGACTTGATTCAATTAAGGTTAATTGAAGGTATGTGCAATGCATCACACCGATATAAAATAATGGAACATCTACAAATAGGAAATATGTCTTTAAATACATGCATTGACTTTATACAGCAACAAGAACTAATACAGAAATACAACCATCATAAAAGTCAACCAGCGAACAAATATTCGCTGATATGTACATGTTAAAAAAGATAAGAAAATGTGCGTATTGTGGACGTGAACACGAAATAAAAAGGGAAAAATGCCCAGCATTTGGAAAAACCTGTACAAATTGCTTAAAAAAGAACCATTTTCAAGCAGTGTGCAAATTCAAAAAGAAAACCGTTGAAAGAGTTGAAGAAAACGAAACCAATATGGAAGTCTTCACATTAAAAGATAAGAATATAGAAAAAAATTGAACAAAAGAAAAAAGACATTATATTAAAGGTTAAAATTAACAACTGCAATTTAGATATGCAAATTGATACTGGGAGTGAAGTAACGCTGATACCAAAAAAATTTTGGGAACGCATTGGAAAGCCACCTTTATGAAAGAACAGTTTACAACTCCGCCAATTTGATGGATCGGTCATAAAACTTTAGGATACTTTGAAGGTTCCTTGGAGTTAGAAGATAAATTTGAAGTAATACCTATAATTGTCACAAGTTGTAAAAAGAACCACGAACTTCTTGGAAACGACGTGCTTAACATAAATTCTACCAAATTAATTAATGAGATAAAAATGGAAAAAATCGGAAAGTTAAAAAACTATAAAGCGAGTTTAAAATTAAAAGAAAATGTCTCCCCCTCTTATTATCAGGCACGAAAATTACCAGTGTATTTGTTGCCATTGGTAGTAACAAAACTACGAAAATTAATAGAATAAGACCTTGTTGAACATGTTCCCCCTGGGGGTAGCAAGTGGGAATCACTCATTGTAGTGTTGAGGAAGACAGATGGTGATTTACGTATTTGTGGAGATTACAAAATAGGCGTAAATCACAAAGTCTGTTCGGATTCATATCCCATACCGAATGTTGAAGTTGCATTACATGCACTGGCAGGAATGAGCGTTTTTACAAAAATAGATTTAAAAACGGCATACCACCAAATACCAATAGACGATAACTTCAAAGAAGTAACCATGATTATTTGCCAATAGGGTTACTAAGATGGAAAAGGATGCCATATGGAATAAAAAACGCAAGCGCTATATTTCAAAGGGCCATCGAACAGGTTTTAGAAAATATGAAAAACATGATTTGTTACCAAGACGATATATGCATAGGAGCTACTAATGAAAAGGAATTAAAAAAGAAAACCGACATAATCTTGAATAGATTAAGAAATGTTGGAATGACAATAAATGAAAAAAAATGTGTAAGCAATTGTAGTAAAATATCTTTTTTAGGTTATTCCATTTCAAAAGAAGATATATCACCAGACCAAGCCTTAATAGAAAAAATACAAAAAGTAGCTACACCTACAAATAAAAAAGAACTGGAGTCTTTTTTGGGATTGGTAAATTTTTACAGGTGATATGTACCAAAATACACGGACTTGATTGAACCATATGCAAATTTAAGAAAAAAGAATGTTGAATTTATTTGGTCAGAGGAACAACAAAAAGCTTTTGATAGATTAAAAGTAATTATGGCAAAGAAACCAGTAGTGAAAATGTTTGATCCCAAAAAGGACATGACGTTAACCACAGATGCAAGCGAACATTCAATATTGGGAATATTATCACAAGAAGGATATCCGATAATGTATTTATCAAGAAGACTAACGAACACCGAATTTAATTATTCAAGTATAGAGAAAGAAGCATTGGCTATCATGTGGACAACTACTAGAGCCCAACAATTTTTAATTGGAAAAAAAATTTCTGTTAAGAAGTGATCATAGACCATTAGTTTATATTTAACCCAAGGAAAGAATTACCCAAAGCCACGACATCGAGGATACTAAGATGGGCAATAAGATTAATGGCATTTGACTTTGATATAGAATATGTCAAAGGAAATTCAATTCCACACGTAGATGCACTATCAAGATTGCGATTTTACAAGGAGTCAAAAGATAAAACAGAAGAAGAATTTGAAGATGCATTCTTACATTGGGTAGAGACTGATGTTTTGTCATTAGATAGAATGGCTGCGAAAACTAGACTTGATCCAGTACTAAGTAGGATAATATCGAGAATAAGAAAAAACTTATGGGGAAATTGTTCTAGGGCGGAAAAACCCTACAAAGAAATAAGACAGAAATTAACGATAGAACATGGAGTGATTTGTAATGGGGATCAGGTAGTTCCCCCAGAAACACAAAGAAAATTGGTAATAAAAAGTGTACATGATGATATACACTGTGGAGTAGCGGCTACATAAAAAAGGATAAAATTAGAAGCATGGTGGCCGGGATATTCAAGAAATGTCGAAGAATATATAAAAAGGTGCAAAAAATGTAAAGAATTAAGAAACTTTACACAGATTCGTGGCCTAGAGAAGTGGAGCCATGGAGTTGGGTGCATATGGATCATGCGTATATTAATGGAGTGGGACTCTTATTAATTCTAGTAGACTCTTTTTCAGGCTGGCCTGAAATAATCCGGGTGCCAGACAAGAAAAGTTCTACGATGAAACAGATTCTAAGGGTCATATTTTCCAGAAATGGCATACCAAAAAACCCTGGTATCTGACAATGCACCAGAATTTTGTGATGAAGATCTTATTTTATGGATAGAAAAAGTAGGATGTAAACTGTATAAGACACCCCCACATCACCCTCAATCGAACGGGTTAGCGGAAAGAATGGTGCAGACTGTAAAAACGGGACTAAAAGCATGCTCTCAGCAAAAAGAAAAAGTAGAAGTTTTTCTACCGAGGCTGCTTTTAAGCTATCGCACAATACCACATGCTGGAAGACTAGAAAGCCCATCAGCTTTAATGGGAAGACAAATTAGAGCTCCGCTAACGATGTCGTACTCCACAAATGAAAAAATGTGGTACAAGAATAAAAAAGAAGCAAATCCGGAAAGGGCAGAATTTATCATGCAAAAAGGCCACAATACAGCTATAATAAATAGGGAAAATGGCAACAGTGTATTAGCCCATGCAGATCAAATAAGGACCCAGGGTAAATATGAAGAGCAAAATGATGAAGAAATGTTTAAGATTCCGTCCGTTAATGATTTATTAGAACAACCGTTACAAAATGAAACATCGGAAGACAAAATAATGCAGGATCAAGTGGGCCAGAATGAGTTTGAAAGTTCGGACGAAGATCAAATAATGCAAGAAAATGCCTATGATTACAGCTTAGCGCAGGACAGATCTAGGTCTCCCAGAGAAAGAAATACGGGAGAGAGAGAAGTAGGGCAAAGTAATGAAACTATCATGAGAAGAAGTACAAGAACTACTAGAGGTATAAAACCTATACGTTTCAGGGAGATGTAGTGACACGGGCAAATTAATATGCCTAATTTGCATAAGTGCAAGAGAAAGCCTATATAACTTATCACTGAGAATAACATAGAAAGGACAGGCTTAGCGACGGACTAGTGTTAAACATCGACTTCACATCAGTTACTTTGATCAAGTTCAGATTTTTTAATATTTTGCATATGTTTTATATTTACATTTGTAAACTTTTTAAAAACTTTTCTTTAAATATATATTTGTGGCATTCTTAAATGCAGCTTTTTTCTTCTTCTTATGAGCCGACATTCATTTATTATATTTATCATTATTATATAAAAAAAAATGACTAACACTTTTGATTAATTCCAATTTTATGGTGAAAACATTGACTTGTAGGATAAAATCTGATGCAGCATAATAGATAAGAAAGTATGATCAACTGCCTTAACTTGAACATAGCATATTTTAACCCAGATTTTAAGACCTGAAATTGTTACCACCAAATTATCTTTTCATGTTTTCATAGACCTATTAAAAAAATTATATGCAAAAAGGCTTTCCAAATTTTACTCACATATAGAAAATAACTTATATTTGGTATCCATATTTTTTATGACAGAGAACGGATATGAAACATTTATTATTATTCATAAAAAGTGTTATATTTTTTGTATCTCATTTGAATGTATGACTGCATATGTGAGTGTGAAAAGAAAGAGAGAGAAATGGTGTAACACATAGGAAATAAATTTGGTGAAGTTGGTTTATTTCAAGAAGAGAAAAATGTTTTTTTTTTTTTAAATAGTTATTTCAGGTACAGAGTAGAACATTCTTAAAGCCTATTCAATTCTTGTTTTTTATGGTCCAAACTTATGGCACCAGTTTATGGTACTGGTAAAATTATTCCTAATAAAATGATCTTTAAATAAACAGAAAAAAAATAGGGATAGCCCTGTGAATTATAAAGATTTCCATGCATACCATTATTATCTAGAATACGACAGTTGCCACAAGCATCAGCAACAGAACCAGTGGACCTTTCAATTATAAAGGTGACTTTAATTTTTACAGTAGTCAAAATGATGTCAAAATTCTCACTGAATTCAAATGATTACTCACACAAGAAATATTTTTTCTGTTTTGGTTTTAATACTTTCAATAATATACATATCTGCATTGAAATTACTCTCTCTTTTCATATATATATATATATATATATATATATATATATATATATATATATATATATATATATTGCGCAAATGGAAAGACATGTTTTGTTCTGAGAAGAAGCTTCTTCAGCCAACAAATAATGGTTGTATTGTTGGAACCAATCTTACAAAAAGAATAAAATGTGTGTGTGTGTGTGTGTGTGTTTGTGTATGGAGGAAGAAATATAAATAATGTTGGTTACAGTAGTTGCAAAAAATATTATCTGTGCTTACATTTCAAGTATCAAGAATGGGTAAAATAAAGTGAACCAGTCATGTTCCAGACCAGCAAGCAAACTAGCTATATGTTTTCCCTCATCACTTACTGTTTGCAAGATACTGGCTCAATATAACTATCTTTAGTGAAACTATTTAATATTCAACAAATATCAACTTACTTGGCAACATGGGCAACATAGTTTTTAGTACCATTTAGTAACACTTTAACTCATGTTTGTATATTTGTATACAAGTAAATGAATAACAAAATGAAAAAAACTATGCTATCCATTGAAAGGAAAAGGGAGTCTTATATATATGGCAGAGGAAGATATACAACAAATGTTGGTTACAATTTTACATTGATCAATGCTGATAATGCAGAGACTGTCAGCTTCAAATTGAAATTTTTTTAAGTATTTGGTATCTGGGGGTCTAACCTAGTCAACTTCATTCAGTTTTCTATTGCTTTTGCTTTTATTTTAATCCTTTTTACATATCCCACTTTGTAATAGAACTAGTTTTGTTAGCATAGGAGATATGTTGTATGATCCTGGACAAACATTTACCATAGCTGATCCCAAAATTAGTTTCAATAATTTTTCACCATCATCAATTGCACTCTTTCCCCTTTGATTAAAATTGCATTCTTGAAGGTGTAGTTATGGTCAGACATATTGCAATGAATAACTAATGCATTGAGTGCATTGTTTCCTTTTCTGTTCATACAATCTTTTAGTTAAATTCTAAGATATTTCAACTATAATTTTCTTGGAAGCTTTTTTACAGTCTATTTTGTAAATTCCTGCTTCAGTTTTAAGGTTGTTATTATTTTGTGTTGAATTTCTTTTTGTTTTTGAAGTAACTGTAACAATTTATACAGGGTGCAGCAAAAGTAACAACCTTTTTTATTTATTAACTTTTACTGAAGAAAAATAAATTACAGTAGTTTAAGATGGCCTAAGATTATGGTTTACGTGTTTGGGAATTGTTAAATCTTAATTTACAACTAAGGTGGATTGGATGATGTGGAACAATTGAGTGGCCATCACAATCACCAGATCTAACACTACCAGATTTTTTCTTGTGAGATGTACTGAAAGAATCTTGTGTATAGGTTCAAACTGAAAACAATTCTTTGAACTAAAACAAGCAATTTCTGATAAACTTTCTTTCTGTTTAATAAGTAAATTCAATTTTGTTTGATATTGTTTAGTTTATTTACATGATCAGGTAATATAGTTTTGTTAGGATATATTAATAAAGCATCATGGATATATTGGAAATATGCTGTTTAGGTAAAATATATTTGAATGGACCTGTCTCTAGAAATTAAAAAAAAAACAAGCTAAAACACCACTAAGAGATTATACCATTAGTAATCCAAATGTGTGTCTTTAAAAATCATTGTGGGAATAACATTTGTTTGTAATAAGTTATCAAATATTTACAATTTTATCTATCTGTAGGGAGAGGTTGGTTTTTGATTATACTAGATTTTTTAGGAGATTATTTGTTGACATGTATGTTAGTGTATAGGAATTTAATATCTAAACTAATCATGTGTTTATCTCTCATACCCATGTTTAACTTGGTTGTTGAAATTTTTAATATGTGAAAAGATAATTGTTTCAAGAAAGAAGTTTTTTTTTTTTTTTTGCTCTGGCTTTAGCAAGTTGATTGGGTACCCTTATGCTTGCTTTTGGTAAACCATAAAGTCTGGATATTTTAGGTTGGTATTTGATCAATTAATGTTTATATAGTTGTATATGGTGAATTGAACTTTGCCTTTTGCTTTGTCAATGTTTTGGGAGGTTTTTGTTTGATACTTTAAATAAATTAATAATGCTGTTTTTCAAAACATTTATGAACAACTATCAGTTGTAACCTTGAAGTTGTCACTTGATGAATACCAGAAAACTAAAGAAACTAAAAATGAATTAATTTAACAAGAAAATTGAATTCTTTAGGAAGCCTGCTTGTAATAATGCCCTAAATTGTGAAAATGATGCTGTCCTATCTAGGAACAGTATAGAATACAGAAAGTTTGGTATGAAAAAGAAAAGGTTATATCTATATCGAAACACCATTACTCTCTTATAAATGTTATGATTACATTCATAATAACAGCTAATCATAATCAAGGTAGAGAAGATGAAAAATTAATGTTTATGCAAGAACATTTACAGAGAAGCAATTTTAGAGGAGGATAATTATAGAAGCTTTTTACTAATGTCTAAAAGGCAGAAGTGAAGCAATATCAACATTGCTATCTTGGTAATTATTAGCCAATGTGACTACAGTTTGTATATTCCTTTGTTGAATATTTCTATTCATGTGGAGACATACTTTTATTATACAGTCTAAAATGAGGCTAAATGAAAATATTCTTTCTTGCTTCTAAAAATGCTTGTAGAACTACTTGCAGTCATAGGCATGTATATCTAATAGATCTTTCTCTTCAGCTGAATGCACAGCATATTATAGAGAAATAAACTTTCATTGGATTAAATAGCAATGAAACTAGATTAAAAACAAGTACAAAAAAATGAAAACAGAAAAACAATATAAATGCAGACAATAAAATTGAAAAGTTTTCTTCTATTTTTGATTTTTCAGAGCAGTCAAAAGAGATGTGTGTTATTAATCAGTTAATATGTTAGATTTAATGAAGCATAACAAAAATTTAGCCAGCTGACTAATCCCAAAGATAATAAAAATAATAATGTTTAAAGACATGACACAAAAATTGTCATTCCAATATTCATACTTATCTCTGATACTAGTTAAGGAGAAAAGTTTGAGAAATATCTCCTTTCTAATATTTCAGCTCAATGATGCTTAAGATTTGTCAGTTGTTTTAGATTATAAATTAAAAAATAGTCTTTTCTTTTAAATAAAACAGTTTAACTTGGTAGCAATATTAATAGGTACAGATAGGAAATAGCATTGTTTTTTTACTAATATTGTACAAAGAACAAGTTAATTAATAACAGTAGAAAAATGATATGGGTAATCTCAAAAAGAAAAAGTAAACTCTAAATCACATACCTAAATTTAATTATAAAATAAACTAAAATTCATTGTATTATAAAGTTCTTTTTCCTTCATCTAAGCTTCTATATATTTCAAATGAAATCATATTTCATTATTATCATATTCTTATGCAAAGATACAACTTCTATTTTGTTTTGAAATTTCAAGCAATTATCATTTACAAATTTAATTTTGAATAAATAATGTTGATACAATTGTTATCTTTAAATTATATGCTCCACATTATAATCATTTTATTTCTGTTTAATACAAATACATTCTAACACAAATTTGATTTTTCTTATCTCTGCAGAGAAATGCACACAGAATTGCTCATGATTTATCATTTTTGTTGCTTCTAAATGAATTCTAATTGACTTCATCAATAATTAATTGTAATAAGATCAATGTATGACAACAATATCAATAAATCACCTACCATGTAGGTAAGAGCTGAATTTGATTCTCAATTTTCTTTTTGTTATGTTTGATCTATATAATTTACATTCCACACTGAATTAAGTGCTTTCATAAGGAAGGAGATTATGTTGAAAAACAAATACTTGTTGCATAACATGTTTTCTTTTATTATGTTACAGACTTTTTGCATCTGTGTTTGCATTGACAGTTCTTATCAAAAATAACCTGGCTGTTTTCACCCAAACTTTATTTATGGTATAAATATTGTCCCTGTCTATATTTTTGAGATGAGGTATTGTAATTATTTACACTATTTACATTGTTCAGACTGTTGTCTTCATCTTTGTTGCCATTTTCATGATGTTTCGGCCATTGTATTCTCCGGCCTTGTTTCAGTGATTGGAATTTCAAAATGAAACCTTTATTTTGTCCACTGGGCTAGATTGTTCTAGTTCCATGTGCAATGCTTCTTCCGGGTGTCTCAGTTGTCAGTTATCTCCCTTTAACTCAACTCCCTAAGTTATTTTGTTCACCTCAGCTGTATCCAGGTATTGAACTCACAACTCTTTGGGTCAAGTCACTAAATTCAACCAACACTTTTACCAATGGGCCATGTGTCCTTGAGGAAAAGTGAATGAAATTCCAATCAACTGAAGAAGGCTGGAGCGTACAGTGGCTGAAACATTGTGAATATGGCAACAAATATGAGGACAACAGTCCAAACAATGTCCCAATTATGAAATTTAATTTTTTATATTTTTTAATTTAAAATAAATACATTTCCAAAACTATAAAGTATAAAAGTTAAAACAGCAAGAAGCACATAATTATATAATAAATCCAAAGTGACAAAGAAGAGAGAGTGCATCATATTGGTCTGCATCTTAGAAAAGAGTCTGGAGATGATAAGTATTCTCCTTCATTCTTTTACTTTTGTTACATAAAATTAGTGAAACAGCTCTTGTAATAAGAATTTATTTATGTTTTGCTAAGAAAGAGTAAATTAATTAAAATAAATACTCTCAACTCAATTTATTCACAATGCACTGAATGAAGTGCTTCATATTATGGACTATCTTACCCTTCTTGATAGATCAGAGTATACAGATGAATTGATGAATATATACACCAATAGCAACATTGAAAGTTTATTGGAACAAAGGCTATGTATGGTATGTAAGACCTATAAAAGCATTACCCATAACTTTGAAGGATGACAAAGATTTATGGCAGCACAAAGCTTTATTGATTAATGACCAAATCGTATTCTAGCAAATAATTTATGAAGGTAGCAAGAGACAAGTAAACAGATAAAAACTCAGGTAGATGTATAGGTTGATTAGTCTATGGTGGATGGTCTGATTGAGAGGCAGACTGAAAGAATATAATTGAATAGATAGGTGAATAGTAGAAAAAAAGATATAAATATTAACAGAATAAAAATGAAAAGGTAGACAAGTTGAAAGTTATTAAAAAATTGAAATAGGCTGGCAAGGAAAAAGAAAGTTAATTTGGGAGATGCGACTAATGATATCCGAATAAAAGTAAATAAAGCGATTGAGAGAGAGCAAAGATTAGAGATTAACAGAGAAGGACTAGACAGGAACCAGATGACAGACAGAAGCACTTTTAAGTAATGATTAATAAGCTAAAGTTGATTGTTCAATACTCACTGGATGCAACAACTATTGTGGCCTTGTGTCAAACTTAGCTAATCATAGTAAATATATGTACAGAGAGTAATAGCTGACAAACAGATTATGATAAAAAAATGCAGCAAAACTGATGATATCAGAAAATGGTAAAGTTATAGGAGAGAAAAAGGTTTTGGTGAAGGGGGAAATAAAAGATAAATATTTTTAATTATAACTGATTCCAAAATCTTCTTAATAAAAACAATTCAAATGGCAAAATTTATTTACTGTTTAATTCTATTAAAATGCAATAAGCCTTACTATGATTTCTGTCATCCTAGAATTCAGTTTATTTTATCTATTCTTGGTGAAGACTTCAGAATAGATTTTTCTTTCATTATGAATATAGTTTTGTGCTTCTTTTATTAGGTAAAGCTGACATGGTTACCATATAATTATTATAAAATGACCTTAAAATAAGTTTCTTCAAAGTACAATTTCTGCCCCATTATTGGGTCACAGGTGCACAATAAATAAATGGATAAATAAAGAGTGAGAAAAATATTGATGGCAATAAAATAATAAATAACTTAAAATATGACTTTATCTAAGTTTTATTATTACCTATGTTATAAATAATTTATCAAGTAAACTAATAAATCATAACAATACTACTTGCCTTGGTATAGTTTAGACAAAACAATAATGGTTTAATGAGAAGGTGAGAGAGTAGTAGTCAAGATATGATTTACAATGTGATTAAGAGTCATACATCTATGCTATGAATTGTATTTAAATTTCAAAATTATGAAGAGGTGCTTTTTTAAGTTGTATTTAGTCTATTCCCTAACCCTGAGATAAAGTTTGTTGTTTTGTTATTGGAACGAATGTTATTGTTTTCAATCATTAAAGCCGCTTTGTGCAACTGAAAAGGATAAATAGATAAAACAGTGAATGAGAAGGTAACAAATATGGGTCAGGCATCTGCATCCTCTTTTGAACCAACAAAGAAAACCTCATGAGTAAGGCAACAACAGAAGAATTAAATTTTGAAATATGACAGTATAAAACAGGAAAAGGAAAACTGAAAATCCACATCCCGGTTTGTTGTTTGCAGGGAGAGTCTTGCAAATGAAAGCTTGAAATCATCAAAATTAGAAATGCACTTTAAGACAAAGCATGTTGATTTATCTCATTGTAAAAATCAGAGGAATATTTTTAAAGAAGAAAAGACCTAATGGATTTATCAGTGACATTTCAGAGTAAATCAGTCGCTCTTAATGATAAAGTAAAACTGACTTCCCACTGAGTTTTCAATGTATATGCAAAAAAGCTATGGTGAAAAACTTCATCTTGCAGTTACCATGGATATTGTGAATACTATTCTTGATGAAAAATTAATAACAGAAGTCATTGATACAATAGCGTTGTGGTAGATTAGTGATACTGCAAGAGATTCAGAATTTCAGTTGTTTCCAGGTCTCCAGTTTGCTGAAAATTTTGTTAACCAACTGGATGACTAATTGTTTAACAATTTATGTGAGAAATCTATATAAAGAGGATTTCTGGAAGAAATTATTGTTCTGCTTGATCTTATCTAACCATACTAAAAAATACAAGAGATATTCAGATTGTTAAATGACTGTATAGTTGGAAAATACAAACAGAATTGGATTAATTGCAAGTGGGTTACAAAGAGAAGCAAATATGACTTATAAAATCAGTATAGTTGTGAAAATATCATAAGCAAAAAGTAATGCGATATATCGGAATCACTGCTTCATTTCCTATTAAACTGGCTGCTATTGTTGTTCCAATTTGTAAAGATCTAGACATACAATTGCATCTTCAATATATCTCAGTGAGTTTATGTAACATTTTTCAGAAGAGATGATAAAGTTGAAGAAAGAAAATAAAGAACAGACCAATTTGCATTTGAAATTCTAGATTATAACTATTTTAACTAATATATAATTAAGAAGAAAAATTAATCTCCCAAAAGATAATTAAGAATCAGGCACAAGACATCCTCACTGTCATCATTACAGATCAGTATATGCAAGGAATGTACCAATTTAAGTAAAAACATTTTAAAAAGTGTGTATTTCTCTTGCTACCTTTTATAACCATCTATTTAAAACTTATTTCTTAATCCTAATAAAACTGAAGTCCAAGAAGGAAAATAACCTTAATCCCTCCACTAATGTTATGCCTGATGTTAATGTTGTGCTATGTTGGACAACTGTGAGTAATAGTGAGTGATGAGACAAAATGTACTATATGCTTATCTGTAGCAACACATGGTATGACTAACTCTGACTGCTATTAGCCACAGACAATATGCTTCATTGAAATGTGATTGGCTCTATATTCCTTAGTATTATTCCAGATTTCACTGATAATATTGTCTGATCAGTTTCTCTTTTTTTACTGGTTTCAAATATTTGCACTCTTTTTGTAGACATCTTCAGGACTGTTCAAAGTGATTCAGTAAATATTTAATTGATTGGTCCTTTACAACTTCACAATTTGTTTAGTTCTCTGACAAGATCCAATTGTTTTCCCAACATTTCAGTTTTAATTAGTCATCTATTGAAACAGTCACATTCATTATTTGATGGATTTTCTTTCATTTGTGGTTACAAAAATTTGAACCTTCAAATGATGTTGGCTTTTCTTAATTTTAAAATCCATAAGTATCTTTTTTTTCTATTCCCTGAGATCGCTTATAGCTTGTGTGTATTTGTCTGTGTGGTTGAGTTCGCCTCATTTGCCCAGTTTCAGATGGATATTTCTCCATTCACTTATTACATTATTTACAATTGTCTGCCTGAAAACATCATATTTGCATTTTAATGTAATGCATTTATTCTGGCTTCGATGTTTTTTTATTCTTAGAATTTATTTCTGAATTGTTCATGCTTCCATTCCCTTTTTTAAGTATCATTTGCCCCATGTTGCAATTGCACATGCAATCCCTCTTGTATGGCATATAGTTGCTTTTTGGATTTTTTTTCTTTCTATTTATTTTCATGAACTAACATCTACTTTCTGCTTGTTGTAGTTTCTAGCTGTCAGGATTACTCTGTTTTTATTATACCATGTTTAAGCCACTGGTCCTTTTATAATCAATACAGTTTTCAATGTTGATGATTCCTCTTCCTTCTGTTATTGTCACATAAAGTCTATCTACATCATATGAGGTGGATAAGGATTTATCCAGTTATTTGTTAATTCTATAACCTATAGATTTCATTTTCTATTTCATAATCATTGTGCATAATAAGCAGGAGTGTGCTTTCTTTTTTAAAAGATTTCTTATTTACTTTGTTCTCATAATGCATTTAAGCCTTAATTATATTCTTAACTTACTTTTTATTTAATTTCCTCATTCTGTACTGAATCTAATTCTAATGTCCTAAGAGATGTGTTGTGGTCTTTTCCATTCAATGTCCTTATTATATCAATATTTATTAAACATTTTGGTTCACAGTTTTTTATACATAATTGACATTGCTCATATCTTATTCAAAATTGAATTCTAATGACTTCATTAAATCCTGGCTGCTTACACTCATGTTTCCACTTTAGTTTTATTTTGAGTAAATAATTTTAAATCATATCAGATGGCTTGAGAATATCCCATCTTACCATTTCCCAGGATGAAAGTGACTAGACTCATTGTTATTATGCTTTAATGAGAAAGACAATTTTTCTTTAAAAAACATTTACACATAATTTTGTTTGAGAATCTCTTTTCTTCTCTTCTTTATATTTCATCACTAATAATTTTTTGTTTTGAAATTTTTAATATATTTAAGCATTCTAAAATTCAAGATTGAGGGAACATGTCACAATTTCTTTTTAAGTCAATCTTTGACAAGGTCCACAATTTTTTAAACAATAAGTAATCTTTTATTGCCTTCAAATCTGTTTCTATATTTCTCATGTCAACTTTCAAATATGTAGTGAATCAGCTCAATAAGTTATGCTGTTATAATTTTAACATTAAGGTAGGCAAGTTATTGGCTTATCTTTACTTGATATTGTTCCTTATTTTGGTATCTGTATATCAGGGTTATTTTGTTTTTCATCATTCATTCTGGGATTTCTGCTTACATGTGGCATTTATTCAATCAGCAGAAACAGTCGTATCTCTCAGAAAGAGATACGACTGTTTCTAGTTCCTGATTTTGCATCATTTACTCATAATATGTATAATTGTTTTGAAATTATATCCATCTTCAAGTCGTTCAGTTTTTAAGCTCAACACCTACTTTATTCTTCTCTTATGTTTCTTCCTCCTTCCATAACCTTCTCCAGAAGTGCTTCACCATGGTTGTATTTGGTTTGTTTATTTTAACAATTGTTTTTCCATTTAGTTGTCAGTAAAATTTACTTTTCTCTATTTTGGAACATTTGAATTTGTCTGCATTGTTCAACTTGATATTGCTGTCTTTTTTGCTTAACTTACTTGGCTAAAGTCTTTTGATTGAATTTCTCTGATTTAGTAACTATTCCATTTTGTTGTATTTTATATTTTGTCCAATTCGTTGTGTAGCAGTGTATTTCCATTTTTGCATTAATTTTTAATAGTTCTGCTTTTCTGTGTAAAGTCTTAATTTGCTATTCCAGTCTCTTGTCATGCTATTTTTCATTATTCTCTCTCTCTCCCCTCTCTCTCTCTCTTTCCCCCCTCTCTCTCTCTTTTTTTTTTTTTTTGTATGTATTTTCAGAAAACAAAATTTTCAGTAACCAACTTTTCTTCCTGTATATATTAAATGCTTCAACTGAGTTATCTTGTATATTTCAACATACCGTATTTACCTGTTTCAATTTTCACATTTTGACAAACCATGTTTCTCTGGGATTAAAGTGGTTGGCCTTCTGTCATTGAGTGCTATCTTTTTCACCACCAGTAAAGTCTTTTATATTTTGTTGCTTATTTAGTTTCTATCAGATTCTTTACAAATTTTACTTTGTATGGTTTTAACTGAATTAAGTGATTTGTCATTCTCTACATGTATTTACTCACTCTTATATTTTCAAGATTTCTTTTGACTGGTCAGCTAATTTCTGGCTTGTAATATTGAAGTGTAGTTCCTTATAGAAGGTTAAATGGTGGAGTGATCAAAATATTAGTAGTCTCACCATGAGACTCATGTTTGAATCTCCCTGTAGTCAATTTATCAAAGACGTGAGTTCTAGATAATAAGTACCTGGTGAGAAGATATATACTTGCATCTGGCACTATTGGGAAGTGCCTGAAAACAATACCACAAATCGACCCACACTTTGTAAGTGAAATTGGGTAGATGAAATAGATTGAAAGCCATCAATGGTTGTGTTAGCATGAATCATAAGTCATCATGACTGAGGGCTTGAGTGTACTGGCAGGGATCACGCCAGTTTATGTTTACTCTCGCAGAAACTTTAACTCTTTTCTCAGCATAGTTGTAGCATAAACCACAGATTGATTCTCTAGGAGTTGAAGAAACAAATGTGTTTGAGCAAGCATATGCAATAGGAATTTGCAACCAACTGTAGCTGATGTCTATGCTCAGAAATTAGTAACCAGACATTACATTAAAAATAACAATAAAAAACTATTATCTTATTTATTTCATTTTACATTTTGTTTCCACACTCATACAGCAACAAAACCCACTCCTCCCTCTTGGCTTTCAAATGGGCACAAGCCAGCCAACACTCATTGGAATTACAATTGGGCTTCTACTACTGTTAGCTATCAAGGTTATGCTGGTTATGGGAATAAAATCTGTTAGTTGAGCCTCATGTTATCATATACAGAGTGAGCCAAATTATAATATAAATAAAAATAAAGATATTCAACAGAAAATTTTTTAAAGTTTTTCCTTTTTTTTTTTTTTACACATGTTCTTAGAAACAAAGAAGACTATTCAATGAAATTATCCCCAGTCTTGATGTGGCCTTGTACTCAGTCTTGAGGATAGTCTTGATGTGGCCTTGTACTCAGTCTTGAGGATAGTCTTGATGTGGCCTTGTACTCAGTCTTGATGTGGCCTTAACATTAATGCTTGCAACAAGTGGTTTCCCTTCAGGTTGGTCAACATGTCCATGATGGCAAACTTCAATGAATCCTTAGCTATTGTGGAACCAATGGCTTGTCTCCAACACCCCAGATATGACAGATCAGGGGATTCAAATTGTGAGTTAAATGGTTACATGTTGGCAGTAACATGATCATGAAAATTCTTGGCTAGCTACACTTTTGTCAGAGAGTAGAGTTTTGCTGGAATATATATTCCCATTGCCTCCTTAATATAGTCCTAGACCACCATGCTGAGTTACACCAAAACCAGAATATTATGAAAGGGTGCTGAAAAAGTTATTGGCTTGAACGACTTCCTCAATTCTAACCAAATGACCAATCAAAAGAATATTTTTGAGGAGGACTTCTTGGTCAGATCAAAAACTCTTCAGCATCCCCCCCTAAAGAGTATTATCAGTTCTTGAGAAGTCTGAATTTATCACCAGAGTACATCAGACCTATGATGTACAAAACATTAATTACTGTTGAAACATTAAAAATGTATTTATGAACTGAATTTCTGAGATTATTTATTAGTTCAGTTAAACTAGGCAAAGTTTTAACTTACTTTGCATCCAATATATATGATGAAATTTATGTAAGTATGTCAGTAAAAATTAGTATAAATTATTTTATTATTTATTTTATTATTTTGCATCTATCTTCTATCTGTCTAAAGCTAATTCAAAAAGAGATAGTAAAAAGTAATTTTCTTTTTCACTTAAAAAATAAAGAAAATGGAGAATTTGTAAATGACAAACCATAGGAAAATATGATGGGGGTTGGTGAAAATAATGGTTTCAAAATCTGATGTTTGGCCATTTGGTCAGATTTTGGGAATCATGTCAAGTTGAAAACCTTTCACCATCCCCTATATATATATATATATATATACAGAGAGAGAGAGAGAGAGAGAGAGAGAGAGGGAGATAGGAAAGGGAGAGGAGAGAGGAGACATGGAGGATAGAGAGGGGAGGAATAGATAGATATAGCAGAAGAAAGGGAGAGAACTGCAGTTACAAATGAGATATGTATGATACATTAATACCAACTGGGTATAAGAGAGCAAAGAGATAAATATAAAGATGGTTCAGTAAAACCGGCTGAGCTTTGTTGTTCATTTTATGTGATATATGTGCATACTTTTCTTATATTTTCTTATTGATTATCTAATTATTAGCAGCTGCTAATGTTACACCCAATTAATTACATATATAAAAGCAGTTTTATTGAAGGTGATATACTCTAAGTCAGAAAATTTGTTGTACATTGCAATCAGATATTGGAAATACACATTGTAACTCAAAGAAAGAACCATTAGTTTATATTTGTAAGCTCTGTACATTTATAATCTCAGGCTCTATAATTATTTACTGTAAAAATGCAAATTGCAGATCCCTTAGTATTAATGTCAGATAACAAAAACAGCAACAGTCAATACTTTGTTTAATATTTTCACCTAATTATTGTTGTTGATCTAGAAAAATGCTGATAGCCTAAAAATATCAGATTATTCTTTACATTCTGTTTTTGAATATTATTATATTTTCTCTATATTAGAATATTGCATAGAGCACAGAATCTGCAAGTAAGATGATGACTTTTAAAATGCTATATTTGTCTGTCTTTATGAGAAAGACTCTATTTGTCTTATGTAAAAATCAACCTGCTTATCATTTCCCTTTTTTGAAAGTTAAAGACAGATGCAAGCACCAGTGTAACTTCTGAGCCTACAGTCTTTCATGGAATAGAACTGGGGATAGTGCCAGACAAAGTTCATTGATATAAGGCCAAAGTTAAAAATGTTGCCAACTGTGAGGTTTGTATGATAATAGTGTTCTGACTGGACAGTTTAGCCGCTGCTCTTAGTATTGGTCATCCCAAAAGAGATGTTTCAGTGCCAGAAATCAGATATTCAATTCACCACCTTGGAACTCAGATGACCAAGCTGGACAGAGGTCTTTCTCAGTGGCCAAATAAATCATCTTTGTTGCTTTGTTAAGTCACCAATACAAATATAAAAAGATAAGTAATTTCAAAGTTAATAATTGATCAAAAAACAGTGTCAACTTGATTGCAAACAATTTAAAGAAGAAATTACCAAAGATAATAAATTTTTATATAAATGCTCAAAGTAATGAAAATGTAATTATTCTTTAATTTTTTTATAACCTCAGAAGAGCACAATAATTTGAAGTTGGATCTAGGAGGTGATATTATACTTCCTTTGATTTTGGTATAGTGTCAACATTAGAACTTTGGAAATTCTTTTATAATAACTCTACTGAAGTGATTTCATACATCTTAACAGCCTTAAAATTAGTATTTTGTCATTGTGTATGAAATACTAACATAAGAATACTGGTACTTTTATCTTGAAATTTTAAATGTGAACTGAAATTATGACTGTCTATATTTCTGAGATGAGGTATTATGTACATTATTTACATTATTCAGACTATTGTCCTCATTTTTGTCACCATATTTATTACAACGTTTCAAGAACACCAGAAAGCTGTAACATGAAGGGAAGTGAAAAAATCAGGCATGGCTGACCACATATGGAGAGAGAAGGGAGATCATCACCCTCTGTGGGATCAGATTGAGATCATAGACAAGGAACACTATTGGAAAATTCGTAAACTTAAGGAATCAGCACATATGCTAGGCCACAAAAATAACCCTGAGCTGACCAAGCATAGAAATATATACAATATGGGAACCAGTAATAAGGTGTGCCAGAGAAAAGCGATAATAAAACAAAGTTGCAATATGAGCTCTGGTAAAAACATAAAATGATAACAGCAAAAATTGCAATATGAGTACTGGTAAAAAAGGTTGCTGAAGATATTAGGTTTATAAGACCCAGAAATTCGTACACAGATGTCCTCAAGGAGACATGGCACAGTGGATAAAGGCGTTGGTTAGATCCAGTGACAGGACCCAAAAGAGTGTGAGTTCAATACCCAGTTAAGTGGAGAACTTTCAGAGGGAAAATTAACAGGAGATAACAGATAACTAACATCCATTAAACATGGCACATGGAACTAGAACAGTCTACCCCAGTGAGTGAAATAAAGGGTTCAGTTTGACATTCCAACCAGCTGAAGAAGGCCGGAGCGTACAACGGCCAAAAGGTTGTAATAAATATGCCGACAAAGATGAGGACAATAGTCCGAATAATGTAAATAATGAAATTATGACATTTTGATAGAAGGCGGAACATTTCCTCAGAATGAATATTTTTAAGTTTTGAAATTTAGATGCAGAAATAAGTTTTATTAAATTTAGATGCAGAAATATTAAATTATACTTTAAGCATAAATGATGAGCTAAATGTATATATAAATATACAAACATAAAAAATATATAGTTAAAACTCAATAGATATTTTGAATTCTGTATGTGGTTATTCAGTCTGTCAGATTTTATTAAGTCAACATTTTCATAATAAAATTGGTATTAACCATCTGATGTTGGTAATATTTTCAGGATTTATATAGTAAATATACCATTTTTATTAGAATTATTGACAATTTATTTGTTCAAGATACTTTAACGAGAATTCCAATTTTCATGATCCTAATGCTATCAGAGCTAGCAACAGAAAGATCTGTATTTCAAAGATTACACAAAAATATCTTATAAAATATGACTTCAAGAACTTTTTGAAAGCTTGATCTACACGGAAAAGTTAAATAATCTGTAACCAGTACTAGGAACAAACACCTTACATGTAAACAGAGAATGAGTCAAGTGAATGCACAAAAATAGAAAGAGTACAAGATTTATTGAATCTAAGATGGTTGTAAGAAGACAAGAAAACCTATGTGGACTTATTATTAGTGGCTATAACATTATGTACATATATGATACAGAAGACACTGAGTTGATGGCAAAATCATAAGGAAAACTGAAATAATTGTTACCATTAACTGTAAGAAGACAGAATGCATGGATGAACCCAAGTTGCAAGTTATGTATTAGGAATGTAAAAATCAAACAGAAGCAAAAACTTAACTGTCTATTATAAGAACAGTTGAGAGTGAATATGACATTAGATAGGAAAAGTAAAATATGCTTTTCAAAAATTGATTAATGTATTAAGGCATCAGAAAATATCTCTAGAATCAAAGAAAAGGTACTCGACTGCTATATATCTAATTTCTTATATGGCATTGAATGCTGTAGAATGACAAACATAGAAAACTCTTGAAGCAAAAGAGATGTGGTTCTATTGATGAATGTTCAGATTACCATTGACCATTTGTAAAAAAAAAATGAAGTTTTAAGGAGAATAGGAACAACAAAGAAACCAATGTTAACAATCAGTAAGAAACAGTTGAAATCTTGGGGATACATTATGAAGACAAAAGGCTTAGAGAATTTAACACACAAAAGGCACATTCAAGGCAAAACAGGCTGAGAAATACAGCAAGTAGCCTATTTGATGAGTTGGAGGGGATAGCAGAACAAGTAATACAAAGGCAAGGAAAGTTCATAAAGGACCAAGAATAATTTAAAAGAAAACACAAGAAAATGTGGAGAGTCATGATGCTGAAGGATATATAGCATATATACATATAAAAATAGACTGAGACAGAGAGAAAGACTGATGATTAAATGTTCATTATTAAAATATATATATATATTTTTGAATTGGACAAAGTCCGACAATTTATTTAAAGACATTTATGATATGTTTAACGTTCTTTTTATAGATACAAGTATTTAAGCAAATGCTCTGTTTTATAATAAAGATAGTAAAATCGACCTTGCTAACCAGACACTTCTCTGTGGCTGAACGGTTAAGGCACGTCACGCGAAATGACGGTTCCGTATAGGATACAGGTTCGATTCCTGTCGGAGAACGAAAATTTTCTATGAAAATTTCTCGGACATTCAGGCTGCTAAATGTTATTTAATACTGTTTATTATAAAACAGAACATTTGCTTAAATACTTGTATCTATAAAAAGAACGTTAAACATATCATAAATGTCTTTAAATATATATATATATATATATATATATATATATTGTGCATGGACATAGGGATCAACACTCCATGTTGAGTATCAGTTTCAAGCTTCAGTGTAATCTTCAGATTGCATTGAAATGTGAAACTAACAATCACTGTGAAGTGTTGATGCTTATATCTAAACTCTCTCTCTCTCTCTCTCTCTCTCTCTATATATATATATATATATATATATATATATATATATATGTGTGTGTGTGTGTGTGTGTGCATACATTAAGAAAGAATTAAGAATAGTATTCATTTACTGCAAAAGCTTTTGGAGTTAATGAACAATGCCACATCCTAAAACATTCAAAACATCTATGACGAATAATTGACTTAAATGCTTGCTTTCTGAAAGTGTCCACAATGAAAATAAAACGGAAAAGATTAAAAGAACAAAAATACATAAAGCCTTGCTGCAAATTTGTAAATAAAAAATGTTAAAATTTCAAGGCATTTACTAAGAAGGATAATGAATGTGTGTTTATTTACCAGTAAATAACTTCCTAAAACAAAAAGAAAAAACATCAGCCCTTAAATATTGCTGAATAGTCAAACCAGCAAAAACTGTTACATTCTTATGATGTGGTGTATATGAAAACTAATTTTAATGTTACATCAAAAGATCCATACTATTCCATACCAAAACATACTTTCCATTGTTTTCTATGAAACAGAATTTATGATGATATGAATTTTGTTTGTTATTAAAATTCATTTTTTTCTCTAGCTCATATTTCTCACTCTGCCTGCATCTTCATTGCAAGGAGAGAAAAGGTTATGTAGTTTTTGGGTTTTTTTAATTCAGGTTTCTCTCAGGCCAGACATATTTTTTGACTAATGTCGAATCAAAATAGTGATTATTTAATTTATTTTTTAACATTAGCTTCAGGACAGTCAGTATATGAGATTTCTTTGAATTATTAAAAATGTTTAGAATTTTTTTATTATGAAACAAACTTTACCAAATTTACCTACTACTTTATAAAGTATTTTGGAATGGTGAAATAGTTGGCAAATTTGGACTGAGAATCTGTCATGAACTTGCAGAAAAATTGGTCCAATAGTGCATGGCAAATAACCAGGTAGCAGTCAACACCTGGTTTCAAAAGCATCCAATATGTTTATGAAGACAAAAACTAGAAGGAGTAATTAAAAACCAGATTGACTATATAACAATCAATAAATGATTTACACTGTAAAATATACTCAAGTGCTGACTATGTGAGCATCCATATTCTAGTTATATGTAATCTTAATGTGAAACTACAGAAGTTGAAGAGATATGATAAAAGGAGACAGCAAACAATGCCAATGTTTCATACATAATATAGTAAATTATACAACAAAATTAGAAACAAATGCAGGCAAACAAAATAGCAATGACTCAGTGAATAGTGTGCAGAAATAGAAGGAATCAGTATCATAGATAAGAGGCAGATATGCATGAAAGAATAAGAGAAATAACAGGACAAAAGATGTGCTCATCGGCAGGATGCAGATAATAGACAAGGAAAAATGCTTCAAAGATAGAACAAATAAATTTGAGAACTCATCCATAATGAAAGAGGAAAACTTGCAATACACAAAAATATGGAGGGAGAAGGAATATTAAAGTCTGAAGTAAAACCGGCACTGGCCAAATTGAACAGGAACAAAGCAGCAGGATGAAATGGAATTTTAATAGAGATTCGAGCAGACTTAGTTGATTTTGGCATTGACAAAACTGCAGAAATATTAAATGATATATATGACAGTAGTGGAAAACCATATTCATAGTGAACATTTCTAAGAAGTGAGGGGTAAATGAATGTAAACTCCATCAGACAATCAGCCTAATGTTCCACATAACAAAACTTATCATTCAAATTCTTATGAATAGAGTGCATCATAGAATGGAAATAAAACAAGGACAGTGCAGTTTCATTGAAGACTCTCGAACAAGGAATACAATATTTATGCTCAGAATGATATCAAAAAGAGCAATAGAAATGCTGAATGATGCATACCTATGTTTTATAGATTATGCAAAAGGACTTGATAAGGTAAGACACAAAGAACTGTTTGAACTGCTAGGTAAGCATGATTTATTTAGTAAAGATAATAGAATTATCCAAATATATACTAGAAGCAAACTGTCTGCATACAGATGGAAAATGAATTCAGTAAATATACAAAAACAGAAAGGAGCATGAGACAAGGATGCGTCTTCTCACTGGACTTATTCAACCGTTACAAGGTGGCAATCATGGGAGAAGTAGAAGGATTCATTATTTGCAGCTACAATCTTAACAACATAAGATATGCAGATAACACAGTGTTGATAGCAGATATAGAAAGGAAACTACAGTAACTTTTATAGAAGATAGTAAAGAAAAGTGATAAGAAAGGACAATAACTGAATTGTAAGATGAGAGAATATATGATTGTCAACAAAAGAGGAACAGCAGCCCAAGATGCAAACTCTGAATAAGAGACACCAAAATCCAAGCAAGAAAATTTAGATATTTAGAAATTAATTTAACAGAGAATAGAAAATGTGACACTGAAATCCAAATGTGCATTGGAATTGGTAAAAGATTCCTTTCAAAAGCTAAGTATTAAGAAACAAGAAAATTTCATTAGACCCAAAGAAAAGAGAACTGAACTGTTATGTAATATCAGTCCTCCTATATTCCAGTGAATTCTGGATAAACTCATCACAGATGAAAAAGAGACAGCAGAAATGAGGTTCTGCAGAAGGATACTGAGAATACCTTGGACCAAACGTGTGAGCAACTACAAAGCTTTAGAGAAAATGGAAACAAGGGCACATAATGAGGAAAAAGGACATATTGAAGCCAAGAGGAACAAAGGAAGCAGTAAATAACCTACCTGGTGCGCTTGTGTAACTGGTTGACAGAACAAGATTAGGGGAGGGATAGCAAAAATAAAAATTTTAATAAGAGTTAATAAAGGACAAGAAATTGTGGAGAGCCATGAATGCCCATAGAAGTACACAGCACATAGAAGGTGGTTTCTCCATTTCTTTTCATTTAAATAGAAGTTAATGAAACATACTAAGTTTAAACTTTATTATATATATTCTAGTTTGTTGATAAGTAGTTGTGTATCACTCAAGGTTTAACCTAATGTGAGTCTATATATGTGGTTGAGATAAACACCTTTAGCTGTGGTGAAGGCAATTTATGTTGCAAAACAAAATTGGTAGGTAGAGCTCATTAGCAATCTTAATGGTCATCTATCTAGAAGAAAACTGATATAAAAACAAGAAACCAATATTTCCCGAAAATTGCAAAGCAAATTAACAAAGCCAAACTTCATGTGTTGAAAAGTGGAGAAAAGCAAAAATCCTGATAATATCATACAATCAAAATCAAAACAGTAAAAAATGTTCTTATCACAAAAACACTAAGTCACCTTTCAACCCTAGCCACACTATATTGAAAATACAAGCAGAAATCTAAGATTTACAAAATATGTCTCCAAACTTAAAGAGTAATGAACCTAGTGATGAGGAAGTCAAGAAAGCTTTAATAAAAACTAAAGAATAATAAAGCATCACTTGACATTGAAGTAGAACTTAGCATGCCCTATCTTTTTATTTTAAGTTTCCCATTTTCATGAAGGAAATCTGGTCTCAGAAGTGCATCACAAAAAATTGGAGTATATTGCACATTAATGCACTATAAAAATAAAAAGGTAGTCCTCAAGGTCCTCACATATTCTAAGGTGAATCTATTGAAGCTGTTATAGTGAAAGTACTAATGAACATTTTATTAAGTAGGTTATCAATATTCTATGAATCTCATTCTAGTAAGGAGTGTAATGATGGTGTCGGAGTTAGCTCCTCCTTAATTCCCTAATTGTTACTAGGGGTCACTCTTCCTACACTAAAAATACTGGGCAACTTCTTGCCTCGTTCTCTTTTCTACTTTGCATTTCAGCAAACACATTTAAAAATGTAATCTCTCGTAGAAATCTGCGTTTTGCCCGCTTATGGGAAAACGCCATGAAACACACATACACGTACATACAAACTTTCACCAACATACAAACCCTTTGCATTCACACACAAACACTTGTCACTTGTAAATTTGTTGTTTAATACATATATTTGTTGACATATATATATCAGTCTTGTTTGTTTTCTTTACATCTTCAGTTGGATTCAACTTGAGTCTGCCATTTTCTTGTAGTTGGACCTTCTTCTAGCAGGAATAAACAGCACGTATCCCTAATTCAACAACACTCAAACCCACACAGTCCTCTACAATGGCATATATATCATCAAAAAACTCCAGGAAATTGCATTCCACTCCAACAGAAAATTGTATACCTGTTACAGCAGCTGATGACCACATCAATAGGGATTTCTACATCTTATCTATTAGAAACCATCTTCCAAGATTTGATGCCACTGAATGTGTAGATCTGATAGAGAAACTTTATCGATCCACAGTCATACATGTCTGATGAGGATTCCAATATGGAAACATTTCTAACCTTATCAGGTATATGACAAGGAGGAAATGAGAGCCCCAATCTATTAGTTTCACCCTAGACTATGACTTGCACATATACAAGTACAGATGTGAAGAGATGGGCACTGATCATTTAAGCAATCCATACCAAATCCCAAATGAGTCTACTAATAGAATATAGCATTCCTACTTTCCCTTTAAAAGCCAATGAAGTGATGATTGGGGAGGGGCATATACAATGACATACATATTCATAGTTAGAATAAGAATGATCTTGAATAAAAACAAAATCATCATCCTCTACTGAGTATTCCAAGAAATAGGACTCCAAATAAACCTTTCCAAAATAGGAACTATGAACTGGAATTGAAGTGAAAGCATTGATGGCATGTACCCTAAATCCATTATAAAAATTCAGCCTATGGAATTAGTAAATACTAAACACTTGAAATACCTTGGAGTATGGATCAGTTATAACAAATTTAGTATGGTAGATAAGGATATTGAACATTGGATAGGAGTAGTTTGCCCAACCCCACAAGTTACTACGAAATCAAAATATTAACCTGAAAACTCAAGTCATGTTCTTAAATAGCCTTGTCAGATAAAGACTTTCATATGGATGCCAAGCTCATTCAGAAGTATCTAAAATATTACTGTATACAAATGCTTTCTCAGATCAATGGTTAAAAATGGTTTTCATTGAAAGAACCCTGTAGGTCTTAGCAAGGACCATCTTTCTTTGAACCTTTTGTACTGGCATGACAGAATCAAAAAAGAAATCTATATAACATAAACCACATCAGTTGAGGACTTTGAACAACAGCAACAATTAAAATGGAAATGAATATCACATGTAACTCAAAGAGAAAATAATGACATAATCAAGATGTTGACTTTCTACACCACTTCAAATAAAAGGTAAGGAAGGAAACCCCCATCAATACTGAAAAGAGTGATAACAGCTAATGATTTTTCCAAAAAACATTTTTTAATACAAAGATTTTATATATTTCAACTGAAGTAGCACTGACTGCTCAGTCAATAAATGCCAAATGTTTCCTTATAAAGAAATGGGGAAATATTATCATTACCATGCCAAAAATAAATTGGCATATATTTGAAATGATAAACAGTCATTGAATAAAATAATGTTAATTTTAATTTTTAATATGTTAATGAGAAGCATGTGTTAGTGTTAAAGTTTTTTTTGTGAACTTTTGATTTGGGAGATTTTGCACTAACTTATGTAATTTATTCAGTGGCTACTTAGTTATCTGGCCAACATTTTATGATAAGAAAAAAAATCACAAGATTAGCAGCTATAAAATAAAACTTGTTGATGCTTATTAGCAATACTAGACCTTCAATAAAAAAGAAAAAAAAACAGCCTGCAGCTTTATTTTCCATTCAGTACTTTTCATTGTCTTATGTTTAAACTGCACTTTCTATCAAAGTCTTTCCTATTTGTCTCTATCTTTAAAACTTTAAACTTTGCGGTTTGTTTCTGGTCTTTGTTCATCGTTAGATCCTCCTAAAAGATATTTGTAAGTAAAATATATTATTTAGCCTGTTTGGTAGAATTTGTAAAGAAAATTACATTTATAAAGAAATTATACTTTTACTTACAAAAGCAATATAGTTACTTTTGAAAAAAAAAATTTTAAATATGATCTGGTGTTTATAAATAAATGTTTACATTAATTCTCTTTCATAAATAAACATTTTCTTTAATTTTTGGACCACCAAATTGAAGAATGTTCTTTTATTATTATCGATCTTAAATACATGCTGTCTTCTGTAGTTATCAAGTATTGTTTCTCTCTCTATTATGCTTATTTACTTTCGTAGCAATGAAATTTACCTAAGTTTTAACTATTACTTTCATAGAAAAAATGCATATTGGAAAATGTATTTAAATATTTTATTATCAAAAAAAGAATAATGTATGTCTGAATATCTGGGGTGAAGTGTTATTATTTTTTCAAAAGGGCTCAGTAAAGCAGTATCACTTGAAGTAGGTGTATTCCTTTTCCATCCTCTTTGACTTTCAACATTGTGGAATTTGTGAACTTTTCAAAGTAATCAAATTTCCTTTGATGCTAAGAAATTGATTTGTATGAGCTGTTGTTCTAAAAGAAAGTTGTTACAATTTCCCTGTTGTTGAGGAAAAAATTGTTTTTCACAAGTTGTTGTTTTCTAAGAGAAAGCAGATTTGTATGGTGGAGAACTGTTAACCTTCCTTGATAGTTTAAGGCACTCAAGGGAAATTTTGTGCAAGGCCTATATTGTAATTTGGACAATTTGTATAGGGTGCAATGTATAAACTGTTGTCTAACTTATGCAAAAATTAAAATAACACTGACATCTCATTTTAACAGATATATTTACCAAAATTATAGAAAAATATCTTGAAATACTAAAGAGTAAATTTACTAAATAAAATCACCATTGGCTTCAACCACAGCCTCCAGATGACTTCAGAATCCTCTGCATCTCTTCTGGATGGCCTCTTTGTTTAAGTTGGTAAGTGCTGCCATAATCCTTGCCTTCAGTTCACCTTTGGTGTTACAAAGAGTTTTGTTGGTCTCTCAGTCAACTGCGCCTCACAGATAATAGTTTGAGGAGTTAGATGGCCAGATGTAAGGGGTGATGTGGTCACAGAAATTGTCTGATAGCCATAATTGTGTTCTTCTGCATGTGTGGCATGTGGCAGAGTCCTGTTGCCAGACATAGGGCCTTCTAGCAGCCACCCTCTTGACCCAGAGCAGCACTACCTCCTCAAGGCATTTAATGTCAGTTGAGTCTGAGGCCCTGTGGGAAGATGAATGGAGGTATAACATCGCCATCACTAGTGATCACACCAAACACCTTTGTAATCACCATTAGACTCAAACAACTCTTTCCGAATCCTCTGTACTGTCTTCAGATTGACATCTAAACACCCTGAAATGTTCATATAGTAGCTCCTGGGGCTAATGAAAGTACTGCAGCATGCCATTTCCAAATATCTGGCAGAGTGAATTGCATCATGGTGCCCAACTGACCCTACTATACTGTGCAAGTTGACAAAATCAAAAATAAAGAATGCACATGCACAAAATGGTGACAATTTACCCATTGCACCCTGTATAATGTAAAATAATCTGTCATTTTAATAAATGTTTGTGTCTTTAGAAGTTTCACTTTGAGTAAGAGTCTCGTCTTTTTCATTAGCACCTTTAAAAGTACTTGTAAAATGAGGTTGGAGGCATTTGAAACTCCCTATACTTCTTCCCTTTCTTTTTAATCACGTGACCTGTCACTGGATCATATAAGCTGTAAAAACATGTCATTGATATTAACTGTTTTTAACATAGAATTTTAATATATTTAAAATATATAAAATGTTGGAATATCTAAAAACGCAAAAGAAAAAGAAAATGTTATCACAGAATCAGCATTCAAAAATACTTTTCTGCATACTGTCATGTGTGAGAGACTGATATTCTGGTATAACCCTATCCTTTTCTCTGGACAATCCTGACATGGTAGTTAGCATGAACTTCTTTATCAAGTCTCCTTCTGTGAATGATTTTCTGACAATGGCAATTTTACCTGGAATTTTCAACTTATTCTAGTTACTATTGATTTTTCTTGTATTGGCTACTTTGAAAAACCTTTGGTCCTTGTCAAGATTCTTTACCAAACTGGATCCTCTTTTCATGCAAAATAAGTTTGTGTAAAAATCTGATGCTTGATTTTATATTCTTTGGGAACAGATACTGTTTCATGCGACATAAGGCAGACTATTTTGTTACTGGAAAGGATGAAAAATATTTATTTGTCCAATTCAGGTTAAAATTTGTGCTAAGATTTCATTTTTTTTTCTTCTTTCTGCTCATGATATAGAATATATTGTGAAAATTCCAAGAGAAGAAATGTCCACATAAAGAAAAATATTCCCCAAAATCCAACTGAAATATTAACACAAATTATCTATGGACATCCCAAGATAAGTCAGAAGAAATTTCTGCAAGAAAACTATTTGCAGGTGCAAAAATATCAAAATGAAAAAATATCCTGTAAAAATGTATCTTCTTTTGCTCTTTATAGGGTGAGAAAAATTTAAAGCAATAAATTCTAAAATTGTATAGACAACAAAAATTTATCTAACTTCTTTGGCTACAGTGACCATTTGAATGGAAGAAAATCCTTTTGTTGTTGTCCCTGGGAATGGATTTTAGGAACCAGAATGATACTTGAGAAGTGGAAGAATTAAATGCTATAAAACGCTTCTCTTTCTAAAATGTTGATGCTATGTTTGAAAGATTTTAGTTAAAAAATATGAAAAGAGGTTGTATCAAATTTTTTAAAATTTGGTTTAAAGTCAACAAAAAATAAATTTGAAATAAATTACAAAAAAGCTAGAAATTATTGGAAATTAGAAAGTAATTTTTAAACTCCAGTTTAATTTCAACAACAATGGATTTTAACTAAATTACTAAAAAATGATCAAGACAGTCAACTGCCAATTCACATCATCTAATATTTGTTGAATAAATCAGCCTTTCTGTATTGTTGCCATTTTTCAACTTTTCAAAAATATTGTAGTTTTTATTTTCATTGAAAATATTTATAATTATGGTGTTTTATTTTTGTTACTTAAAAACCTGAACATGTTCAAAATAAAATAATAAGAAAAAGACAAATTGTGCACATTGGTTTTATATTAACTAGCAAATATAATTGTCCTTGCCCAACCTGTTAACCATTAAATCATTTTTTGCAAAATGAATTTGTGTTAGAAAATAAAAGGCATGTTAAACATACCTGTTTGTTACAAAAACAGTATCAATTACAAATTTTGTAAATACTACAGCAAATACAAAACCAAAAGCCCCATCAATTTTTGTAAAAAACTCTCAACAACAACATTTGTGTTTGTCTGTGTGTGCGCGTGTGTGTTTGTCCTGCTGCACCTTACACTGCTGCTTGATCCCCCTGAAAGTGAAATGGGTGGGAGAAAGGCTGAGAGGAAAAAAATGGGAAGACTAAGATGGGGTTGGGAACAGTTAGAGGAAACTTTGGAATTGTTGACAGATATCTTCAGTAGGAAAAAAAATAATCAGATATTGTGGAGTTGAACACAGAACATATGAAAATTAGGATTAAAATTAGTCAGTTGTCAAATATACCTCAGTTAGTAATTTTCATTATGATGAAGCTGTTAGGAAGATCATGACTCTTGACATGTAGATTTTTTTAGGTAACAAATAAACAAACAGACCTGATTTTAATTTTCCACCTAATTGTGATAAATTTCAGGTGACAGCTCAAGCCAAATATTTTGGCATACTGTCATACAAAGAAGGGCTACAAATGAAAGAATTGGGTAGATAATATCAGATACTGGATTCTGATGACCTTTCTTATCCTACTTGCAACAGCAGCTAACACTGAGCAGCATGGCTGTCTTTTCAGTCTTGTGTACTATGATGATGAACAAAGTCATCATCATTTTCCGAGATACTTTCATGAAGTTGAATTTTCTCAAATTTCTCTTCACACACACTTTCTTCCAAAGGAGGGTAGGAGAATGCCAGCTGTGTATGTACCCTATCCATTCATTTCTATGTACCCTATCCATTCATTTCTATGTACCCTATCCATTCATTTCTATCAATAACTTAAGAGTCTGGAAAGTGTTTCTTCACATCGTTTCAGTGTTGCAAACATGAATCTGATTTGATTCTTGTTTGGATGAAACCAATCAATAGAATTTTCAGTGTAAGTGAGACAGAAACAGATATATATATATATATTGTGGGGATTTTTGTCCCTGAAAGTTATTTAGGATAAAGGACCAAGTCAGATGTGGTTCTGACCTGAAGCTAAGTGCATACAGGCAAAGTCGATCTGCAGCTTTGGAAGAAAGGAAACACAACTGTTTGAGTTCAATTAATTTACTTCTAGGAAAAAAGTTGAAAGGAAAAAGTTTATATGTGTGTTTGCAAACAAAGTGCATTTGCAGACTTAGATTGCTTGAAGATTCGTCCTTGTAACTGGTAGGGCAATCAGTCTGTAGCATTGGTAGTGGGCTTCTAAGTAGCAGTCCTAGCTTCCCCTGGGTTGCAGGCTCATATTCAGGTTGGGCATCACACATGTAAATAGTGGCAGCTGCTTCTCTCTGGCCATCTCGGGCTTGGGTAAAGGCAGTCCATCATGCAGGGTGCAAGACACAGGTCAAATGATCAAGGCTAAGAGCCAGTCACAAAGAAAAGTGAACGAAAAAAGAGGACAAATTCTGGGAGTCAGATTTATATAGGGGTTTGGCAAAGATACCACATGACTTCTATAAGGGCACTGATTGGGCCCTCATTTTGGCCCATTCCACATGTGACCATTAAATTCTGATAATATAGAAAGGGGTGGTGAGAAAATACTTTCTTTTCTTTTTTTTATAGAGAGTTAAAGAGATTACACAACAGTGTAATATTGGTTGAATAAAGTATGGATTCCAAAAAACTGAATTTTTCAGATGTAATCAGTTGTGAAATTTATTCTGATGAACATAAAAAAAATTATATTTTTGAAAACCCTCACAGACCACACTGGATAGTCTCACAGGCAACATGTGACCAACAGGCCATTTTTTTGTGCTGGCTGTAGGCTATTTTCCTGGAAGATAATCCTGAAACTATAACTTGGAGCTTTACAACTCATGAATATAAAGACAAGATATTCTTAGACATAGACAGAATGAGAAAAATCAACCCCCATAGATTAAATAAAGTTTCACTACAAATTTTCTTAAGTTACTCTGATTGACAAATACCTGGATAATGCCAGTGGGCACAACAGCTGAAATTTTGTGATAATAACAACATGGATGAAGATATTAGTTCAACTGTAAATAAAAATATAATGGTTTTCTAAAATTTATGAAATAAAATGCCTTTAACATCATTAAGTATCACACATATAGTATTTATTTGAAAGTTGTTATAAAAATGGTTTTTGATAAGCTGGCAAAATATAAAGATTGTTGCAAAACAGAAAGAATTATCATTTTACGACTCCTGGTGTAATTTACCCAACAAACAACATTTTGTAGACTAATATAAGACTAGATAAAAAAAGAAAAAAAAGACTATGAATTTGAACAAACAACAAGTAATAAATGTATTAACAAACGTTTATAAAAAAGTAAGAAAAGAAATTAACTTCATTGAAGTTATTGATATTTCAACACAATCTTCACTTGATGTTTCTGAAGTACTTATATGCCACATTTTTTTTTCAGAGAAAGAGAAAACACATTGCTCTTAAGTCAAAGGTAAAAGAGAGTGAGCCTTTCAAAAATCAAATAATTAATAGTGTTACATTTGCTAAATTGATTTATTGTAGCTTAATTTGAAGTAAACCATGCTTGTCTTTCCTAACCTATATTCATTTCACTTTGTTTTTAGTTATATACAAAGTGATTAGATGGCATTAAAATATAGAAAATTACAATTAATGAAATCTCGTTATTTGGTTGATTCATTGTAATTTTGTAAAATAGTCAACAAAATTTCATATAAGTATGCCATATTAAGTGATATGAATATTGAAATATTTTTTATGACAAAGGTGCACTAGTGTAAAGAAGCATTATTGCAGATAATATTCAATTTTTCAAAATAATTATTTGAATAAATTAAGAATTAAAACTATTAAACAACATTTTAAAATGTTTTCTTCAAATCATTTTTCACTTTTCCAGATTTGAGTAACTTTTATGTTAGTGACTTCCTTCAAAACAAAAAACTACTTTAGGTTATTTTTGGTTCTTAAGATATTCTTTGTTCCTAATGAAAAATGTAAAAAGATTCTTGGAATAACTACATAAAGAGAAGAGCATCTCTTCATGGTGTAATGGTCAGCTAGCTAGATTTATGGTGAGCTTCATCCTCATTGGGTACCATACATGTGACCTTGTGCTAAAACTAAACTATGCTTAGCAAATAAGAATTCCAAATGAATAAAGAAAAACAATGGTGGACAAAGATTTTTCAATGCTTTTCAGTAAATCAAATTATCTTGTGAGTTAAAAATCTGTTTATTATAGTTGGAGCCTTTACAAAATTCCAAATTAATGTTATAAAACATAGAACATTGAACCATAAGACACAAATACAGAGGTTCTTTCACTTAAAAAGTGATTTCTTTAAAATTATATTGTTAAAGGAAAATTATCATGTCTAAGGAAAAAAAAAATTTCCCCCACAAGGGATGTCTTCTGTTCTTGATTTCCAGAAATAACTCCATATAAAAATTCATGATGTAAAGTGGCATACAGAAATACAGTGTGGTAAAGTATAGCAACTTTCCTTAAAAAGCACTATTTTAAAAAAATGTGGCACAGGATTACAAAATGATCTTAAGATAAAAGCCTTTGATTAAGATCAAACAGGAAGAGATAGAAACATACAAGGGGAGTTAAAGCAAAGAGAGTAAAAGAAGAGAAAATTTGTCTTCATCCTGTCTTTTATAGGGGCCTAAATGGTCAGTATTCATTGAAAGAAGGGCATTTGAATGGCTTGGTTATTGTGAAGAAAAGTCAGAAGAATCAAGGACAATTATATACACACCTATGTCAGCTTAGACAAGTTCAAAATGTTTTTGTTCATGGGCTAGAGAGAGAAATTTATAGCCTGAGGAAGTGGGAGGTCAGAAATGGTATCAAAGAACATTAATGATAGTTGTTATATTCTTGTGTATGTGTGTGTGTGTACATGCATGCATCTCTCTCTCTCTCTCTCTCTCTCTCTCTCTCTCTCTCTATATATATATATATATATATATATATATATTGTATATATGTATATATATATTTGTCTCTTACATTTTAGTCTCCTCTACATATTGAAAATATATTTTCACACATTTATGTATAGACTATATACACTTTCAGTAAATAAAAGAGGCTGAGATTGTAGAAACAAATGTGAAGAGTGACAAAGCAAGAAAGGAAGAAGAAAAAGGTGAATAGAAAAAAGAATGTTAGATAAAGCAAGAGAAGGCTAGAGAGAAAGGAGAACAAAAATAAGGAGAGAAATGACACAGAAGATGTAAAAGCAAATAAGAGATTAAGAGAGAAGGAAAAGAATTATAAAGAAGAAAGAAAATGAAATTAGGGGATTAAAGAAAAAGATGAGAGCAAAATGAAATGAGTTTCAGGAAAGAACAGTATCAGAGAGATGAAAAATGAACATTTTAAAATGTATATAAGAGAGACAAATAAAGAAAAATAAGGTGTCTTGTTTAGATAGAAAGTTTGAATAAAAAGAAATGAAAAATAAAGTGTAGAGAAAGAATTGCAAAGCTTAACAGGAAAAGTAGCTGTATAAAGTGACTGCAAAAGTAAAGGGAAAGAAAGAGAAAAGTCAACACAAAAGAAAGTAGAAAGAACACTTAAAGCCCAATTCACTTGACTCAGCCAGGGGCTAAGTGGTTGGACTCAACACCTCAGGAAATAGACAAACACAATGGACTATAATTTACTAGTCATCTCTTATATTTTTCATTTAATAAACTCATAGTGTCAGAATGTCTCTTAAACTTTCCAAACAATTCTAATGAATTGTGGGGTGTATATCTTTTAATGCTTTCTTGTTTTTTCTTTCAATAGAAATCAAAATATAAAAGAAAGGGGGTGGGGAGGTTCTGGAAAACATTTTAAATGTCTGCGAAACAGTTGTAAAACATGAATAATTGTGAAATGATATTGCTTGTATTCTGTAGACTTTCTGATTTGGGCCGAGTGTATATCTCCAGTATTTTTAATCTTTACCACTTGATACTGTGGTGGAGAGATGCTAATTAATTATTTTGTCAGGTAGTAAATATTGAGAAAATAAGGGCTGTGTGAAGTAATTAGCTATTTTCGCTCACATTTAACTTTTGTATTCAACAACATTGATAAAGCATAAACATGACAAACAACAAATCTCTTTTGTGACAACAACAATAAGAATATTTTATATAACATAAAATATACAAGCAATAGGTGTAGGTTGAGTTTTGTGAATGAGAGATTTTGTTGGTGGGTTTTCATTTTGATATATAAACTCTTATAGTGATATGAAGTGTTAAGTGAAATTGAGTTCACTGAGAGAAATATTTGTTTTACCTAAGTGTGTGTAACTTTAGTAGAATTAGTGAATAAATAAACTTGTTTAAATTGAATTTTAAACAGTTTGTAAAACAATTTCAGAAGTGTAATTTGTAGTGTAACAGTTTAGTGACAAAAGTTGTCCGTCTTTGACTATATATGATTGTGTGTCAAAGATTGAATAAAATATCTTACAAAATGCTGGAAGGAAGTTTGTTTTGTAGTTAAGAACTAAACTTAGTGAATAATAAATTCCAGTGTAAGAAAATGTTCTGTGGATTCTGTTGAAGAAAAATTTTATGACTGAGAATTTTCAGTATGTGATAAATAAACCCAGAAATGGTGAGTGAGTGAATTGAATGGAGTTGCATTAAATTAGCTTGACTTGACTTGTTTTGCATTGAAGTAATTCTAACTTCAAGGAAACAAGCATCATAGAGTAGTTTGGCCGTTGTTAGTTGTGCAAAAAACTCACTAAAGTAAAATGTGGTTGTACACTCTATTTATTTTTCAATCACTTGATCGGCTCATGAACATGTTTAAAGATTTTGGCAGTAACCTGGGTCTAAACACTATTCTGTAGGCATTGTTGCAACTTTTGATATATATTGACCAATCAACGATGAATAATGTAAGATTTAAGCTTGAAGCCTGGGTTGCATTTAGGTTGCACATAATTTATCATTAGCAAAAGAAAATATACGGTAAATGTAATTGAATATTTATTATCCAATGAAAATCATTAAATCAGAATAATGTGATAATTAGTTAATGGATCCTTGGTGTATAGAGGTTAAACTCTATAATACCATTCTGTTCCAATAAGGAAGAATAACTGAAAGAAGTTTCAATTTATTATTTAATTTTTATCTTTAACCAAAGAATTTACTGTAATTTTGAACTGTAACCATTGGGTCTAGAACTAATCCCCAATGGAAATTGATAAGTATATTGTTAATAAGTTCTATTTCTTTTGGGTGCATGTTTTGCAATAAATTAAGACAATGGATGTATCTGAAAACATTTCTAAGCCATTATAGCATGGCTATCAGGGATTCTCAGAAGAGTTTTAAATACCAAAGTTAAAAGTAAATTAATGAATAAACACCTAAATAGTATCATTTGTTTGTAAAACAGGTAAAAATTGTTGCTCAATGTCGTTAATATTAGAAGAGATGCATATGATGTAAAATTTTGATATGTTACAACTGAGTACGGATCCAAAATCAGTCGACGCAATTTTGTCTACAAAATGCTTTTTACCCAGGCAGCTAAATCTTTGTTTTGAAATGTAATTGATAAATTATTGACCCTGTCAAAACTATTAAATAGTTCAGAGGGAATATTTTTTATTATTTTGTGCTGGCAGATATTGGAATAACAGAAAGTTCTGAATTTTGAACAGATTAATTTTGAATTTGGTGTGAAAAAGCACAACTCTCAGACAATGACAAGATTAGAACTTTTTTCATATATGTTTTGTGTCAGCAGACATCAGGCTTGAGCAAATCTTTAATCTTCTTGGTTTCACTGTCTAGAAGTTTTTTTTTATTTCCTATTTGAAATATTTGGATTTTGTAAGTCACATGTTGTATATAGCAATGTGAATGCAGAAAGAAGAATAAAAGACAAACTGAACATAGTATAATTGTAATTATTGATTTATTTTATATATTTCTTTTTTGTTTTAAATAATCTGTTACTCTTATTGTCTTTTATTTCAATTATTTGCCTGTACACACATATCTGAATGTAATGACATCTAACTTGTTATTTTGGTAATATGTTGGATCTTTTAAAGAGAGGAAATATTCATGTGTATTTTCCTAAGTATCTAACTTGAAGGAAAGTTTGGAACTTTGTTTCTCCATCAACCTGTAAGTGAACAAACAACTTTTCTTTCTTTCTTTTTCCATTTGACCTTCCCTCCAACTCACCTGCCCAGGGTAAAGGAGGCTTGGCTATTTATCTGAAAGATAATTCCTCTTTTAAGCAAAGCCAATTTACCAAAAGACACAACATTTGACCAAATATAATGTTCTCTGGTGCTTAGGTAAATGTGTACTGGCTGTATTTTGTCCCCCTCTCTCATTGTGATTAACACTCCTGAAACAACAAATTCAAATGTGACAATCAGTTGTCAAAGTTTATTTAAAACTAATTGTTGATTTTGAAAAGATTAGTAAGGTTTATAAAATAACCTGCAAGTATTAATTAATATAATAAAATCATATATTTTTAGATAAGTAATTGATACTAATTTAAATTCTGAAGTATCACTATATTACTACTGCTACTACATAAATTGATGATATTGCTTGAAATTTTTGTGTCTTGTGGATTGTTTTTACTCAAAAGGCATCATGTGTAGTCTTGGTTTGATTGGATCTGACCCAGATTGAGAAGACTGTGCCAGGGATATAAACTATCAGTATGCGTTTTTTTTATGTCAACCTTAAATCTTAAGGAATGTTGGGTCATGAAAAATACTAATATACAAGAAAACTAAACCTATAATATTAATTGAAAACACTTGATTTGAGGCTTGAAAATGATGGTAAGCTTATACAAGCTGAAACCAACATAAAATCAGCAAATATGATTGCAGCTATGAATTTCTCATTCAAGATCAATATGTGTTATTTAATACAAGCAAAATTTTTATTTTTGAAACTAAAATTTTTTCAGATAAAAAGAAGAATGCTAATGATAACATTACAATTAGCAAACTAAAAATTTACAGCAAATAAAAATACCTTTTTAAATTAAGAATACATTTTTCTTGCATTCACTGTAGGGTTTTCAAACTAATGAAAACATGAGGTTTTGAATGATTCTATATTTCCTAGGGGTCAGAAGGTTATGGGTATTTTCATTTGTTTTTATTTTTTCCTAATCATGTAACCTTTAGATATTCTTCCTATTTTCAACAGTTGCATGTCCATTGAATTCTTAGAGATTTAAAAAAAATAACATTTATTGTTGCAGCTAAAAAAGTACTAAAATGTCAGCAGCACTGGTTCCTATTCTTAGAATTTCCTTTCCCTAATTATGGTCCAAATTTAAGATGTACAGAAATCCTACAATGCTTAAAAGTTTGCACTGAATACAACCAGAATTTTTTTTCCTTATCTGTCATAAATGAGCCAAACAGTGATACATCTACATATGACCATAGCAATTTCTTAATAGCCTCTTCTTTTATGTAGTGGGTAACCGAAATAATTCATATTATTTATAGATAGGAAGGTGTTATAAACAATCAGAATGTGAAGAAAATATTTTTTGCCTCAATTTAAGGTCTTTTAAGCAACAATTATTTTACATTTTGTTGTAAATGTTTTATTTTCCTCATTTGTACAAAAAATACAAAAGTGAATAATAAAATTGATGAAACTTGTAAAGGAAAAATTATCTTTTTCCTTTACAATTTTCATCAATTTTATTATTCACTTTTGTATTTTTTGTTCAAATGAGGAAAATAAAACATTTACAATAAAATGTAAAAATTTCCACTCACAAAAAGAAGTAAAAATAAGCATGGACAATTTTCTTCCGACTTACCCTTTTGGCTAACCTCAAAGAAACTTGAAAAATGAATAATTATTTTAAAAATAAACAGTTAAAAAATAACAAAAACATAAACTGCTGATTTTGCAGTTTGGATTTCTATTAGGTATAATAGAGCAGGCTTAACAAAGAGAAGCAGTATAAAAGACAAATACAGACAATATAGTTCTTACACTATTTCACATCTTCATGCCACAGGGATATTATTTCTGTTACTGTTATTTTATTTTCATTATTATCCAAATATATTTAATTATCTTCTGTATTTCCCTTTATTTAGGCACTTTATTTCTATTTTTAAATGTGAGTAAATCAGTTATTAAAAAAGAAATTCATAGCTTCATGCATTGTGATAAAAATCTCTTGGTTTTTGAAGGAAGAGAGGAAAAAAGAAAAAGACTTTCACATAACTGATGCAGGCTTGATCTCTTCTCTCTTCTGAATATTTACTGACTTCAGGCCAAGAGTAGCACTTGGTCTCAATATTTCATTTAGCTGTGAAATTAGCAGTCAGTATTGAGCACTCTTTCACCAGAAATAAAACAAACTTTAAACAGTGTGTGTGTGTGTGTGTGTGTGTGTGTGTGTGTGAGAGAGAGAGAGATCCTTTAATTCTCAGTCAAATATAAATTTGTAATTAAGGCTTTTGTCTATCTGAGATCATAATACTTCAATGATCATGCAATAATAAAATATTTCAATACTCCACAAATTTTAGACAGCTGTATTAGGTAAAATGAAATCAGAGAATTCCTGTTTTTAATGAATTTTCATCATGAAGAATTTGTCTAACTGAAATGTCTTGTAAAATATATTTTGCAATTATTTCTATTTTTGTTGGTAAGAAATGATGTTCAATTACTCTTTTCAATGAAGAAAAATGATATTTTACATACATTATAATTATCTTAAAATTTAGTTATCAAATTTATAGGACTGATTAATCTGTTTTGTGTTCTTTATTGCAATTAAAATTATATTTTACTTATATATTTATATATTTAATGCATGTACTTGACTAAGTATGCAAAATCATAATGTGTTGAGAATTATGTGAATAAATATGAAAATAATAATATAAATCACATTATTATTTTAATTGTACAAATATTATTCAGTTAGTCAAATGTGTCTGATTAGACATAAAAGCAAACACAATTTGACTTTTATTTTTGTTTTCTTTAACATTCATCACCTTCTTATAGCTCAGCTGTGATAACACTAGTTTTGCAGGCTATTGATTGTTAAGGTTTATGGTAATAAAATTTATTTTAAAAATAAAAATATTGTTTCTAGTATTATGTTCTTATACTAAATTTTAAGTATTTTATTATTATGCTCATTTTAAGTACTTTTACACTGGCAGTGGGTGGATTGATTGATTTCTGGGTTTAAAGGCACATCAACCTTCATTAGGGTTGTGGGTCGCGGTTGTGAAATGAAGGATAAAAATGTCAGATTGAAAGGTAAGACTTTGAATTCCATAGGACAAAATATTGTGGAGTTCATCAGACTCATTTTAAGCTGTTTTGGAAAATATGCCCTTCTCTGTAAAATGCTAAAATAATTTGTTTTACTTTTTCTAATTCAAATAAGTGAGGAATTAAAAGTCTTTGTGTTTTCAAGAAAACAAATTTAGTAAATATTCTGTTTATTCTGATAATTTTCTTCACTCAATATCAGCTGACACGGAAATTGATAGTTTCATTTAATTGTGATGCAGTGCAAAAGTCAACCATTCTATTTTGATACAAGTAAGCAAAACTGATGTCAGTTTGGAAGAAAGGTGCAGCCAATTTTAAAGAGTTCTAAACTATCACAAAAATAGTTTTAAACAAATAAGTGCATCCAGGCTTGGTAGATGTATTTATAAAACAATCTCTCTCTTATATATGTGTGTGTGTGTGTGTGTGCATATATATATATATATATATATATATATATATATATATATATATATATATATATATATATATATATATATACATACATACATACAAAAATCCTTTCTGAGATGAACATTCAAAGTTTTATAAGTAGATATCCACTCCTTTTGCAGAGATATATTATTGATTTATTGAGGACAGTCTAGAATAATTGTTAAGCATGCATACACATATCTAAAAATGACATACGGGTATATATGTCAGTATGCAATTCTTAGAGAAATATAATCATACAAAGCTGCATAGATGCAAAAACTCATGCAGGGAGAAAATTAAAGATTGGGACAGGTCTGAATAAATGATATACATAAATGTTTATATCTTGAGACATTTATAAATGCACAAGAAAGTTTTTTTGTTGTTGTTGCTTTTTTTAAAAAATCATCCAAGGTAATACAGGAAGTTCAAAACGAGACAGAATGAAAAATGTGGAGTGAATGTCTCTGTAGCTTTCTTTTTTTATCTATATATAATTACTTTAAAGCACATGAACACACACACACACACACTTTTAGTTAATGCGCCTGCTGCCAAAGAAAATGAGACTGAAGTCTACTTAATGTTGGAGAAATGCTGTTAATAATCATCAACATACCTATCAGTGAGGAGCTCCTGAAAAGTTCTTAGCCTAAGGGATTCCTAAAATATTCTGTTTGGTTATTTGTTTAGATTTTTGAAAATGAGTTGGTCTGGGAATTTTTCAGCATCCTCACCTATGTCAGGTGAATAACATACTTAAAACACTAGTTGGTCTTCAATATTTAACTAAATTAACATAGCAAGCAATTATTACTTTTTCACTGTTTACATGTACTTAAGATTTTATGTCCCTCCCCTTACATTTATGCTGATATACAATATTTCCAGTTTGTTTCAAATTTATTACTGTGTATTTAATAAGAATTGGAATGGATAACCAACATCAGTTTTTTCAGAGAACAACTTTAGATCTGTTTTTGTTCTCTTTACAAATACATTCAGTTCACAATCTTAACATTATATATCAGTCACTCAGTTCAAAAACTTCTAAAATTAAAATTTTACATTTATCAATAATAATGTAAAATAAATAATAACATCTTCTACACTGAGTCTGTTGGAAATTTCCCCCTCCTTAGTCCTTCCCCACCTCTCTGTCACTCAGGATCATCTACAATTCTGCAATGTTACACTCAGTATCCTGTAATAATTATTTGACAAAAGTTTTTGCTGGTCAACTTCAACAACTTTTTTTCAAGAGTGGACAATTTCTTCCACAAAAGTGTCCTACAAATTTTAATCTATTCTTCTGTATGGTTTCAGAGATGGGAACAATTTTGCCATAGAACTCATTGTTTGATAGGAGTTGATTACACAAGATGTTAAGAGCAAGTGCAGATCAGAGCAGAGCATTCTAGTGTAAGCACTGTTTAGTATTTTCCTCGTTGATGTTGGTAGAAACAGACAAGAATATAAAACCATAGACAGCAATAGGAGAGGCCAACTTCAATCCTCTTTCAATTATAATATAGTTTGCTACAAAAAAACTAAAGCAAAAATTATGCAATGATTTAAACTAAAGTGTTCATATTGGACAATAACTCCAGAAGCTGAATGTTTAAAAATTACTTATCACCCAACTGGTGTCTATTTGGATAAAACCTGATCTTGACAACCAAGAAAAGTTACTCTATGAATGTGTAGCTACATTTACTTACTGTTGTTGAACAATAGGTAAGTGATGGCTGTTAACACAAGAAATTATATAAACAAAAAATAGGGTTTGAAAATAAATATGCACAACATAGATTCATGGGAGATGTGGCTTCCAAAATTGCAAGTGTTATAATGAGTGTTTGGTTGTAAAGGAAAGGAACAAAAAAGGATTGCATTTTCAACAGTGCATATTCAAGTGTTATAATGAGTGTTTGGTTGTAAAGGAAAGGAACAAAAAAGGATTGCATTTTCAACAGTGCATATTCAAGTGTTATAATGAGTGTTTGGTTGGAAAGGAAAGGAACAAAAAAGGATTGCATTTTCAACAGTGCATATTCAAGTGTTATAATGAGTGTTTGGTTGTAAAGGAAAGGAACAAAAAAGGATTGCATTTTCAACAGTGCATATTCAAGTGTTATAATGAGTGTTTGGTTGTAAAGGAAAGGAACAAAAAAGGATTGCATTTTCAACAGTGCATATTCAAGTGTTATAATGAGTGTTTGGTTGTAAAGGAAAGGAACAAAAAAGGATTGCATTTTCAACAGTGCATATTCAAGTGTTATAATGAGTGTTTGGTTGGAAAGGAAAGGAACAAAAAAGGATTGCATTTTCAACAGTGCATATTCAAGTGTTATAATGAGTGTTTGGTTGTAAAGGAAAGGAACAAAAAAGGATTGCATTTTCAACAGTGCATATTCAAGTGTTATAATGAGTGTTTGGTTGTAAAGGAAAGGAACAAAAAAGGATTGCATTTTCAACAGTGCATATTCAAGTGTTATAATGAGTGTTTGGTTGTAAAGGAAAGGAACAAAAAAGGATTGCATTTTCAACAGTGCATATTCAAGTGTTATAATGAGTGTTTGGTTGTAAAGGAAAGGAACAAAAAAGGATTGCATTTTCAACAGTGCATATTCAAGTGTTATAATGAGTGTTTGGTTGGAAAGGAAAGGAACAAAAAAGGATTGCATTTTCAACAGTGCATATTCAAGTGTTATAATGAGTGTTTGGTTGGAAAGGAAAGGAACAAAAAAGGATTGCATTTTCAACAGTGCATATTCAAGTGTTATAATGAGTGTTTGGTTGTAAAGGAAAGGAACAAAAAAGGATTGCATTTTCAACAGTGCATATTCAAGTGTTATAATGAGTGTTTGGTTGGAAAGGAAAGGAACAAAAAAGGATTGCATTTTCAACAGTGCATATTCAAGTGTTATAATGAGTGTTTGGTTGTAAAGGAAAGGAACAAAAAAGGATTGCATTTTCAACAGTGCATATTCAAGTGTTATAATGAGTGTTTGGTTGTAAAGGAAAGGAACAAAAAAGGATTGCATTTTCAACAGTGCATATTCAAGTGTTATAATGAGTGTTTGGTTGGAAAGGAAAGGAACAAAAAAGGATTGCATTTTCAACAGTGCATATTCAAGTGTTATAATGAGTGTTTGGTTGTAAAGGAAAGGAACAAAAAAGGATTGCATTTTCAACAGTGCATATTCATCAAAATTTAGAAAATATACATAGTTGTTTGAAAGGTGTTAAAATTGTTCATATGTGGTTCTTCAGTTGCTGTTGGTAAGGAAAGTGATTAGGTGTAAGGGTGCTGTCAGCAAGGCCAAGAACTGACCAATTTCTTGGGTTGGTTGGTCGAGGTCACAGTTGGTCTGGAGCAAATTAGTCGTTGGTGGGGTTTGATGTACGCCCTTCTTCATGGCTGAAATCGACACCTGTGAGGTGTTTTATGGGCTGGCCATCAGGTGATGCCAAGATGTTGAAGCAAACTGCCTGGTAAGGTGGGTTGGAAGGTTGGTAGCGGAATATCTCTGTTGGTCTCTGGTTGAATGTAGTATCAATGAAACAGGGTCATGGCAGTGATAATAAGGGAGGCCTAGAGTGGATAGTGAAGGTTGATTGAGCAGAATGTTGGATTCTGGTTGAATGTGGTATCAACAAGATGGTGGTGATGATGAGGGAGGCCTGAAGTTGGATGATGAAGATACTGAGGTGTTAGAAATCACAGTGGTTGGCATTGGAATCCCAGTGGTGTCAAAGCTGGCCTGTTGGCTGCATTCTGTATGTAACAAGTTGGTGAGGTGAGTGAAGTTTGGGTGAGATCATTTTTTTTTTTTGGTGGGAACATTACTAATTGGCTATCATATTTTATTGTGGGGATTTGTTTTGTGGACTGGATGTGATGCACAGAGCCACTGCACACAAAACAACTTTTTATTTTGCGTTTTGATTTGTTAACATTCACACCTGGCCGACATGTAATGTGAATCAGAAAGAGATCTAATTGCAGTGGAGTATAACACAAACAGCATCCAATTTTTCATAGATTAGAGCTTTGAATGGTGATCTAAAGCAATACAGACTTGAAATTTAACATCTTTAGATTTGATGGTCAATCATATATTTGAAGAAGTTTACATGAAGAGTATCATGCATACAAACTGCATTAGAACAATAGTTAAACATGGAGAGTGTCAGGGTGTAGAGTTGTATGTCTAGAAACAGTGTTGGCCCATTGTATCAAATTTAAGAAATTATGGATAGTAAGCCTTATGTAGAAATATTAGATAAGCCATATAGGTTGGTGATGGGATTTTCAACATCATGCCACCAGACAATTCAGAACTTATATTAAAGACAATAATAGTGACATGTTGTGGTAGCCAACCCAGTTATTAATCTTCAATTCCATTGAGAATCCATGGCAACAAAAGGTTAAAAGTAATATTTGATACAATAAACATAAAAATATGAATGATTTCAACAATAATAGGATGGAATGTTGGGAAAAATACCTTTGGGAATAATAAGGAATTGCATTGATAAACAACAAATGATGTATTGATAGTTTTTGTTTATTCTACACAATATTAGAGGAGGGTCTTTCATTTGCTTGTTTCTGAAAACTGGTTTTATAAAAATGGACAATAATTGAAGTGTTCCTAAATTAGTTGACCATGGCATTTTTGTCAGATTAAAATTGCTGTACCTAAAGTATACATATTAAAATATCTATCATTTAAAATAGCAAACATATACTTTAATCTATTTTGGTTTAATGGCCATAGACCAGGTGTAATAGTAAAATTGTCCAAATCATGTTACAACATAATTATCCATTCCACAAAAGGTTTAATATAAAAAAAAACACTAAACTAATTGAGTTTCTTTTTTCCAGGTTTTCAGATACGACATTTAGCCATCTTGATACAATTTGGCATAAGAATCACTGAAAAACCCTTTGAGTTATTCACCTAGAAAGAAAACAGGTTAAAATTGTTTTGTGTTAGACCCACTATGTCTTCTCAACTGAGCAATGGTGACAGGAAAAAAATTATTCAGGCCTTCAGTAATGGTACCAACATTCATACTCTGGCTTCCATCTTCCAAGTCTATTCAAGAACCATCAAGAGAATGGTGAATAAGTTTAAAATGAGGGAACCGTAGAGAGGAAAACTGAATAAGGAGGCCACAACAGGAATAGGGATCATCATTTCAACTTAGAGTTAAAGAGATCAATTAGAAAAAATCCAACTCAATCCATAAGATGCTTGGCACATGAGAGAGGAGGCTCACCTAGGACAGTCCAAAGAGCAGTGAAAAAAGGCTTGAAAATGAAATTGTATGTGAAACCTGTGAGGCACTGTGTTACTCCAGGACAGAAAGTTACAAGGTTAGAGAGGACAAAGATCATCTTGAATAAGTTGGAAAATGATCCTGGAATAATAAATATATATATATATATATATATATATATATATATATATATATATATATATATATTTGAACTTTATTTCAATCTTTCATGAGCTTCCGATCCTTAGCTGATGAACATATCATTTTCGTTTTTTGATAGATTTCATCATAATTCTTCTGTTAAACTTGGAGAGTAATTACACATTCTTACTACTCAAAGTAGTGTTATAAAAGCCTTGGAGAATTCCAGTAAGATATCTTTAATCATTTCTAAGATACAATGGTTCAAAGCTTAATCTAACAATTGGACAATTTTGCTGTTACACCCGGTAAATCAGATAAGATTAAATACAATTTTTAAACCAATATATTTGCTTATGCTAAATTAAATGATGTTACTGTATGCATGCACACTCAGTTTAGTCCACTATATCTAGTTTTCCTTTTGTTTTATGCTCTTTCTAAAGTCACTAGTGACTGATTTGTTTTTTAACACTTAACCTTTAAAGCTAGAAAATAGCTATTGTTCTTGCTACCCAGGGTGGCCTTCAAGTTTACCACCCCTTCCCAGAAGGAATGCAATATCACAATGCACATTAACCTCTTAAAGTTCATATATATATATATATATATATATATATATACACAAAGATCTGGTGCACTATGTGCCACAAGGTCCCCAAATGACCCTTTGCAGGTTTTGAATTCAGAATTGTCCTCCTCCTAGACTAGTTGTCATCCAAGGCTATAGAACCCAGTCTGTCCTGCTATTTACTCATAGCTGGTGGGAGAAGAAGAGGATCAATACCTTTCCCAAGGGTATTAGCACATAAATGAATGTAATAGATTCAACTGAAATTTAAACTCAGCTCTCTGATTCCTCAATCCGAGCGACTATATATATATATATATATTCTATATATATATATTTATAGTCAATGATGAAATTATTTGTACACCCATTAAGTTTTAATATTTTTTTATCTATTTCTCAGAATCTAATGCCCACATGATGCCAGATTTTTTTCTGTTTCTGTTAATGTTCACTGATAAATTATGAGATAAAAGTACAATTGTATTTATTTATTTATTTAAAAAAAAATAAAACTGGGGATATGTAAAAAAAACATTTTGCAAAAACTTTAAAAACTTTTTGCGATATTAAAAGAAAGACAAAAAACAAAAAACACATTGTACTTTTAATTCATAATTTATCAGTTTTTTTTAATATTGATTTCAATTTTCAATTTGAACAAGTGAGGAGTCATAAATTAAATGCCACATTAACAGAAACATGGTTCGTTTTTCTTTTAACGATGTAAAAAATGCAATGTCTTTTTAAATTTTGTTTTACATCATTCAAGTTATTATTAGCAAAGTAGTAAACTGATAAGTCCAATAAAATTAATTTCATTTTTAAAAACTGAAATAAATGTTGTCATTCTTAGTCTATTTTGCTTAATAAAACTTCAATTATCTAAACAAAAAAATAAAACATTGCATTGTTTTACTACCATTAAAACATGTAAATGGAAAAATTGAAAAAAATACTCATCTTTGAACATTAAATAAAGTTTCTGCACTTAAAAAATAAATATATATTTTATTAATTTTCACTTTTCTTTTAAATTTCAGTTCAACATTTCCAGGAAAAATTTGAATGCATGTGATATTCTTAAAGCACTGAAATTACTTCAATTTATTTATCTATTTTATAATTTATGAAAAGTAATGATTTTAAAGCTAGGCATATGATAAGATAAAACAACAACTGGTTCACTTATTTATTTAATTTTTTTTCACTAACAGTTCACAGACATGAAGAATCAAAATCAAAGAACTGACGCTAAAGTCTAGACTTCTCACATAGGTTTGAAAAAACTGTGGATTCACTAAATTCACTTAATCCAACCCCACATCAAACTCTTCAAAAATGTTCAAATTTTTTTCACACTTTTTGCACATGGCTTGTAAGTGGGGCTTATTTCCCCAGCTGACAGCACATTTTGGAGACAATTTTTTTTTATTGCTGGCTGGCTTTGAGCCAGCCATATCAAAGACAAATTGGCTTTATTTCAACCCTATATTCTTCCTTATTACTTCTTTTTTTACAAAAATTATTGAAATTATGCTATTGTCTTTTTCTTTTCTGAAAGCTCACTGCAGACCAAAAGCTTGATATAGCTTGACATCTTCATGTCGATTGGAAGGGAATGATTATGCTAGTGTTATGGGCATTTTCTCCTCAGAATATTATGGGCACACTTTCTGACTGATGATGAAGATTGTCAGAAATCTACTCATAGAATGAATATTAATAACTATGACCAATGGTACTTACAACCTGATATATAATAAAACTGATCAGAGTTTTTCAAAAGCTAAAAATAAAACAAGAAAAAAATCATGTTTACAACATAATGGTTATTATTTCTACTTATACAAATTTATATATTTAAGCAGATGTACAATTAAAGATTAAAATACTTATACAATGAAAAATATCAAAATAGAAAAAGGAAGAACCTAATGAAGGTAGTACTGTCAACCATTTTGACTTATTTGGATTCACTGTTAATGATATACAGAACAAATGTAAATGAAACAAACAATTTTTTTTCCTATGCTTAAGCTGCTATTGTTTTTTTGAATGGACATAGCACTGAGTCGCCCGGTTAAAAAATTTGTCATATCAACACGTTCCTATAACTAGCATCTTGAACCGAGAAGAGTAATAAGAGAATTAGTAGTCTGAGAAACTACTTGAATGATCTTCTCTCTGAATACAACTCTATAACAGGTTTTCAGTTGAGGATAAGAATCAAATATTGAACAGTCTTACTGAATGGTATTGGTCGATTATTCCAAATGGTGGGTGAAATGTATAGATAGATATGGCAACAGAAAAGATGGGAAAACTTGATTGAAAGCAAAACCATGTGGCTGAGAAATCAATATAAAAATAAAAATCCACTGCTGTCTGTAGACATGGACTTTGTATTGATGTGTATATATAGCTGTATTAACAATAGATAATGAGCCCTAAGCACTCTCATCCAGACTAGCCTGGTTAGTATGACTGTAGTATATTCTAATTCACCTCCCCTGACAACCCTGTGACCCTTCCTTCCTCTAAACCATGGCTAAAGATGAGAGGATTCTTTTTATGAAACAACTTCCCAACCCTAACAACAAACCCTGATACCTTAACCTTGTGATGTTAATCTTTCTCTTTCCATACACCCTGGATACCTCAATCAACCAACACAACAATCAACAAAATTTGGTCTTCCTCTTTAAGGAAATAGGTCAGATAAAATTTTCTCTAACATGACAAAAGCCAATCTCATGCATAACTTTTACATGCCTAACAAATTATATATATAGCCAAATGCAAACAGGCCTACTTGTGCATGTGTGTGTATGTGTGTGTATATATATATATATATATATATATATATATATATATATATATATATATAGATAGAGAGAGAGAGAGAGAAAGAGAGAGAGACAGACAGACAGAGAAAGATCCAAATGAAAATTCATTAGTGCGTAGGCACAAATACACACTAAATGTATGTTTGTATATAAAAGGTACACACACAGAAATATATAGAAGGGAAACCTCTTTGTAATCTCATAAGTCTGATGCCTTCCAATATTCTGGTTATTTCAACCAACCAGCCAATTCTATTGTTTTCTACCTGAGGAGAAAATCACTGATAAAGTTTTCTTTTACCATAATAAAGGTTAATCTTGGCATTTTGGAATTAAAACTCAATGGCTGGCACCACCAAATATTGGGCACTAATGATTTATTGCTTACTTTATTCATATATTCATGACTTTTTCCAACTTATCACTGATGCTTCTTCTGCAAGGTGGAGATGCTTTTTCACCATCTTAATGCAGTGATAACTTTCATGGATGACATTTGTTGCATTGAATATTATCCTTAGAAACTTCTATTCTGTATGATAATCAACTTCATAGAGTTTGCTCAAATTGAAATCAACTTTATCTTCTATTATTACAAAAGAGTGGTCAACGTTTTTTCTTTTTTTGATAGTTTTAATTTATTTATTCATAATATAAAAGGATTGGGGAAAAATCTTGTTAAATATTTTCTAAATTTTGTTCTTGAACATTAAGAATCTTTTCATTTTCACAATCCTGATGCTCTTTTCTCATAGGCTATGTAGAATCAGAGTGATACATAATTTAAACATTCCCTTTTTAACTTGTGGTCTTCCATATCACTTGTTCATCTTGTCCTGTAAACTATTTCTGTTTTCCATATCTCTTTTGCGGAATAATCTTTTGATGAATTTCATTGGATAATAAAAAGAAATACATAGGTAAAAAAGACAAGCACTAAGCAAAAACAAAATGCAAGAAAACTTACTTATTATATAAGTGAAACAGTTAGATACTGCTCTTTTAAAAGTTGACAATTCTTTTAAGTGAGTTTCAGGGCTTTATATGCTATTGTGCTTATAAATTGCTAAGTACAAGTAATTTTCAGAATACTGATTTCCATTTTTATGTTGAAACTGAAAGAGCTATTTTTACACAAAAGCCACACATTTCTGTCAGTGATTTGGCACTAGGGGAAGAATAAAATACTATATTTTTGTTTGGGTAATGTAAACAACATCAGTTTTGCCTTTTCAACTTGAGGAAAATTCCTAAATAAAATGTAATTTTTTTTATTTAGACATCCATAGTTTATAATTGTAGCAGCCTTTTGCTGACAGGTATTTCATGTTTCTTAAATACAAACTTAAACTGTGTAAGGCTAGGAAATTCACCTCCCTGAAATGGTTCACATATTAATTCAATGATTTTAAATTCTTTATTATTCTATTTCAATATCCATTACCCTAAAGAACTACAATACATGTATAGTAGGACAACTACAGATAAATCTATTTTGAAGGGATGTTCAGATATATCTACTATCAGGTGACCCTTTAAATATATTTTTTTAATTATCATTGTTGTACTCTGTTTTTTTACAGAGTTAGTCTATTCACATCCAGGCTTTGTAAACATTTTTCCAACAGTCCACCATTGGCATGAAGGACATTGTTGTTGCCACTTTAAGGGAGATAACTTTAGTACAGCAAGCTCAACTGCAAATGTGCAAATACATATGGCATATTATATATATATATATGAACTGGGAACAAATACAGATAAAATATGGATCTGAATGAATCCAACAGAATGATAGGATAAAGAACAAATAGGAAATGTTTTTATAAACATTTCCTATCAAAGCTTTATCAGAGAATGAGACATGGAGAAAGAAATTCTAGTATTTTTATTCTTGTGAACCCATTATTTTATGGAGCTTCAAAAGAACATGTCATCTTTTCCTTGAAGGCCATAACTTCTACTAATGCTGCTTAACAAGTCAAATTCTCTGATGAAGCTTTAATAAAAGTGAAACATGTTAGACTTATAAATGTTTCCTATTTGTCTATCCTATATATGTATATATATATATATATATATATATATATACACACATTTGTGGCCAAAATGTTCACAACTGCATTGTTTTCGTCAGAAAAGTAGGTATAATTTTTTATCAAAGTTGTTTTATATTCTATAATTTTCACATACAATAAATATGATATTATTTGTTATTGTCTGATATTTTGATGTCATTTGAGAGGATAATACAAAAGTTATGGATGATTTAGTGATTTACTGCAAAACCCTAAAAATTCCCCCTAAAAAAGTACTCTGCACCATGCCACACAAGCAGGTTTACCTAATCATGGCTGTCAGACAATTTCTGCAACCATGTCACCCCTTACATCTGGACACCTAACTCTCCAGACTACAACCCTCTTGATTATTATGTGTGGGGTGCAGTTGAGCAAGTAATTCCTTGTAATACCAAAGATGAACTGAAGGTAAGGATTATGGCAGCATTCACTAACTTAAACAAGAAGACTGTCCAGAAGAGATGCAGAACATTCTGAAGTCATCTGGAGGCTGGGGTTGGAGTCAATGGTAATTTTATTGAATAAATTTATTCTTGAGTATTTCAAGATATTTTTCTGTAATTTTGGAAAATATATCTGTTAAACTGAGATGCCAGTGCTATTTTCATTTTTTGCATAATTTAGATGACAATTTATCCATCGCACCCTGTATATAACGTAGTATACCACATTGAAGATTACCCAATGTAAAACTGATCATTGCATTTTATTCTTTGTGTCTTTAATTTGTTTTTACCTATATAATTTATGACATAGGAAACAGAATTTTATTAGTCATCATTGACTGATTTTTTATTTAAATTTTCATTTGCAAAAATTGATTTTTTCCTCTTAAATTTAATAATTGATTTACACTAGTCTGTTTGTCTTTATTATCACTGTGTCTGTAAAAAAATTTTTTAGTTAATCAAGGCTTATTAGAAACAGAAAAAAAGATTGATTTGCTCTGTTATTATCACATATAATTGCAATTACTTGACCATTTAATTGGTTGATTGCATTAATATATAAAACCTTTCCATATAAAAAAATTGCATCTAATTTGATAACATGTATCATTTTAAGAAAATTATTTTAGTCAGCCATTTAAACATTTTACCATTATGTGCAATATTGTTATTGCCAATCTCTCAAAATTTTTAGCAAAACCAAATAAATTTTGTCCATGATGTTATACAGCAACTTGATCAACTAAAAGAAAATACATTTTCTGACTTTTAGAGATGTTATTAAATACATCACTAAGAACATTATTTCTATTTTTGAGACTTTTGCTGTCAAAACTGATAGTGTTCTCACACTTGGTAAATGCAACATGAAGCAACAATTTTTTTCAAATCATTTTTTTATATTTCTATAGATGAAATACCCCAGACCATGAATATAAAAAAAAATTAAATTTTATAAAAGTTAGTAGAGAGTTCAGTTTTGCTTTGTAAATTCATTGTAAATTGATCCCCTTGAAATGACAAAACAAAATATACTGATACCATGTGATTTCTAAGAAGAAAAAAATGAAACAATAATCAGGAGTATCTTTTTCATATATTACTATCAATTAAGTACTCTATATTAGACACAATACTTTAAAAAAGAGTTCACATGGCAAAACCATATTTTATTTTGACTTGTCTCTGGGGATCAATTTACAATTAATTTAATAGAAAATTGGACTCCCCTATTAACTTTTTAAAAATTTAAAACAATAAAAGCTATTGTGTGTATCTGGAAAACTCCAGGACTTGATTTGGAAATTTTAGTGTTTGGAAAATTAAATGGGGATGGGAAATAGGTAGGAATTTAAAATCCATATCAACACAGATTAGTGCAGCTTCAAAGTAGATACTGCCAAAGATTCACTAAAATATGAGCATACATGATGAGAAAATTCTCAAAACTTATAAAAGGTTTACCAAAATCTTTGTTGTTATTGATAGTATTATGATGATCAAACTTAGTAGCTGTAGATATTCTATGTACACTGACTCAAAGTTGCCTGTGAGCTATAGTCATAGCTCTCTTTATGCTAATTACCTATTAGCTAAACCAATCCCATTACATCTCCCTGATTCTTTTGGGTTTCACACCCTGCGTGGATCTACACCTTCTCCTACATTCCCTCCCCATCTCATTGGTTTCACGAATATTTCTCATTATGGGGGACCTTAATCTAGTTCTTTTATTCACAGTGTCCCATGTTTCATACTCCGAGTCTTCTGGAAAACTTTGATCATCCATTGATTCGTCTGCCTTGCTTTCTTGTTCATCTACATAGTCATTCGAAGTAGCTTCGCTTTGTACACCCTCATAATTAAAAACTGGAACAAGAGGCAATGACTTCCAGCAGGCAGGAAATCAGGAAGCAGCGAGGCATTTATTATACAGGGGCAAATTCAGGATTACACTTCTTAATGACTATTGCAGGAAAATACCATTGAGTCAGTACACTTTGTGGGGTTCAAGGTTAGAGATGATAGAAGATGGGTGCGGTTATATGCATATCACTCAACAGAGATTTAGTTCTAAGTGGGAAGTTAGGCAGGGATACACCAGAGAAGTCAAGTTTGAGAATTTACAGGTAAAGCATTTAGCTTTATCAGCAGAGGATGATGATACCTCAAATCGATTGAAGAGGGGAGGAACAGAGAGCTTGGAGGCTATTGGATATAGGCTGCATATTTCAGGCACTGAATTATTTCTAAGAATTAGATTAGACTTTTTGAATTTTTTGTAATAAATGATAAATCTAAGGTATCTGTTAGGATCAATCTGTCTTTGCGTTAATGTCTGTTTTATGCTAGATGCAATCGTCAGGCCTGACGATTGCATCTAGCATGTTCACTTTTATATTTACACACGCTCTATCTCAGATATTGAGCACTTTATCCCATAAATATAGCACACTTTAAGATTATATTTCTTCATATATATATATAAATGTAAATGTATATATATAAATGTATATGTAAATATATATATATATATATATATATATATATATATATATATATATATGGTTTTATCATGGAAACATAAATTAGTTCTTTTCCATTTAAGTTAGTGGATTACACAAAGCAGATAATTTCACAGTTGATTTCATGCTTTTAATCAATACTCTAGCCTCAGGGAGATAAATCTTAAACATTTTATTTTTATTTTTTAATATATGCATGTGTGTAAAATATTTAAGTGTGATTCATACACAGGGTGTTCAAAGGAGTATTAATATAAAAAAGCAAAAAAAAAAGAATATTTGAAAATTATCAGATTTTAAAATCTCCTCTTGTTACTGTAGGCTAATGTGATTGTTTTAAATAAGGTATATCATAAAGATATATACAGTTTAACTTAGTGACTGGGATACAAAATGAAAATTTCCATTATGAATGCTTATATTTTGAGAGAATCACTTATTTTTCTATTGCTCTCTCTAATTTGTATATTTTTTTAATGAAATTTATTAAAAAGATTTTTATATATGTATTCATGAATATAAACTTTCACAAAGAACTAAATGAAAATAAGATTTAATTTTAAATTTTATTTTAATCTAACTATCCAAACTTTTGTAATTTAGATTGAAAATACCCTTCAATAGAAATTTTCTTGAAATCTATCATAAATAATGAAATGTTTTTATGCTAAATAGAGAAAAAGAAAAATCCTTATTTGTGAGAGTTTATTTATCTCTGCATTCTTAAATGTTGAATTTAATTTAATGTTACTGATGTTTTCTATGAAAAATTTTTTCCGTTTTCCTCTTACCTATTTTCATTTAATAATTCAAACTAAATAATTATAATTATTTATACTATGTAACTAAAAAGCAATAACAAAATGGTCTATAGGCTACTTTTCTCTTACCAAATGATCCATTTTTATTCATTTCATGAAGGAGAGGAAAAGATGGTCAGTGCTGCCAGATCTTGAAAAGAAGGATTAAATTTGAAGTGAAATTGTGTTCTGAGATTTGTTTTCCTATAAATTATGTATTCAGAGTGACATGAAAAAATTCTAAATTTTAGCATTGAGGATCTGTGTTAAAGTGGATGGAAACATTGTGTTTGAGAGAATTTGAAACAGATTATGGAGTGAAATGTTTCAGAATAATTGAGGTCACTACTACTGATAACTGTCAGGGTTCAGAATATTGCAAGTGTTTGATATTACATGACTGTCTTTCTGTTAGAAAATTAGGAACAATACTATAACCAAGTGAAAGAAAATATTTCATATGACAGCAAAACAATAAATGTTTGGTATGTATATTTTGACATTTCAGAAAATTTGATATAATTTGTGAAAAGTTTTGTTATTCAGCTACAATTTTACAATTTTGCATTATGTTTTGATTTCAGGTGAGAAACAGAACATAAATGTAAGATTTTAAAATACAACTATCCAACCATCTTAAAATTTGCACATGCGCAAATCTTATATTATAAACAAAATACTTCTTATTAATTTAATAAATCCTACAGGTAGAAGAAAACATTCATGCTAAGAGGAACAGAGAACAGATAAAGAAATACACTTTTTAATCTTCTGTCTGAGTGCTTTTCATCTTTTCCTTCTAGTTACATTCAATCTCTTCTTGTGTTATTTAATTAATACACAGTTGTCAAACTGAACAACTAAAGTGTTCCAACAACAAATACCAAATACCAACAACTTGGCATCAGTTTCAAGTATCTGAAAAGTGCCATCTCTCCTGAAGACTTAATAGATAGAGAAATTTTCATAAATCATCAAAGTTAGTCAGGCAATGGAGAGGCCCCATAACATTATGCACAAGCAGTACAACATATGTCTCTCAGCCAAGCTGAAAGTATACAGTAATATAGTAAAACTTCCTTTATTTTCCACTAAGTACTAATTGTGAATCTTGCATGTTCAGACATTGGGAAACTTTCCACATGTAGGCTCTTCATTCCATGCGCAAGATCACATCTCAAACTTTGAAGTCCTGAATTGCATTGATTTCACCAGTATTGAATATGTGCTTATTTAGACCTAACTTAGTGAGTGGAACATGTTGCAAACATGCCAAGATACTTGATGTATAGAGAGTTGGCATTTTACAAAAGACATTGAAACGGATTAAAAAAAAATACCAAAAATGTTATCAAAATCAAACTTTAGTGGTGTATCAAACCAGATGAGCAGGAGGAGAATACTGGAACTTTTTGACACTGGTGGGCTATGGTACATTAAGAATTTGCAAAATTTGAGGAGGCCTGTTGTTAGGAATGCATTACTGCAAGAATGGAGCACCTTGAAGTAGTGCAGGCTGCTGTGAGATTACCAAATTTCAGTGCTGGTGGTATTCCATACTATATTAGATTTTGGCCATTTGAAAAGAAAATACCAAACATATAGATAAAGATATACAAGATGAAAATGGAAAACAGAAAAACAGGATTTAAAATTCTGTTAATTAATCAACATCCTAATAGAGAATGTTTAAGAAGCACATGTTACATTTCCATGCACCGATACTATACAAAATGACTCTTTAGCTTTTCAAAAATAGGAAGTTGTTTTTATATTTTTTTACTAGACACTGACCAATAAATGTCCCTGAAATCTACATATTTGCAACAGTGTCTTAACTGATCTTTTGCTTCTTCAGAATATTAATCTTGTTATGTTTGTTACTGAAAGGGTATCCAAAAGATTTCAAATCAGAGAAAAATAATGAATATTTTAAGTGAATGTTTTTTTGCACAATAAAAAATAAAATACAATGAAATGCTGTACTAGACAAGTATTTTAGTTCACAGTGGGGTTGTGCATCAAAACTATTTGTCATCTGCTTTTCACCACATGGAAAAGAGAAAAACTATCAAAGAAAGACAAACCCTTTGGCAACATGCAAGTGTTGATCAGTTCTTGTCATGCTAAAATGTAGAAAGAAATAATAGAGAAAAGACAATGTAATATATTTTTTGTTCTGTAAGATTATTTGATGTTTGATTTGTTTAATAAGAAAAAAGCCAGAAACAGAAATACTTTTTTTTAATGTTAACAGTTGAGAAAGGTTACTCTGACATTACACTGATTGGAATAGCCACATAGATGATTATAAACCTTTTTAATCATCCTGTTCTTTTCTCTTCTTTCCTGATTAATAACAAAGATGTAATAGTAAATGGTGAAAAATCTGTTAGTTTTCTACAAGGACTGAGCCGAAAATAACTTTTGACAAAAATAATAAAAATCATTTTTGCTAGTTAAACAAAATATAAAAATGATAGTAAATATTTCAGAAAAGAAAATTCAAAAATTGTATGAAAAGTGGAAGGAAATGAAAAATAATCTTCCACCTTTCATTCAACTGGAACACTCAACAAATACTTTTCTACTTTTCTTATATTTTATTTCATTTTCTTAGAGGAACCAGAAGATCTGAATATTAATCAAGTTTTTATTAGCTCGTTCAAAAATTGTAAAATGAAAATGATTTTATAAAAAGAAGTTGTTTAATATTTTGAAACAATTATGATGCAAATTTAGATCCAATGTATGCTTTAACTTTTTTTGTAGAGATTTTTTTTCCTAATATTAAGTATATGAGAAACTGTCTTACTGAGAATCTAAAAGTGTTCTCATCTAATTTTCTAACTGATGCTACAATTGCAACAATTTATCTCTGGCATATTTCCCAACTTCTTAATTATCTTGGACTTTCTGTTCCCTATCACTATTGCAGACAAACTTAGAATGATTTGCAGTCTATCAAGAAAAGGTCAGAAGGATAGCATAATTTATTACCTCCATTATATTTATATACTTGATGTGGCTTTATTCTGTTCAGTTTAGTGTCAGAATTTAAAAATGAGCCTCTTTACTGACTCTACTCTAAAATGAATCAATATGCATTGGTTTTGCCTGCTACAAAGCAGTGAGAATCAAGGGAAGTCATTTGCTTTCCATCAGTTTTATAGAACAGTGTTTCCAAAACCCAGGGTTGTGACCCAAATGTGATTTGCAAGTCTGCTCCTGATGGTTGTGAGATAGTTGAAATAAATAGAAAATAAAATAACAATGCTAAAAGTAAGAAATAATGCAAACACTTTTACATATAAATTTTGGAATGTAAAGCATCACTGAGACACTGGAACAAAAAAACAGTTCTGAATAAGGAATGACTAATAAATGTATGAAAACTTGAGATATATTCTAGCCTGTTTATATTCAATACTTGTACAATGAGGTGGTTGAAGATTGACACTTTTTGCAGTGTCATTTCTTAATCACTTTGATGTGTTTTTGGTTTTTTATTTGGTTTACTGATATGATGTGAAATACGTATGATAAATCTACATGAAATTGTGCTTTTCTTTTTCTTCAATCTGTATATCAAGATTTACTGATTATTAAAATGAAATTCAGTAAAATTTATTGGATAAAACTAAATGAAAAAAACACTGAGACTGTTATATGATGCCAAAGAGAAGATTAACACCTACACACCCACAGTTCTTCCTATGCACAGACATATGTGTAAACAACACATGTGATTACAAAGATAAATAATGGGCCAATCAAATTATCAAAATTTATTTCTCAGGGACTTGAATCTTTTGCATCCAAGATAAAAACACTGGTTGACAACTCAAAGCGGTAGCTGCTCTCACCTAGGAAGGATTGGTCCATTGGTTGTCAACCAATACTGATTCCGCATTTAGAAAGACTTAGTTCATTTTAATCCTTTCTTCTCTTTTATGAACTTTAATTCATTTCAAAACAACTTTGTCCACTCTTGTCTTCCTTCAATGTCTTTTGTATTTTGATTGTTTGAATATACAAATTTATTGTTACCCTTTCACCTCAAATCTTGTTTCACATTTTGAATGTGCATGTATGGATATCAGTCAGTTGCACTAACAAGCTATGACAGGATTATGTTTCCACCCTGAGGGCAGCTATGCTCCCTAAAATTCCATGTTTAAGATAATGGTCTCAAAAACAATACATGCCAATAATTTTTAATTTCATATTATGATGCCTAACTCCAGTTTAACCAGTTCTATCACACCAAATAAATTCTTCAAGTTGACTCTTATACTCTTTCATTATATATCCAAGACATATTACAACAATGATTCAGAAAAATGGAAAAATTATTTTTTGTGAATACCTTTCATATTTCATACTTGCTTAATTCCTTTAAAATTGGACAGTTTACTCTTAAATGTATGTCAATTCAATATACAAAAATAATCTAGTAGAATTTGCTGACAAACTACGTTTTCTTTGAAATGTGAAATTTTTGAAACTTGAAGATTATAGTGAGAAACAAAAAGACAAAAAAGAAAAATTAATTAACACAATTTGGAAGAACTGCGTTAGTACATTAATACTTTGCTGTAGCACTTTTTGTCTTTATTATTACTTTCATTCATTATAGTAATGAACTGATTAAACTACAACAATCTCTCAATGTAACCAATACCCACACTTCAGTAATGGCTTATTTCAATTCTTTAAAATTTAATGGATAGTATTTTCCTAATGTCTGCTTGATGATTCCCATAAACTTTCTCTTGGCAAAATTTATGAACAGGCAAAATCAAGAACAGTTATCCACATCTCCCTAAACTATTCTTTTGTAGATTTTATTGTGTAAGGTGGAGCAAAGTCATGTTGAAAGATAAATTCATTATCCTCAATGTATGGTATAAGAAAATAATCTAGGAAATTCTGATAGCAGCATTAAGCAATCTTTTTAAGAAACAAATCTTTCTGACAACAGTGACAGATATACACCCCAGACTGAGGGAATTTTATTCTTTTTTCATGCCTTTTGTATAGTATCTAATGTATGACTTTCATGAAAGAAAATACAGAATTTTGATTTATCACTAAAAATGACCTGCTTATTAATCAACAGATCAACTTTGTTAGCCTCTAGTTCAGATTAAACACTTCTGATTCAAATTTAGTAGCAGCTTCGAAAATATTTGAGCTGATAGAGTCTCCAGAGTTTTGTGGATCAAGAAAGAGCTGTAGCAGCAGCATACCAGACTTTTGAAATTTCATCACAATTGACAAATCGATTAGAAATAAGGATCCTAGTCAGTTGATATTCATCACTAGTTGTTGTCTTCATTTTGGAACTGCAGTTGCAATGTATTGAAGAAGTTTGTCTTGTTATCTCTGAGACAGCAGATTGATAGCATCCCACCTTGAAAGCAATCTCCTTTTAAATCAGTTACCACCAATGTGTTAATGATGATTTCTCTATCTCATATATCCTTAACTCTTGCCATTTATGATACTGAGAAACAATATGCTGAACGCAGAAGATTTCACTCTTTTTATACCAATACTTTAACAGAGAGAATACTCATTAAACAACATCATATGTAAATTATTACATAAATTTAATTTGTCAAGGAGGAAATGGCAGATTATTTACATATAAGAAATTGATATATTGTTAAGAGTAAACTATCCAATTTTAAACAAATTTGAATGCGAAATATGAAAGTTAATTGCAAAAAAATGGAATTGTCCATTTTTTTTAATCATTGTTATATATTCTATCCTTTCTGGGAAGGCCAATATTTACAGAGAATAGGTAAAATATTGTAAAGGTGAGATGTAGAGGAAATTATCTTGCTTGTATAATTACCTTCCTTGATTTTCATATAACAGAAATTTTAAAAACACATGTAAGTGTTTTTGTATGTTGTTATGAAGTAAAGTGTAACTGAAATAATTGTCCTTGTATTTCTTCTGTGTTCCTCATTATCTGCCAGCCATAGATAATACATAATGGGGAGGAAGGTCTATCTCCTAAAGAATTAATGAGAGCTGAACAAAATGACAGAAGATTATAGCATTTAATTTTTATTGGTTATATATATGCATGTACTCAAAAATAAATGAAAAGAGAAGCTTTGGTTCATAATTTTTTGTGAATGATACAAAGAAAAAAATTACTTTTTTGTTAATCAAATATTACCTACAAAAATGTTTTTGAGAATGACTTTCATCAGTTATAATGTAAGTTTTTTATGGGTAATTAATTGATATAATTTAAATAATATTATAAATGATTTAAATTGGAGCCATTTGCAATCTTCTCTTATATTAGAAATTATATATCTTAGTTTAATCACTGTATGGTTTATTTTATATTTTACTTGTATCTAATAAAGAATGACTACTTACTAACAATAAGAAACAAAGTAAATCTTTATTTAAGAGACTGAAACAACAATACGATAGTATAAGGGAACTTAAAACTTACTTGTATGTCTAACAACAAGGAATCCTTTTATTTCCAACATTTTTTTACCTTTCTTTTCAGACAATCAAACCCAGCAACCAATGAAAATTGTTGCTTCAGATTTTGGAATTTCTTTCTTTTCTGACCTTCTTTTAAAATTTGATTGACATATTTTGTTTATGTTTTTGTGATGAGTGGGTTGTATTAACAGAATTTGGTAGCAAAATGAGTCAGAACATTCACTTTAATTAAAGATAACACTGAAATACTGTAGTAAAGATTTATTAAAAACCACAGATAATAAGGAAAAGTTGAACTCAAAATATAAACAAAAGATATATATATATATATATATATGATAGAGATAAATGTAATTTTGATTAATATTTATACAGAAAAAAATAGGTAAATGAAGTGTAAAACTGCAAAGTGATAGATTTTGTTGCTAAAATTAACTTATGAGAAATTAACAGTTTTATTGATAGAATCAATCTCATATATAAAAGTTTAAGAAGTGCAAAAAAGTTGGAGGAAGTAAAACACAACAAGTGCTGGTTACACTACAATGAAATATTAAAGATACGAAGATATGCAATATTTAAATTTTGGTATCTAAGTGATCTAAATTTTAAATCTAGCCTTCAGCTTTTTATCCATTTTTATTGTTTTTTACTATCAACATTGTATGAATAATAATTTTGTGAGGAAAGGAGATATATTGTATTGTACTGGATGCAAATTTACTGTAGATGATTCTGAAATTAGCACACTTTTATAAAAATTTTGAAAGGAAAGGCTCAAATGATATTCTAATGCTGAAAATTTGCCAAGAGTAACAGCCACCAGAAACTTGAAAGAAGGCATGGCCAGATGATGGTGGATATATAACTGGACAAAGATCACTGGCCCATGAGTCAAAGACTACAGGAAGAAGGTAGGACATTGGTCAGTGAAGAAAGGGACATCACTCCAACAACAACAGCAGAAGCTTGACCTCAATTTGAGAGAACGTACCCGATTGAAAAACACTACTTTTGAATATGACAACCAACTGAGACTCTTTTGGTTCAGTTTTCTTCCCCTTCATCTCACCTTTCCAGTTTTCCTCTTATGTTTTCCTTCAAGTAAGATTTTGTTCTAAAATATATCAAAAGGGATTGAAAACCTTTCAAACTGTCTACAAGAACTTTTGGCACAAAACAAAATATTTGTGCAATTCTTTCAAAACACTTACTTATTATTATTATTTTTTTGCATAGTTTGTATTTGCTATTTGTGTTGCTTTTTGTGATAGCATTTTCTCATTATAAGATCATTCTTATGTTCTACAATCATTTATTCAAATTTCTAGATGCCTCACCAATGTACTTCAGGAGAGATATTTGCAGTTTGTTTTAATTATTTCTATTTTGGGTTTAATATTTTATTATTTTGTTTTGTATTGATTAAATAGATCATTGCTCTTATTTTGAAGTAGATTTAATAAATTTCTTTTTAATTGTAGTCATTATGTAGATAGTATTATGAACCTGATTTCTATCAAGCTTATTTATATTACTTCCATGTTTTGTTTTATGGATTTTGTAAGCTTTCCTCTTCTCATTACATATATAATAATTAAGATACTGGATGGGTTTAAAAGTATTTTCAATGTATTTTTTATTCATGTTCATAGTGAGGGCTACAAATTTTAATTGCTCTTGAGTAGAAACCTATATTCATTATCTACAGGTTATACTGACTAAATAAGCAGAAGTAGTCAAAGTTAAGAATCAAAAATAGGTTACCAGATGCCAGCCAAAATTCAAAAAAGACAATGTACACCTTTGTGAAGTCCTAAACATGCCTTGTTTTATACAAAACAATGTTCTGTTCTTAGTAATGCACATGCAGAATCTCATTTAAAAGTGCTGGAAACAATAATTATTAAGTCCTTACAACACTCCTGTAAACATGAATGACTATTGGGTTTTAATGTAGTCAGTATTGCATTACATATACATATATATATATATATATATATATATATATATATATATCTGTGTGTGTGTGTGTGTGTGTGTGTGTGTGTGTGTGTGTTTATTTGTGTGTGCATTTAACTCTTTGACTTAAATTGTGGATGTTTTAATCACTGTAAATGCTCCTTTTATTCCTCAATTAAAAATGAGCAGTGTGGCCTAACAACTGCTTATTTTTTTATTTGCCTATTTCTCTTCACCTGATTTATGGTAAATAGTTTCTTTTTTCTTTTCATTACTCAATTATACTGCTTTTAATAGGCTTTATAGATTTAATATAATTTTACATCCCTAAAAAGATTTTCAAATATTTAGTTACATTTATTGTTTTATTCATTTAGTCCAAACCTTAATCTTATATTGACAACCAGTGTAAAACAGTCAATAAACAAAATAAAAAAATAAAGTTCCTTAAATGTAGGTGAAAAATTTGCATTGTGAATATTTTTATACATAATTTTTTTGCAAACTGTCATGGAAATATTAGATGTTTCCTTTTTAGCAAAAATTTGGCATTCATTAACCAATCAGCCAGTAATGTTATCTGTTGATAATTATTCAGGAAAATAGGTTTAACTTTTTCTATCACTGATAGGGGTTTCTTCCCTAACCTTTTTTATTTGAGGTAGTGTGGAATATCATTCTCTTGATTATGCCATTATTTTTCCTTCAAGTTACATATGAAAGTTAAGTAAAGTATCCAGAGGGACAAAATCTAATGAGGTGAATTAATGAGAAATAATCATATTCTTCTTAGGTTATTGCACTCATTAATACATGACAAAATAATCCCAAAAATAGAATTATAAGAAGCAGAGCTTAATGAAATTTTGTCTAAGATATTTCACAGAAAAGATTTGTAACAAACACAAAAAGATCAACATGAAAGAAAACAATTTTCTTGATTAAATCTGTTTTTTGCATTTGCTTACCTCTTCTTATTTTTGAAAGTTAATATGTATTATATATATATATATATATATATATATATATATATATATATATATATATATATATATATATATATGTATGTGAATATATGAGAAGGTTTCAAATATTCTTAGGTTGACCAAACAGAAATTTTTAATCCTTTCTTGGTGAGGTTGAGAACTTTTTAGCACTCACATATATAACCAAGAATTTTCAACAAAGAAATGCATATTTACATTCACTCAAGTGAACTATTATATATATATATTTCAATATTCAATAGAAAAGACTGATATGTATGCTGTTAGACATATATATATATATATATATATATATATATATATATATATATATATATATGTATGTATACACACACCCATTAATCTTTATATTCATAAATATACACCACATTCACAAATACTAATCAATCAGAATATCAATTTTGCTAATACATTTTCTTTTATTGATTTGTAAATCTGAGGAATGAATTGTGTTGAGGTTAACAGGCAAGCAAAGTTGGCAGTCCAAAAAGAATTAATGAAAAGTTATTTAAAAAAATGAAAAATAGTAAGATAAAAATTAAGCAAATACACACACATTCACATTTCCTAATATGCACATAGATATTATACATCAAATTTATGCATGTTTGTTTATTTATTTCACCAATTTTTTTCTTCCTTAGAATAAACACTTTGAATAAATGAAATCAGTTTCTGAACAAGATGGACATATATTTTAACACAGTGAACTCAACACAATGATGGGAAGTTAAAATGAAAAGGAACAAGTATTCCTTCTTTAAATAGAATAAAACAGACCTCTTCATTTACATACTTATTGTGTGTATATAAAGAGAGACAGAGTCAAATAATGCAAGAAATCTGTTTTATTCAGTAATGGACCACTGATTTTGACCAAAACAGATTTTTTTTCTTACAGTCAGTACCAGAAATTATCATTAATAACAATAACAATGTTTTTTTCAGGACTTTTCTCAGAGATTAGAAGTGTTCTGAGTCAATGGTTTACTCACATAATCACCCTTACTTGGAAATATTAAAAAGATTGCATATAAAATATAAACAAGAAGCTTTTTCTGCTATTCAAAAACAGTTAGAATCAAAATCACCTTTATGATCTTGCATACCAAAACTGAATTAAAAGAAATGAATACAAGTTTTCTTTGAATTGTAAACCCTTATTTTAACCTTTCAGATTTCTCGGCAGTTCTAGTGAAATATATCTAAAATATATCTTAACAGAATGTGATACCAGTTTTATCAATATATTTTTTGGACATTTAATCTCCAAATTTTTAATGTATTAACATTCAGAAATAATGTTCATTACGTCTCTTTATTGTCTAACAACTCAAGCTACGTGATCTTTTATTGTCTTATGTCATGTCCATAATTTTAAGTAATTAAGTAATCTCAAGACAAAAGATATTTTTAAATCATATAGGTAAAGAATGCCTCTATTATTTATTAGAATAATACCTTTATAAGTTATTTATTCATAAAACATTATATAAAAACTTGAAAAATTCTTTTCTGTATAAGTAACACTGTATAGGAGCTTTGGTGATTAACTGAATAAACTATGAGATTAAAAAAGAAGAATTGGTTTTGTGAAGATTAAAAATGCTTTGGAGAATATCTTCAGTCAGTTATGTGCCATGCGTGATACATGCTTAGGTGATCACATATCTTTTGATACATGACTGACGAGGCAGACTTTTTCCCACAGTAGGTTGCCATTTCTTTCTGTGGTAGACCAGTTGCTATCCAAGGCTATAGAACCCGGTCTGTCCTGCTATTTACCCATAGATGAGGGGGAGAAGAGGATTCATACCTTTCCCAAGGGTATTAGCACATGTACTGGATTCGACTGGAATTCGAACTTGGCTCTCTGATTCCTCTATCCGAGACGCTATCCATTACTCCACCATTCTTAAGCATCTCTAATGCACCAACAGAATGATGCATGCAAGTAAAATTAAAGAATACTTTATCAAAGGCTAAATTCATTATGAAATCTTGAGGGTCATTGATACAATATTTTTTTATTTTTATTTTTTTTAATTCAGTTCACTCCAAGCAAGGTGATAAAGGCAAAGGGAGTGAAAGAGAATGAGAAGATTTAAAAGGAAACGAAAACCCAATCCTAACCAGGAAACAAGGGATAAACCTCAACTCCTGTTCAAAAAACAAGGGAGGAGTGTGAACTGAATGATAGGAAAACCTATCTACCTCTACATGAAAATTTAAGAAATTTACATATTTTGCTCTCATAAAACAAAATTGACAATGCTGGTACTGGTTTTCATATTAGGTAGAAATCATTTAATAAATATAACTTCCAAGAAAAATATATTCAAAATATTTACTTTGATATGAGAGATTTTATAGGCTGTCTGTTAATCATTTAATGCAAAAGTTTCCAGCATTTTATGACAAAAATTTTCTCTTGTGTTTTCAGAATTTATGACATTTTTCAGGTAAAGTGTTTTTTTCTGCCACAAAAGAATGCTTCTGGGTTAGCTTCTTCAAGGAACCATTTTGATATTTTTAAATTTAGGAATTATTGACCATATAAGGAATGTTGCATAGCCGAAAACCATCAATAATCTAATGGTGACAGGCCTGAAGTATCACTTAAGGAAGAATATCCCAGTTCCATGTTTATTTGCTGTGTTACATTTGCAATATGAAAATGGCTGTTTCATACAGAAAATTTCTCAGCTGACCTCTTTGCACAACACCAAGGTATTTTCTCTTCTTTTACATAATTCCAATGAATCAATTACTCACTGTAATCTGTAGAATTGGATATTTTTTATTTTTAAACTTTTGTTTGTGATGGCAAGAATGAAACAATGATTCATGTTGCAAAAATAAGCTCCAGTGATTTAAAAATGTTCCATCATAGTAGTGAACATATGTAACTGATTACAAATCTTTTTCAACCAATCAGAAATCAGCCTACCAAATTTCAGAGCTGTTTTCAACTAAAAAATGAGCATTTTAACTCATCTTAACATATGATTTTTAGCTTCTGATCAACTTGTAAAATGCTCTGATATCATACTAAACAAAGAACATTAGGCATGTTCAGTGTTGTCAGCCTATTCCAACACTGACAATGGACAAAAGATTTAGTGTAAATATACAAAGGTTCTTTTGCTAAGAAATCTTTGAACAATCTTTTTAAATATAAGGTCTGAACCACTTTACTCCTTACGCAAGTCAGACTTTCTTCATAGAGATAATACAATATTTAGACAGATCAATCTGTAGATGACAGATAAAATAATAGCAGATTGAATTCAGGCTCATTATATTTTTTAACTCTTTTCATCAATTTTTAGTAAATCGGTTTCTTATTAATATGGGAAACATAGAAAGTAACTATGAGTCAAATATCTCCTATCAGTCAGATATATACAATTTTTATGAATATGTCCCAACATTCTATAATACTATTAGTATAACATGTAGAGCTTTTACTTTAAAAATTAGGAGATTCAACTGATCTCCAAATTTTTAAAGTACATATATATATATATATATATATATATATATATATATATATATATATATATATATGGGGGGGTGAATTACAATTAATGAGATCCAAACAAATTACCTCATACAGGTGATCATTTCATCCATGGGAAAGTAGTTTTTCCCTGGACTTATCAATGCAAATACATTTTATTCACTTATATACTCTATAATAAAAATTATATTAAGGTCTCGTTTGTAGATCAGTTTTAATATTTTATATTAATAGGATCTACCTGGATTACTACCCACGGATTTTTTTACCTGTTCTATATATATATATATATATATATATATATATATATATATATACACACACACACACACATACAGACACAGGGTGCAATGGAAAAATTGTTGTCTAAATTGCACAAAAATGAAAATAACACTAACATCTTATTTTAACAGATATATTTACCAAAAATATCTTGAAATACTCAAGAGTAAATTTATTCTATAAAATAGACATTGGCTTCAACCACAGTCTCCAGATGACTTCAGAATCTCCTGCAACTCTTCTGGATGGTCTCCTTGTTTAAGTTGGTGAATGCTGCCATAATCCTTCAGTTTGTCTTTGGTGTTACAAGGAGTTTTGTTGGCCTCTCACTCAACTGCACCTTATATATAATAATCAAGGGGTTGCAGTCTGAGGAGTTAGATGGCCAGATAGAAGAGGTGAGTGGTCGCATAAATTGTCTGAAAGCCATAACTTACTTCTCCAGCTTGTGAGGCATGGTGCAGAGTCCTGTTATCAGAATATAGTATCTTTCAGCATCCACCCTCTTGATCCAGGACAACACTACTCCCTCAAAGCACTTGATATAGACCTCTGTATTGAGTCTGAGGGCCTCCCCAACAAATTCGGAATTCTTTTCTTATCAGAATGTTCAGAGTGAGTTTTCCGAGATGGCGTACCTTTGTAATCACCATTAAACTCATCCAACTGAATCCTCTGCACTGTCCTCAGATTGGCACCCAGAAACTCTGAAATGTTCGTATTCAAGCTTCCAGTGTGAATGACAAGCAGTACAAATTTCTGGCAGTGTGAATTGTGTCATGGTGGTCTTTTTATCACAGGCAGTGCCCAACTGACCCTACTATGCTGAGCAGTCAACAAACTCAAAAACATACAACATGTATGCACAAAATTAAAAATATAAAATGGTGATAATTTACCAATTACATCCTGTATATATAAAGAAATGAAAAGAGGAACACCTGTTTCTTGCAGCAAATTTGATTCCTTGAGGAACTCCATCAAAAGTAAGGAATAAAATGCATTACAAAACTCTTGACATTTTTTAAAACTATTTTTGCAGATATATTCATTTATATCTCAAATTGTACACACACACACACACATATAAGATATACATTTATATATGCATATTTTCCTTGTTAGGTTATTCTGCTTGATAAAATTTATTCACCTATGTTACATGAACAGGTGCAATGTTAATTTTTTAAAAATAAGAAAAAGAAATTGTAGCTGTCAGCATGTAAAGTAAGAGATTTTAATCAAATTTAAAAGGAGATAAATCTAATATTTTTTATTCATTTTCTGGGAATGAATGAATTATTTTCTTTATTTTTAACTTTAACAGTCTTTATAAGTACAGTTGATTAATTCCCATGACCTTTAAAGATCAGACATTTGTAATTATCAATCTGTTTTTAGATTTGGTGTGGGAGGATATTTTAATATGATTGAAAATATATTAGTTACTGTATTAAATAGAAATTGAAATAGATTATAATTACAAACAAGAATTTTAAAAAAGAATTTAAAATCATTAAAAATAAAAACATATGCAGTTGCTCTAGATATTTTAACATTGGTTGGTTCCCTAACCCTGAGGTTATTCATGCATCATGCTGTACTTTAGTTCTTTATAGCACCTTGAAGGACAAGAAAATTTACCTGACAATGTCCATCTGTCTCCCAAGTATCACGTGACAGGTAAATTACGTGGGACCAGCAGTAGAGAATAACCCTTTACCTATTTGCAGCATTTGTCAATATATCCATGATAGCACATGGAACAGTGGATTCATGCCTTTCTGTGATGAGTATACAAAAAACCTCATCTAGAACTTAACTGATAATCATTATATTAACAGTATTTATGATTTTTTGGGCTCCAAAATTTATATTATTTCAAATGATAAAATATGATACACACACATGCACACTATATATATATATATATCTCAGACTAATAGTATGCAACTAAACAAAAAAAACAAAAAAACTGCTACATGTTTCATCTTTCAAGAGGACTTCAGACTAAATGATTTTAGTGATGGAATTGATGGAATACATACATAGAGAAAGAAAACAAAATACACTAAACACTAGTTATAATTCTACATTGAAAGAAATACTGAAGATACAGAGGTGCTTAACTTTAAATTTAAAATTTTTGACATCCCATGTTTTTGAGATGCACAACCTAGCTAACCTTATTCAGCTTTCTACCTCTATTGTTTTAAATATCCCACATTTTAATAGCAGTAATTTTGTTAGGAAAAGAAATATTCATTGATTCTGGTATAAATTTACTGTGTAAAACTCAGAAATTAGTGCACTTTCTGTACATTTTTGCTTTAACAAATTACAGCCTTTCTTAAGTAAAACTGCACAAACTGTATTCTTTAAGTCAAAATTGTGGTCAGACTTATTACAATGATCAAATACTGTCTGCAAATTTAAATTCCTAGATGTTGCACTATGTATATCTAGTGACATTTTTACAGACTATTTTGTGAATTGCTGCTTCAATTTAAGGTTGTTATTGTTTTGTTTTGTGTTAATTAAATCTCATTGTTTTTGAAGTAGCTGGAACAAATTATATATTAAGGTTAGATAAATTATTTCCAATTGTAATCATTATTCAGTTGGAAGGTAGTATTATGTGCCTGTTTTATCAAGATTATTTATATCTACTGTCCACCTGATTACTCTCTTCTCTTTCTGTTCATCATTAATGTTTTTGTTCCTAATTCTTCCACACCCTTTAACCCCTTGTGTTCTAGTGGTATTACTACCTTGCTTGGAGTGATTCTGATTAAAAAAATATATATATTATTTACTTCTCTGATTTTATGAACCTACTGAGCATTATATATAAAATAATTAGGATGTTAGAGGAGCTCAAGTATATTATCAACTAGTTTAAAAGCCACCCTATTGTGTGGCATTTAAGCAAGCTACTGTAAGGAGCTCTTGATTGGGCCTTCACCAAAATAGGTAGAGAGGAGTAGATGTGATAGGCAGCAATAAACTAAAGAAGAACTCAAAATTGATTGCTGCATTTATTGCATTAATATTTATGCTTACCTTTTAAAAGTTCAATAATTCTACTACTGCCACTTTAGATAATTTGATGTATATAGGTCCTTACTTTCCTTCCAAAAAATTATTTTTATTTCATGGGTGACTTTTGCTGGATTTTGCAATTAATTTTGATTATTCCCAAATTTACTTCCAAGTTATAAAAATTGTTATCATACAAAAAATTTGTCACAAAGAATCACGTAACAAAATGACCGAAAACAATTGCAGTAATGAAAACTTGGGAATCCAAAATTTCAGGATTGCAGGACCAGATCGGTGTTTTTAATTTGCTCACAGAATCAGCCTGATTCCAAAATGCTATGATATGTTGGGCTATGGCTTCTAGGAGTAAAGTTGAAAACACAGACAATTTAATTTTTGAGAACAGTAATTTTTTTCATTTGAACATGAGCTATTCAAAGTTAGAGAGTTGTGTTCCTTTAATTGTTTTGATCAGTAGAAGCCAAGATGGCAGAATCCAAAAACAATTGCAATAATGAAACTTGGGAATACTAAATTTCAGGTTTATTGGTCCAGATCTGGCATGGAATGTTTTTTATTTGCTTATGGAGTTGGCCTGATTCCAAAATGGTATGATGTGTTGAGCTATAGCCTCTAGGAGTAAAGTTGAAAAAGTGTGACACACTAACATTCACATTTATTATATAGACTACCTTAAAAGCTGCCTTATTAAGCAGCATTTAAGCTAGCTCCTGTGGATGGCTCTTGAATGGGCCTTAATCACAATAGGTAGGGAGGAATAGATGCGATAGGCAACAATAAACTACAGAAGAACTCAAAATGAATCACTGCGATTAAGTATTCCACTAATATTTAACCTTACCTTTTAAAAGTTCAATGAAGGAGATGAGCTATTGAGAGTTGTGTCCCTTTATTTGAAAAAGTGCGAGACACTGACATTGGCATTTATTATATAGATGTATTTCTCATCATATAAATATTGAGGGTTACACTTTTTAAGTTCTCTTAAATAGAATTCAATAATTATTCAGCATTTTATTTTGTTGTTATGGTGTGAATAGAAGTTTATGAAATCATTTTTATTGGTTGATTTTTGATAGACACTTAGTTCTAAATCATTATTAATATGATTGAACATGATATTAATGACAGGTATTTTTGCTTCTGTTTCATAAGTAAATTTGATTTTACATTTGATGATGTTATATTTATTTATATTTTACAAATAATATTGTTTTTCAAGGATGTATTAAAGCACTTCAAGGATGTATATTGGAAATATGTTGCTTAAGTAAAATATTTGGAATGGACCAGTTTCTAGAAATTCTAAAAAAAAGACAAGCTAAGACACTGCTAAGAGGTGATATCATTGATAATCCAAAATTTTGTCTATAAAAATCATTGTGTAAAGTGAAATAACATTAGTTTGTAATAAGTTGGAAAATTTTTCTTACATTATGTATCAGTAGAGAGAGATTAATTCAAGCATTTGTGAAGAAGTATATTAGTGTATATGGGCTTCATATCTAAACTGGCTATATATATATATAGGATACTTTAAAAGTAATTGATATAGGAACAGAAAGTACACTTTGATCTTACTGAAAAGCAAGAAGACTTGTGAAGAGGAATTCCTATTGCTCTCTATGACATACAAAATTAACTTGTCTATCACTAAACATTTCAAATATTCTGGCTACCTGATGAAAAGATATAAATATGACAGATAAACTCATAGCTAGTTGAGATATGAAATCTCTATATGCTAACATGAATACTTGTTCAGAAGTTATAGGATATAGTTTCTGACAAAAGTTTTTACAAATACAGAAAATTTTAACTTCTGATTCGTCTTAAATAAACATCATTTTCAGCTATTCTGATCCAAATTACTATTCACCTCACCCTGACAAATCTTATCAATAACAGTACAAACATTTAAAAAGCAAATATGATACACATATAAATAAAAGAAACATTATGGTTTAAATAATGTAAGTATAATCTGTCACCTTGTCTACTCATTAATAAAAAAGTATTGCAGTATGTTAGCCGATATTACCTGTATCTGGCATTTAAATCATATAAACAGATATGTAGGTAGGCCTTTCACACTTAGATATATTCTACATAGTATCTTTATCCTCTGGTAATTATCATATTCAAATGTTAAATATTAGTATAGAATAAATATGTATATAAAATGTAACTTATTTTTTAGAATAATTTGTTAATCATTTTCTTTCCAGAATATATATTTCAAGTATGAAATCATAGAAACAAAAAAAAATCAAGCAATCAAATATTTGTTATGTCCAAGAATATTTGTGGGAATAACTTTCACCTGATAAGTGTGCATCTATGTTATAGTTAAATTTCAAATAATTTCAAAATAAATTGTAAAGAAAAAAAATTGTTTCTCATAAAATATTCATCAAATGTGATGCATAATTAAAATTGTCTTATAGGCCATCTTCTTGTTTGCTTCTATTTTATCAGCCATACCATTACATTGAGGGGCATAATAATTCTTTAAATACCTTCACCACATATATCAAATAACTTCCAATCTCAACAAACCCCACTGTCCTCATGGATGTCTATCTATCTAATAAAGAAGATAAAAGGAAAGAGGTGTGAAAGATTGCTATTTTCTAGCACTTTCTTTCTGACACTTATCCACAGAAAATATTGTCTATCTCTTGAAATAAGATATGAGCTGTAGAAGAAGATAAGCAACTTATGGGTTTTAGGAACAAATTTCTGCTAATGGGCTTAAATGTGTGAAAATCTGTCATTCTGGCTCTTTCCCAGTTGTACATGATTTTGTAGATGGACATCCTTTTATTTAATGGCAATAATTAGTAAGGCAGATTAAAAAGTTTGTTTTCTCTCTTGGTAATCTGTTCTTGTTGTTTATCATATAAAAGATAATAAACCAACATTCCTGTCTTAATAGAAATTTGTAATAAGACTACAAAGCATAAATACAATCCCAAGAAAAAAAACATTAATGCTTATTATATACAAACTGTATTTTTCAACTCTTCTGATTTAAAATAAGTAAATTGATATCAATCCGATTTAGTGAACGCATTTACAGTTTTGTGCAGTGAGAGAGAGAAACAAAAGAGTTCACTGTTGGCACATGATTTGAAAGACAGAAAAGTACTAAGTGAAAAACAGTTGTAAGGATTAAAAAGAAACAGAGATAGAGGAAACAATCATGCAAAAATAGTAACAAATTAGAATAAGTATAGTTATATATATATATATATATATATATATATATATATATATATATATAAACACAAGAAATGTAGAAAAAAACTTTTATATATTTGTATTTTGAGATGACTATAAACAAGTGGTGAATCTGATAAAGAGACATTGATGAATGAATAGCCAAATAAATCAGAATTGTAAAAGTAAAAAAACAGAAAAGTGAAATAGAAAATCATGAAATAAATATAAATATTGGAAACACATTGGTGAAAGTAATAGTAACTAACCTAGATTGAGTACAAGAGAGCATGCGAAGTGTTGTTTTGATCTGATAAAACTGAAAACAAATTGTAAGATTAACTAATAATAATAATCTAAATCAAATTTTATATACTATAGGAACATAATTTTCAGTCACCCTTGAACCACTTCTTCATATTGACACACTGAAAATCAGATGATGAACACTCAAGAATAGATTAAAAGCAAGAAATATTGAAGAATGAGGCAAATAAACAAAGTAAAAAAAATACATGTAAAATATAGATATGCATTCTATAATTGAAACAGATTAAAAATTGTATTTTTTCAAGTGTTGGATAACATTTTCATTCAGGTAGATAAATAGACATATATACACACACATATATATATGATAATGATATATAAATTTTTTTCCATTTTGTCATACATATATATAAAATTTAAAATTTGTTATATTTATGTAGGAAGTGTACTCAATATTGAGAAGAGAATGTATGCAGATATAAACAGTATAAACATAGAAGTCAACAGGGCATAGTGACTGTCAGTTTCACACTTTGTGATGCTTGCTTAAGGCGTGAAACTGTGATTAAACATACAGTATTGATTGCTATGTCCACACTACTTCTATCTATCTATCTATTTATCTATCTATACAAACATATATAGCCAGGGTAGTGAGCCAAGCCCTATTACAAATGCTTGTTCAACACCCACAGAGCCCACCCGTGGTTTATAGTGCAACTATGCTGAGCAGACCTTAGTTACAGTTTCTGGGAAATAGTGTATAATCTGGCATAATCAATTTCTTGAACAGGGCTAGTATGCAGAAATCCTCTGTCATGGTGACTTATGACTTCATGCCAGCACAACCATTGATGGCTTCTGAATGACATTGTGTACTAAATTTCATTCACAAAGCTTGGATCAATTCATGGCATGCTTTTCAGGCACTTTCTAAAGGTGCCATTTTCTGGAATTGCTTCCTCCAGTTAATAACATCAAGGAGTCATGTTGACGAACAATTCGACCATGGTGAGATTCAAACCAGAGTCTCGTGGCCAGAAAGCAAATGTTCTAACAACTCAGCCATGTGCCCATATAGTGCGCATGCATACATGCATAGAAATACATACACGTGTGTGAGAATATAGCTTAATAAAAAAGGAAATAATATAGACCGGAAAAAATATATTGCAAAATATCCTAGGAATTAGAGATATCAAACTAGAATAAGAATAGGAGAAATTTAGAAATTTAGATCGACCAAGAATAAATATGTTGAGAAAATATAAAGGAGTCCAAGTTGCAACAATAAAAGAGTATAAATCAATGTTAATATTTAGTGAGACAGAAAATTACATTATTTCTTATAATGATCAGTGTGAAAGTCACTGAAATGGAAAGGAGGAAAAAGCAACCATATAAAAACCTTCATCAGTCAAGTACATTACATGCAAAGGTTGCATGCCATTTATAATATCACCTTGACTTCAGCTAATCCATTATCATAAGATTTACAGTAATAATCCCAGATAATGAGCAACCTTTGTTCACTAGTTGATAAACTGCTACTCCTGATGATGAGAAAACATTAAAACCTTCTAAATACAAAACTGCTTTTTTAATAGAAGGCTTTAAAAACTAATGATCATTTTAAAAATCTTAACATAATGAAACATTTACTTGTACATAAACAAGAGCAGATCAATACGTCTATAACTTGACACATAGTTATGACCTGATTTTTTATTTGAAATATTTATTGTATAATGTTTGATCTATAGGACTTAAAAGTGACCACTGAATTAAGTGCATTGTCAAAGGAGATAGAGTTAAAAGATAAATGTTTATTGGGTAAAATAAGTGCCTTTTTCATCATTAGGCTGTCAACTTACTGGTGTACAAGAAATCTTTCAAACAGGACATTTTTACTAATGGATTTCTCAGACATTTTATGTGCAACATATTTTGATTCTTTACATATTTTTATATTTATTAGCTTGAAGCTGGATGTTAAATCTACCAACTCACTGTAAAGAAAAGAAAATTGAAAAACTCTTCTATATTTCATTTTTATGAAGTGGTGAATATACTGTTTTAGAACTCGAGGGACTCAAATGTTGAGAAATTTTGTGCTGTATGAAAAAAAGGAAACAGATTTCAACCAACAAGTTTCCCAAAATCTCCCAATGTTATATTTATTTAAAAATTCCTTTCTTTTTGACTCTGCACCTAATTAAGAAATGAAGGTACCAAAATGAAAAATGATCCTTTAACTTTTAAAAGATGAAATCTGTACATAAAATTAATGAAAGAGTATTTAACTTACTTTCTTGTACAGAATGACAGTTCATTAATTACGGTTGAAAAAACTGAAAAAAACCTAATATTTCACATATTATAATTGATTTCCATGAGGAATAAGGATTATACATAGTTTAAAATAATCACATTTACTGCTTTCTTCAAAAGGCTTCTTAGTTTTTAACGTTAAAGCTTTCATATAAAATGTCATCAGTTAATTTATTTCGAACTATTAGAACTATTCCAAATAAAATATTTCAAGAATCAATTTAAGTTTTCATTTAATATTTCCACATGTTTTTGTCAATATTCATATTCATATTTTCTATTAATCTGTCTCAATATGTAGCAATTATCACATTGTTTTTATAAAATATATAGACAATACATTTAAAGTAACCTGAGATTTTTGTTGAAACCTATTCATTTTAGTTTAAATCTATCTCTTCAATAAATCTTTGTATAGCCATCAGCCAAAAGGTTTGCATCTGATACATAAAAAATGTTAATTCTAGTAATTGTCTTTTTAATACAGATGAAAACATTTCAGTGTTTAATTATTCAACAAAATATTTGGGTTCTAATTCTGGGAAAACTTTGCACTTGAGATTTTAAGTCAGTTAAAATATTAGGAAATGAATAAAAGGGGACAAATATCACAGAATATTAACATAAAAAAGAAAGAAAACTTATAAGATAATAAATCCTTTCAATTCTCAGTGAATTGAAATTATTTTAGGAATATATTTTTCTCAACAGTTGTCTAAATGTATTGAACTTTGAGTTTATGCAAATTCTAAAAAACCGAATCACAAGTATCAACTTGAGATAAAAGTATTGTATTTGTTGGCAATGAGATCATTTTGTATTTGTTTGCAATATTATCATTGATTGTGATACATGTTATCTAAATTGTTCCTGATAAAATTGTCTTGTGGTGAGGATTCTTTTTGTTTTGATACTATCATTCCAATATCCTAAATAATCTAAGATGCAATGTTATTGTAATTTCTTTTTCAATTGATTCTAATTAAAATAATGTCACTTTTACTTTATTGCTATTTTGGCAGAAGTGTTTGTATAATTTTTTTAAAATTCTGATTGCTGGTCTAGCATAAAAAATTTTATGTATTTTAGTTTTTGTTTTTATATCATTTACACTTGATATGTTCAGATACAGTTTTTTTTTTTTTTATTTAACCCCTCTGAAATTCTTTTTCATCTCTAGAAATTCATATTTACTCAAAGTCCAAGAATATATTTGAGAGAACTGACAACTATCAAAATTTAATCTGCCAACCAATGATGAAAATTTATTTTACTAAAGCAAAATATTACATAAAAAATAGCTAAAAGACTTGTAAACTAGTTCCATTCAAACATCTCAGTAACAAGACTCTCCAGTTAGGCAAATAGAATGAAAATTTTCAATATTGCTACCAGTAAACTACAATCAAATCTGAGACACAATTTTCTTTTGCATTGAAAATTACTTATTGAATAAGTTTATTCTTTTTTTACCTCTCAGAAGCATGCTAATGAAATTATTCTTGTAATGCTTATAATTTGATGTTAATTTGCTGAGTTTGAAAAAAAAAAAAAACTTGCTCTAAAGTAATTCAGGACAGATGATACAAAATAATAAATTTGAGATTTTTGCCTCTTCAATGAAAAGCTGATTAAAATACAAATGAAAAAATTATAAAAATATGTGTGACTGATTCTCATCCTAAGAGATTTTGTTAAAACATCAGCCATTACTAAATAATATACTAACTAATATTTCATAAGAAAATAGATCAAATTATATACTTATAAAATTGTACAAAGCTAATTTAGATTTAGAATATCAGTTTCTTTAGATGTTGGTTGATGTTAGTAATTTTTATTCACTTACAAAATACTATTCAAACATCTATTGTTCATTTAATGAAACAGTGTAAATTATATAAATAGACCCATTTATAAACCAAACATTTGTCAATCACCCTGAAAGTTTTGAAGATTTACATTTAAAGTTGTAGTTGATTAGATTGAAAGAGAGTTACCCATTTTAGTTTGTCAAAGCCATAATGTAATGAAAACTTATTAGACTTTTACAAAAAATTAAAGAAAAGGTCACTGTATTTTTTTCTCTTTTCCCTCA